>JAWLRI010001229.1:0-12650 GCA_034781795.1 Crypturellus tataupa
TCTCTCGGCTCTTTGTGGCCATTCATCTTTGCCCCTGTTTTTGGGGCCTTATCGGCCACGCTTTCCTCTTTGGAGGCTGGTCTTGTATTGTGCCTTCCTGGCAGCCTTTCAGGGTCATCTTGCCTGCATGGTTACAGCAGGGAAGCAGGTTACAGCATCAGATCTTTTTTGAAGGTCTCTTCCTCATCGCCAAAATTTAGCTTAGCCAGCCCCTTTTGGACACAGGTGCCAGCGTTTGACTTCCTCGCTCGTGCCAAGCATTGAGTCTGCACGGCTGTGATGCCACAGGATTTTTCCAGTTCTCGGTATCTTCCATGCGGTAGTGGTTCTTTGCATAGAGCTTTCCTCTGTTTGTCCATTGATGTTTGCGTGTGTGGCTGTATGTGCGGGGCCAGAGCTGCCTCGCCTGTGGTAGTTGGCCATAGTACCATGCGGAATGCAGCAGAGATGGCCTGGAGCGATGATCGTTCAGCCTATGCATAATCCGCTTGATGTAGTTATTTGGGGGGCAGTTGTCTATGGGTCTGGCAGGTAGGTATTGTTTTGCTTTTGAGATGCAGAGCGGTATTCCTGGGGTTCCCAAAAGAGCTGGGGTAAGCAAGGGTCCTGCCCTAAAAAGATGAGCTAGAGGGTTGTTGGAAGGAGAGTTTTGAGGCCTGTGGACTTTATCAATGACTCGTTCGTGCACGTGTAGGTGCTGAGTAACGGGGCCAACAAGTCACTTGCGTTCCAGGGAATCGTGGCAAGGTGAGCGTGGGCTCGCGAGAGAAAGCAGAGCCTAGCATATGTGCATTGTCCTCCTGGTCCTGTCCTTCTTGTTCAGCTGTGTTGCGCTCTTCCAGGTGCTGCAGGCGGTGTAGTGACTGCAAAGCATAGCCACATGGTCTGAATGGACTAGCAGAAGAGGTAAAGGTGTTGTAGGGACATGTTGTTGTGGAGGGGGTGTGGTTTTTTTCACTTCTTCAAGGTGTCCTCTCCTCAATGTTTGCAGATGGTGTTGGGGGTTGCTGACAGAAGAAGCTCTGTGAGCAGAAGGAGCCTGAGCAGGTGAGATGGGGTGCCTCACAGGTGTGTGCGTGGTTCCTTTTGTGTAGCGCAGTGTTGCCAGGCTGCCTCTTGACGATTTGTTTTTCCTTTTTCCTTTTCCTTTTCAGGTGCTGTGTAGGCTTTAGCACTTGCAGCTGAGGACTTAAGTGAGGCAAAGTAATTGGATAGAATGGCATGTCAGTAGATCTAGGAGTAGTCATCCCTGCCTAATGGATGAGTCACTTGGTACTTTTGTTTCTTCTAGGTGTTGTGCGCGTCATCACGGTTCTGATACCGGAGTGGGGATCCAGCACGCTGCAGGTGAGCAGAAGGACAGCAGGAGTTTGGGGGAGAGCGCTTATGTGGATGAGGCGGGAGGTGACTTAAAAGAGTGACCGCTCCTGCTCTGGTTTGACAGGTGATGGTGGTGCATTGGGCATCTGAAATAATAAAGTTGAAAAAGTTGCATCTGCAGGCGGCTACTGAAGTCCTGAGGCGATCCAGAGCCCCACCAAGGCTAAGTAGAGGGATAGGAGTTGTTGGGCCCTCTTGATTCTGTGTGTGTCTGTGTGTGTGGTGCCAACTTGTCTTTTACGCAGGCCTCTTCTGAATGAGCAGTGCATGAGGGTGGTGTTTTGGTGGTGTTGCACAGGAGAAAGTGTGGGTTTGCTAGAGCAGACAGCTTCAGCTTGTCTCTGTGGTCTGTGTTGTAGCTGTTTGGTGTTTTGTTCAGCTCTTGAGGTTCCTCTTGTTTTTTGGTTCTGGAAGATATCTGGCACTGTACAGCACTAGTGCCATAGGCATCATTTGTCTTTCTGCCTGGACAGTCGTCATCATCATGGCAGCGGCTCCTACCTTGCGCCGCAAACGCAGGCCAGGGGCATTCCGTCCCTCCATCTTGGTCTCTCGGCTCTCTGCGGCCATTCCTCTTCTGCACCATCATCAGGGCCTTATTGGTCACATCGGGGCCTTATTGGCCACACTTTCATCTTTGGAGGCCAGTCTTGTATCGTGCTTTTGTGGCACCCTTTTGGGGTTGTCTTCCCTTGTCAGCCTCTTTTTAATTCTGCTCAGTAGCAGAACAGCCTCCTTTTCATATACGCCCTGCAAAAGCAAGATGCAAAGTCAGCCTCAGTTGGACTAAACTCACCCAACTGAAGAGAAAATGGAGTCGCAGCACCTTTCCAAAAAGCAGCAGCTCTTTGTGGGAGTGGCTGTCTTGGCTTTAAAAGCAACAGTCCTAGGAAAAGCAGAATTCCTTCAACAGCAGCAAGGCAACCAGACATGCTGCCTGATGATCAAGAAATGCCACCTTAATATTTGACAGCACTAATCTGCACGTCGAGTTTCCCTTACATTCTGAAGGGAGGAGGGAGGGGAAATTGCCAAGGGCATAAAAACCTGATTTTCACAGAGGGCCTCTTGCCTTTCCATCCAGCCTCTCGAGGTCACGGCTGCTTTTGTGGAAGGCGAGGTCGAGGCTGAAGGACCTGCTCCTGTTGACCAGCACCTCCATGCCGAGCATCGGGACACGGGATTTTTTGGTGAGCAGAAAGACTTGCAAGGAACTTCTCCAAGCAAAAGCATCAAATTAAGGGAAAGCTAACTTGAGAAGAATCGCAACTTCCGGCATTTTCACAAGACCCTTGTCTTGCGAAGCAATGCCATAAGAAAGGTCTGCTCTTCTGTTACTTGACCTATAGACTGCATCAGAACGAACAAGATCATCCCTGCATCATTGACCTCTTGGCTCCTCAACTCTTAGGGTTATCTCTGTTTGAGATCTTCCTTATGACAAAACTTCTCTTTCCCAGAAAGGCTTTTTAAAAAGAGAGAAAAGAACCAAACAGAGTAATGCTGGTTTCCATGCTTTTGTTCTCCTTGCTGTTTCATCCTTGCTGTCCTCCTTCTTCCACCCACTGTCTCTGGGCAAGGACTGACACCTGCCCTCCTCCCTGCTAACACCTGCTTAGGCTTCAGCAATGCCCTCATCCTTGGCTTCTACCCTCATGGCAAGGAAACGCCTCCAGCCCATCTCTAAGCAAGCGTTCCCAACAAGTGGCCCAGCTTGCTGCTTTTGCTGCAGATCCCATATCCAGCAGCTTTCCGTCTTTCTTCACGACTGCTGAGTCAATCTAAGAACTGTATTGCGTGGACTCTGGTCCTCACCTGAAGCTTAACCAAAAGTCCAGCGCAGGCCAAGTGTTCCATTATGGACATTCCCTTTAATGCCACAATTGGCAGGAGCTGGGTGAACAACCAGCTGAACACTTGAAAATATTTGGCTACTGAAACACGGCTCTTAAAAGACTAGAATTGTCAGACAGCAGGCTTCCTTTAATAGTTCAACTTAGAAAAGAGATACACACCTAAAGGATGAAGATCTGCAAAGGATTACTGCAGGATTTTAGTCTTCCATTTCAGCGGTTGGTGAAACTGTTGTGAGAGCACTCGACTGCCCACGGAAGGAGAGGGCTTCTGAAAAGACTTAGTGTAGCTGCAATTAACCTCTTGGACTCAAGACTGAAAAAGACAGAGCGCCAAGTCCGCTGCAGTGCCCAGGCTAAGGCAGCTACAATATGTGTGCCCAAACTGAAAGCGAGCGAAAGAAACTGCAGTGCTCTAGCTAGGACTGTAAAGACCGCACGTGCTCTTCAGAACAACATCCACATCGACTGCTGTGCTCAGACCATTATTTCTGTATATGATCTGGATCTGTTTCCTAAAAAGGGCTTAATCCTGGCTTAGACAAGGTCAGGTTTAATTAATTATTTTTTTCTGAATGAGCAGGCAAACTGCAATTTGTTTCAGGAACAAGTCCTAAGATACAGATTTTTCCTGTGCAGAACTGGTTCTTCATAGGACCAGTTTCCAAAGAGCAGTAATAGAAGCATAATTAGCAAAGAACCCTTCAGCTCTCTTTGCCAAACATCCCTGAAGATAAAGCGAAAAACATTCTCCCTTCTGGCTCGGCTCTCCCATTAGAATATTTCTTCCCTCTCCTCCTGCCCCTTCTCCCCTCAACGTGGCCCTTCGGTTGAAAGTCAAACAAGCAAAAACCTCAGAATAGCAGTGGGGATTATGAACTCCCTGCGGCTTACAATGGGATTAATATTAAAAACAGTAACAAAACCCCACCTGCTTGCAGGAATTTGGAGAGCACCACTATTTAAGCATTCCCAGGAGACAGAAACTGGCTTACAAATGTTGCCTTTCTTCTGTTTTCCTATTTGATAAATCTGAAGTCTGCTTCAGCTCGTCTCTTCAGTGGATCAGTGAGTTTCTTTGTGCCTCTGTGCTGAACCTCCCCATTGTCGAGTGTTGGACAATTTCAACCATTACTGGTATTGTATTTCACAAGCGTTTAAGCCTTTGCTCTGCTTTCCTGTTAAGTAAATCTAAATGTTGCAGTGGTTTGTCTCTTCTGCAGTCCAGTGAGTTTCTTCATGGTTGTGCGCTGAACCTGGCTGTTGTCAAGTGTTGGGCAATTCCAACCGTTTCCTGTATTGCATTTCACAGTCCTGTTTGTGATGAAAAGGAATGTAACCTGTGACAAAGCGGTTTGTGCTGAGGCATGATGAGTAAATCATCTGTAAACAAAAGTTCTGTAAACAAACTGTTGGAAATTAAAACAATGGAACTCAAAAAGCGCATGCCCGTTAACGTTAAGAAGGGAAAAGTTCACTGAAGGGAAAAGTTCACTGAGGAAGAAGAACCTTCAGCAAGAAGACCACCGGGGGCCTTAAAACAGCCCCTAGCAACAAGGAAGGACATGCGCAGAAAAGGAGGAGCTTTTGGGAAGGATAGGAACAGAAAAGAAGGAACTTTCAAGAAATGGAGATAAATAAAAAGGCGCTTCCGCAGGCTATAAGCGCATGCCTTTGGTGGAGCAGAGACTCCCTGGGTGCCCAGCGCTGCTTGCTTGTTATTTACAATAAAGTACGCTGATGAATTGATTGGCTCAGAATTTGTCAGTTTATAACACTATTCTGCTAATAATTTTTTACCTTTTCCACTATCGTTTTATTCATCTTCTATTAAGAATTCTCTTCCTCCTCTCATAATAATTTTATGCTTATTACCTTCATGATTTTCTTTTCTTCATGTAATCATTCTCTTTATATAGTCCCCAAAATATCTTTTTGTAAGCTAAGAAATCTCCTTTTCTTCTTCTAGAAATTCCCTTTTATTCCCCTAAATAGTTTTTCTCTCCTGCTAATATATCTCCTCTTCTCTTGCTAAAATTTTTTTCTTATTCTTCCAATAAATATTTTTTATTCCAGTTAGTAATTCTCTTTTTAATCTGTTAACACTTCCTTTCCTCTCCAACTATTTTTTCTTCTTTTCCAGAAATACTTCTTTCTCTCTTGCTAATAATTCTCTACCTTTCCCACCACGATGCTTTTCCTTTTCCTCTAAGTATTCCCATGCTCTCCTGCTAATATTTTTCTCCCAGTAATAATTTTATTTTAAATTTCCTTCTTTCATTTCTCTTGAGCTAATAATGCTCTTTCTAAAGCCCTCAAAGTTGTATTTTACTACCTCGAACAACTCCTTTGATATTCCCTTAAATATTCTTTTCCTCTCCCATTAAGAATTTTATTAACATTCCCCTCATCATTGTCTTTCTCTCCTGCTAGTAAGTCTCTTCCTCTTTCACTAATAAATCTTTTCCTCTACAGTTAATCATTTTATTTCTATTATCCTAATAATTCTCTTTTATTCTAATTAATCCTTCCTATTCCCCAATCATTTTTTTCTTATTCTGCTAAAATTTTTATTCATCTCTGCAAAATATTTCTCCTCTTCTCCAGCTAATAATTCTGTACCATTGCCACTATCCTCCTTTGTCTTCTGTTAAGAATTCTCTTCCTCTCTTGCTAATACTTCCCTTTCTGTCCTGCTAATAATTTTCTTCTTATTTTATTCTTATTCTCCTCCTCACGATGACCTGGATGAAGGCACAGAGCGCTCTCTCAGCAGGTTTGGAGATTATACGAAACTGGGAAGAGTAGCTGACACCCCAGAGGGCTGTACTGCCATCCAGGGGGACCTGGACAGACTGGACAACTGGGTGGTGAGAAATCTTATGAAATTCAACACGGCCAAGTGAATAGTCCTGCACCTGGGGAGAAGTAACCCCAGACACCAGGACAGGCTAGGAGAGCAGTTCTGCAGAGGAGGACCTGGGTGTCATGGTGCATTACAATTTGGCCATGAGGTGGCAGTGTGCCCTTGTGGCCAAGAAGACCAATGAGATTCTGGGGTGCATTAAAAAGAGCATCTCTCGCAAGTGGAGGGAGGTGATCTTGCTCCTCTACTCAGGCCTGGTGGGGGCACAACTGGAGTACTGTGTCCAGTTCTGGGCTCCACAGTACAAGAGGGATATGGAGCTTCTGGAGAGAGTCCAGCGCAGGGCCATGAGGATGATCAGGGGCTTGGAACATCTGCACCAGGAGGAGAGGCTGAGGGAGCTGGGCCTGTTCAGCCTGGAGAAGAGAAAGCTGAGAGGGGATCTAATCAGTGTCTTTAAGTACCTCAAGGGAGGCAGTGAGGAGGATGAGGCTGGCCTCTTTTCACGGGTGGTCACTGACAGAACAAGAGGAAATGGCCACAAACTGAAGCATCAAAAGTTCCACAGGAACTTAAGGAAAAATTTCCTGACAGTGAGGGTGACAGAGCACTGGAACAGGCTGCCCAGAGAGGCTGGGGAGTCTCCTTCTCTGGAGATCTTCAAGACCCGCTTGGACGCAGCCCTGTGCCACGTGCTCTAGGCAGCCCTGTGTGTGCAGGGGGGTTGGACTAGATGACCTCTAGAGGTCCCTTCCAACCTTAGGCATTCTATGATCATTTTTTTGCTTTTGAGCTAATACTTTTCTTATTATAACCCTAAATATTCTCTATCTCTACTGCTAAAATTTCCCTATTTCCCTAAATGTTCTTCTTCTCCTGCTAAAAATTGTTACTCTTCCTCGAATCTATGTCTTCCTCTAAGTAATAATCTTATTCCTATTCTCCCGTTAATTATCTTTTCATACAGTTAGTAATTCTTTTTTTTGCTCCTCTAATAATTTTCTTCCTCCCCAGCTACTACTTCATTTCCTTTACCTCTTATGCTTCTGTTATTTGCATCCTCATCCTTCTCTCCTCCTCTCACTAATACTTCCATACCTTTCCCACTATATTTCTCTTTCACTTCCTTTAGGATTTCTCTTTCTATCCCTTTTATACTTCTCTTTCCTCATGCTAGTAATTTTATATTTATTCTCATCATTTTATTTCTCCTCAGGCCCTAATTCTCTTTTTATAACCCTAAAAAATGTTTCCTCCCTGCTAAAAAAATCTTTCTCTAATACCAAATATTCCATGTCTATTTCACTAAATATCCTCTTTCTCTCCGGTATGAGTTTTATATCTCCCAATAAGAATTCTCTTCCTAATATTTCTCTTTACTCATGATTTCCTTCCTTTCCCACTATTTATTCTCTTTCTCTCAGCAATTCATTCTCTCTGTTCCCTTTATCCTTCTCTTTCTCTGCAATTAGGACTTTCATTTTTCTTTGCCTAAAAATTTCCTTCTGGTTTCACTCATAATTTGCCTTCTGCTTTGCTCATTATAGTCTTTATCTCTGCCACTAATTTCATTCCTATTCCACTAATCATTCATATTACCTAATGTTTCCATCCCCAAATAATTCTTTTTCTCTCCTGCTAGTACTTTCCTTTCCCTCACATTAATAAGTCTGCATCTATTCCTCTAAAAATAGTCCTCCTACACTGCTAATACTTCTCTCGCTAACAGTTCCCTTTTTCTCCCTCTCACAAGTCTTCTCTTATCCCCCTAATATTTGTCCTTATCTCACAAATATAATTCAGATGCCCTCACACTAATAATTCCCTTTCCATTTTCCTATAAATTCTCTCCAGCTCATACTGCTCTTTCTCTCCTCCCAATTATTCTCTTCCTTTGCCCGTCATACTTCTATTCCAATTCCCCTAATAATTCCATAGCTCTTCGTTCGCTTCCTCTCCCGCCAGTCCTTCCCTTTTTCGACCGCTGTTATTTCTTTTTCTGTTTCCATATCTTCCTCTACAGCTAGTAATTCCCTTTCTCTCCTACTAATATTTCTATTTCCATTCCCCTAGTAACTGTTTTTCTCTTGCTAACAATCCCCCTCCTCCTGCCCAAATAATTCCCTATTTCATAAATGTCTTCCCAATGTATTCCTCTAAAATTTCTCTTCCTCTCCCACTCCTAATTCCCTTCCTCTCCTGCTAAGAATTCCATTCCTGTTCCTTTAATAATTTTCTTCCTCTTCTATGTATAATTCTATTACCATTTCACTAAATTTTCTTTTTCTCCCCATAATAATTCTCCTCATCTCCTGTCACTGCTTTCTTTTTTTGACACTCTAATGTTCCACACCTCCTAAATTTTCACTTTTTCTGCTTGTAGCAATTCTGTTTCACTCCTGCCAATTCTTCCCTTTCTCCCCCACCAATTATTCTCTCTAACGCTGCTGTTTTCATTCTTATTCTGCTAATAATTCTTTTTCCTCTCCCTCATGCATTTCTACCAGTCCTGGATAGATATTGTATCTGACAATAATACTCTTCCTATTCACCTAATAATTCCCTTCCTCTCCCACCAACGCTCCCATATCTCGCCCTCAATAATGCTTTTGCTGTTCATTTTCAGTATCTTCCTTTCCTGCTTATTCTTCTTTTTTTCCTCCCACTAATATTATCTTTTTCTCCACCTACAAAATCTCTTCTTCTCCTACCAATAATTTCCTCTCACCCCCTCATATTTTTCTCTTTCTCCTCTCTTATTAATCACCTTGCTCCCTCTCATAATTCTCTTTGTGTCCTGCTAATCATGCTATTCACATTTCTGTTCCACTAAGAATTCTATTTCCTCTCGGACTATTAATTCTCTTCCACTCACAACTTTCCACTTCACTAGAATTTCTCTGTGTCATTAATAAGTCTTTCCCTCTCCCGCTAATAATTCGCTATTTGCTGTAAAAATCTCTTCCTTTCCCGCCATAGGACCTCTCTTCCTCTCCCCGCAATAAATCTTTTTCTTGCTAATCATTCTCTTTCCCTATAACTCATTTCTATCCTACTATGAATTCTCTTATTCTTCCACTTCTTTCTTTCCATCCTGCTCTGAATTTGCTTCCTTGCCCTCTATATAATTTGATTAATGATCTAGGACAATCATTTTCTTTTTCTCACTCTAAAAATTCTTTGTCTCAGCCACCAAACTCTTTTTCCTTGTCCTCTCGTATTTCCTTTTCTGTCTCCCCAATAATTTTTCTTCTCTCCCACCTAGAATTTTTCTGTACCCCTCCAATCCTTCTCTTTCTCATTTGCCAATAATTCCTTCTTTCTCGATGTCTGTTTCACTCGCACTAACAATTTTCTCCTTTTGCATAACAATTCTCATTTTCCCACAATAATCATTCTTTCTGTCCTTTCAATAACTTTTTCCTCATTTTTGTCTGCTAATAATTCCTTTCCTTTTCTCCATGCACCAGTACTCTCTTTGTTCTCCCGTATTCCTATTTTTTTCCTTATGTTATAAACGAAAAATGGGCAAATTCTCCAAGCCAATGGATTCTGAGCCAATTGATTTGCCAGAATGTTTTAAGTAGGCAAGCAGCGGCGGCAAACAGGCAGCAGCGCTGGGTGGCCGGGGAGTCTCCGCTCTACAAACAGCGCATGCTTGTAGAGCATGAGAGGGCCTTTTATAGACTTTTGCTGAAAAATCTCTTCCCAGTTTCCATTTCTAGCTCTTGACGCATTACAGTGTTTCTGCACATGTTCTCTGCTTCTGCGCATGCTCCCTCCTTGTTGCTAGGGGGTCTCCAATGACTCCTGGGGGTCTTCCTGATGAAGGCTGCTCCTCTTCCTTGCTGACCTTTTCACCTCTCAGGGCTCTGCACGTGCACCTTGTAGTTTCTTCATTTTCCCTATGGCAACAACGTAACATATCCTTACAGCATACGGCAATAGCCTATATCACCTTGCCTTGCACATTATAACCTGTTTATCAAAATATTTTTATATTTTTGCAAATTACAACCTGTTTATCACACCTATTGCCCACTATTTTTTTTTAATTCACATAATAAATCTTTTTTTTTCTTCTGCATAACTCTCTTCTCCAATTTTTTTTTTTTTATTATTCTCCTAGCAGGTCCCATTTTTCCCAAAGAGTTTTTTTTTTCCCTCACTCAAACTTCTTTGTTTTTGCCCTCTCATCATTCTATTTCTTTTCCCTCAGTATCTTTTTTTTAAACACAGTCTCACAGTAGATAGCATAAAAATAATTTTAATAACAGACCTCTTGATATTCTGCATGTAGGATGCACAGTCTCAGGAGTCCTATCGACACTCTGTTCCAGCACCATGGTGTTCCCCTTCCCCATGCTCTTTCTGTATGCTGTATGTTTCCCTAGGCACAGGTATTTATGGCTGTGATGGGCAGCCCCTCCCTTTGCAAGGACTGCTGGGTAGGGCCGTGGGTGGGGTTGGGGCTACATAAGCCCGGGACCAGGGCTGAGAAGCTCATTCGGCTCTTGGTTTCCCATGGGAGTGCAGGGCCTGAAGGGTTCTGGAGAAGAGCAGCAATTGAGGAATCTGAGTTCTCCAAGAATACTTTTTCACGCTTTTCAATCAGAAAGGCTATTTTGTACCAGCAGACTGCAGAAGGGCATCAGTTGGAGCTCTGAGCTAATAGGAGTTCAGTGGTTTTTGTTGTTGCTCTTTTTGGTCTTTTTTTGTGCTTTTGGATTAGTATTATAGTGTGGGGTGTTTAGGGATCCTGACTCTCCAGTTTTATCCTTTATGATTCTTAACTTTCTTTTTTTTCCTCTCCCTCCTCACCCCACCCCATACTTTGATTTAGGCTGTGATGAAGGTAAATAGACTCAGCAAGAAAAATTGTAAGGAATGAGATGTCTTTGACAATTTGTCTTGTTGCTCACTGGTGATCCTGAACCTTGAAAAGTTACGTAGAATGGTAAAGGATGCGAGAATATCTTTTCTTTGTGATTTGTGGCAACTGGGCACTGCTTCTGAGGTCCTGTGGTAATTCTGAGCACAGGAAAAGCTAAGCGAAGGGGTAGATGGATTTGGGGCACTGTGCGTGTATGCGAGCAGACACGTGCTAGTACATACACTCTAGCACGCACGCCTCGTGTTTGAGTGGTGTCAGGCAGGAATTTGGGGCTTTAGAGGGGAGAAAGAGCAGGGGTTGCTCAGACAGGCAACTCCAACCTGTTTTTTTCTAGTGTGTGGTGTAGCTGTACTCTTCTGTTGCTTAGGTTTTGAGATGGATCTTGCTATTTGTGTTCTAGGATACATCCTGCATTCTGCAACACTAGTGTTGTAGGCATCATTTGTAGGAAATGAGCTGAAGGCTTGCTGGAAGGAAAATCTTGCGGTCTGTGCCCTTTCTTGATGGACTTTTCGTTTATGTTCCTAGGTGTCGACTACTGCGGCAAGGTGAGCGTGGTCCCTGAGAGAAAACAGAGGCTAGCATATGGGTGTTGTCCTCCCGGTGCTGTCCTCCTTGTCCGCTCTTGTTCTCTTTTTCCAGGCGCTGCAGCAGGCACAGCAGACTGTCGGCCCGTGTTCCAGATGGGCTCACAGAAGAGGTAAAGGTGTCATAGTGGGGAGTTGTTGCACACGGGCTGTGGTTTTGTCAGCCCCTCCAGGTGTCCTCTCCTTTCCTTTTGTTATTGTAGACTGTGCTAAGGCTTGTTGAGAGGAGAAGCTTTGTGGGCAGGAGCCAGAGCAGATGAGAAGGGCCATTTCCATGTGTGTCTGGTTATTTGTGTGTGGCAGGGTGTTGCCGGGCTGCCTCTTGGTGATTTGCTATTCCTTTTCTTTTTCAGATGCTGTGTAGGCCTTTAGCATTTGCAGCTGAGGATTCGAGAGAGGCAGAGCGACCGGATAGAACGGTGTGCATATTAGCACACTGACAGCAGTCGTTTGAGGGAGAATGCTTATACGGATGAGGCAGGAGGTGACTGTTGCAAAGGTGACCGCTCCTGCTCTGGTTTGACAGGCGATGGCGGCGCATTGGGTGTCTGAAATGAAGCGGAAGAAGTTGGGCTCATCGGTTGCGAGTGGCTTCTGAAGTCCTGCGGCGATCCAGAGCCCCACCAAAGCTAAGTAGAGGGAGGGGAGGTGTTGGGCTAGCCTGATTCTGTATGCATCAGTGTGTGGTGCCAGCTAGTCTAATACAGATGCCTCTTCTGGTCAAGCAGTGCGTGAGGGTGGTGTTTTGGGTGTTGGTATACAGGAGAAAGTGTGGGTTTGTTAGGGCAGGCAGCTCCAGCGTGTGTCTCTGTGCTCTGTGTTGTATCTGTTTGGTGTTTTGCTCAGCTCTTGAGGTTCCTCTTGGTTTTTCGGTTCCGGAAGGCATCTGCCACTGTACAGCAGTAGTGCCCTAGGCATCCTTTGTCTCTCTACCTGCGTAAAGTCGTCGTCATTGTGCCAGCAGCTCCCATCTCGCAACGCGAACGCAGGTCGGGGGCGTTCCGTCCCTCCATCTCGGTCTCTCGGCTCTTTGCGGCCATTCATCTTCTGCACCGTCATCGGGGCCTTAT
>JAWLRI010001230.1:0-12596 GCA_034781795.1 Crypturellus tataupa
GCATTTTATCAGCACTTAGAAACCAAACTTAAACTCTTTCCTGAATCACAGGTAAAAGTGAGGACATTTTGTTTCAAAGACTATTTTTGAATTGGACGTGCAACTGTAATTCAATCCCCTATTAGAATCTGAAGCATCAATTATAATTTTCCACAGGGGCCAAAGAAATCATTTCCCTGACCAGACTGGGTACCAGAATGAGTGCTCACATCTTTGTTCCCTTATGAAGCAAAGTAAAGACTGGAAATTCCCGTCTCCAAAGGCTGAGCAGCTTCTAACAGGCGCAGCCCAGTGTGGCAGTCAAAAACAGCTCTCTCTAAAGCCTCTTTATAGGTTAACTTCTTCTTTGTTTTGGGGCATGTTATAAATTTAACATACAGTTTTTCATCTTTCAGCTTTGTAGCTGTGATAGCATCGATAACGCCATTCTTAATTGCCTCTTCCATTGATAACCTGGAATAAGATTTCGGATCTATCAGCCCCCCAGTCAAGTACTGGTACTCCAGGCAGCGCCCACCTGTTTCTTTGTCCAGCACATTTACATTCATGGCTTCAATAGCCGACATGGCTGTCTTCTTTACAGGGTGAATGATCCCAGTAAAGACCAGCTCACACTGCTGGATTTGCTTGGCACAACCATCATCAATTAATTCCCTTTGCAAAGCTTCTGAAATACTGTACCTCTTCCCAGTAAACGGATCAATTATGCCTCCTGTACTGATCTGAGCTTCCAGACACCGGACAGCAGTAATTCTATCTACCAAGTTTTTGCGTGAAGCTTTTAAAACTGGAATCCTTTCATTGGTTTCAGAGAGCCAAAACCCTGCAATAGGACTGTTTAGATCTTTCTTTGTTTGAGAACTGCTAGCTAAAATATCACCAAACTCAATAGCTGTGATGAGACCTTCCTTATATCTATCAACCAATGCCTTCTCAATTCTACCTTGTTTTAAGGCCTCTTCAATATTAAACTGTACACCAGTTTTAAGATCAGTAAGTAAAAGAAAAGAATTCCCATCTGAATCAAAACTTGTAGATTCTTTCCAATCAAATTCCTGTTTTGAAAGTTCAAGATATGTGGTTTTATCAACACAATTTTTTTGGTAAGCCTCATATGAGGTCATTTCAGCCCCTGTTTTGATGTCTACTACAGAAATTTTATGACTTTTATCTGCTGATGGGCTGCTTATTTTCCTTTCCCCAACTGGAAGCAGAAAGCATTTACTGTTTACACTGAACACGCACATTTTCAGCAAATCAGAGTAGTACATAACTTTCCTGTCATTTGGATTGTGAAAACACTTTGCATTACTAGAAGGTTCATGCAAAAATTTTAAAACGGTGTTACTAATCAAACCAAGTTGCACTGCGATTTCTGGAGGGACACGAACACTTCTTACAGGATCAATGACTCCTCCACTCGCAATTTGGGCTTCAAGGATATTTTTGCCTTTTTGCCTTTCTAGGAGTCTAGCTTCCATAGCCTGATACACCGATATTACTTTACCAGAACAGTAATATCCCAAAGCAGCCTTTTCTGCCTCAAGCAATCTACTCCTGAATTCGTTATTTGCAAGCCCTCTAACAAGTGAATCATCGACAGAGAATTTCTGACCTGTTGTGGGATCAATGATGAAACCAGTAGCTGCTTGGGCTTCTAAAAATGCTAATGTTAATGCTTTTCCTATGATTTTTCTCTTTGCTGCTACAGCAAAAGAGAGGATTTCTTTGCTGGATTCAAGGTACAATCCAGCAATCGCTGTAGGTCTGGTTAGAAAGTTTTCAAGACTTTTCTGAACCTCATCAACAGTTTTCTGCCCTGAACAGAGCTGCTCAACAGTGAGTCTGTCCAGAAGTTTAACTTCAGCTAACTGTCTGGCTGTTACATCATGCCTGAGACCCTGAAATTTAATATCATCACACTCTCCCATAAAACATTCCAACTGAGTAGCATCATTGTCAGTTTTCAGAATCTCTTCCCCTAAGAAAGAACTCATATTTACAAAGTCTTCTCTCCTAAACCCTTCAGATGGTTTGCGTCCCTCAAACATTCTCTCTTCATTACCAAAAGTCTTGTCATTTTCTTGTTTTAATGTTGTAACTTCAACATGCATGTCATACTGCTTATTCTTCACTCTCTGTAAACAGGAATTTTTTGACACAGTGAGAAAAATATCTGCAGAACTATATTGCACATAATTCAATCCCAAATCCACCACCAGAGAAACAGAATGAAGAGTGTGAACAGGAGTCAGAAATGAGATGCATTATTAGCGCTGGAAAGCACAGAAATATAGTTAGCTAGAGTTCTGAAATGTATTTGCCATTTCAAATATTTATTCAATATCAGGAACGTGGCAAGACAAAGCAACAATAATCTTTCTGGGTTTGTTACAATATAAACTTAGTGCTATTAATCAAAGTTTATTTTGACCATTATCAGTATCAAATCCTATTCTGAACACAAATATTTAAAAATAAATAACGTGCTTGATATGTAAACAAGCTGTTGTAAAGGTTTAATAAAGATCTTTGTGTTGTGTAAGAATGAAGCAGCGCCCTTCACCAAGGTAAGAACATAAGAAAGAATACAGAATAGGTATAAAGAATATCTAAAAAAAGCAGAGACGGCACTAGAGAGGCAAATGCTCACAAAATTTAGTGTATACCTCCAAAGGATGCAGTTTTACTAATCCTAATTCATGCTTCATGTCTTCTCCACACCTAATAGTTTGCCTGGAACTATGCAGGTTCATGTCTCTTAGTTTGTCTATTTCTGATATCCCAGTAATTTGGCTTGCCTTATCAAAAGTGATCTGGAACTGCGTGCTTGTCTGGGAAACAAACTCTGTAAAAGACTGTGGACTTGAATCTTCTTCCAGGGATTGGTTTATTCTTGACAATTGGAACTGCACCTCTCTTGGTAGCGCATCATCAGCACTCACGTACACCATATTTTCCTCTGTTTGACCAGATTTAAAACCTGATCTCTCTTGTTTCTGCCTTAGCAAGGGTGAACTAGGCTTTGCACGCGCATGGAGCTGCTCGAAATCTCTAGCTGAGGTGTCATTCAGGTAACTGAAATCATTTCCTCTTCTCTCGCAGCTTGGTTTAAATCCAGAATCTTTGATATCAGTATTTTGCTGAATTTCATTCTGAAACAACAGAAATCTGTGTTCGCCCTCCCTGGACTGCAGGTCCATTTTCTGTTTCAAGTTCTCCACCATACGCTTCTGCACTTCCAAGTCCTCCTCAAGCTTCCTGCACTTCTGCAGATAGTCCATCTCAGCATGCTTCCCCTGCTGCAGCTGCTCACGACACTTATTAAGCCTTTCTTGCAGATCTTCAACTTGTATCTTGTACAACATGATGTTTTCCTCAGCCATATTCTTTTCCTGCTGAAGAGCGACACATTCCAGTTTTATGCCAGAAATGTCTTTTTCTGTGATGCTATGGGCTTCTAGTAATTTTTCAACTTTTTTCCTAAATTCCTCTGCAGAGTGTTTAAACTTAATGGATTCTTCCTGAAACAGAACCATCTTTTTGCGTGCCATTTGTTCATCCAGAGTCTTCTGGTGGAGTTCATCCTGTAGTTTTTTAAGTTTACTAGTTAGCTCTTGAACGTGAGTTTGCTGCAATCGTATTTTCTGCTCGTTCACTGTCTTTTCCATAGTTAGAGCATTCACTTGTGCATTTAGATTTTTAACCTCCAGGCTAATGGTTAGGGTGGAAGCATTTTGTTTATCATAATTTTGTTTATATTCACTGACTAAGGCTTTCGTTTTTGCTAGCTCATCCTCCAGGCTTTTGACTTTACATATGAATTCTTGCTCAATTATTGTTTGCTTGTGCAACTGTTCATTTGTTGTACGCAGTTGCTCTTTGAAACCATCTGCTAGTGTTTTCAATGCATCGTTTTTCCTCTGAATACTTTGCTTTTCCAGATTTATCTTCTCTGATTCCATCTGAATTTGTTTCATGAGTAGTTTTGTGTCAGTATTCCATTTATTAAGCTCCTCTATCTTTTGCTTCAATGTTTCTGATGCCTGAGTGCTTTTGGCTAATTTATCTTTCAACATCAGGATTTCCTGCTGGTTTTCCTTCTCTACTTTTGTTTTTTGAAACAATTGTTCCTGAATGTTCTTATATTGCTCTTGAAGATTGCTTGCTTCTCCTTTGCACGATTGTGTTCTGTATTCAGCTGCCACTTTCTCTTTCTGAAGTGAACTGATTTGTGAATTTAACTGCCTTATCGTGATTTCACTTTTTGCCTGCGATCTAGTTAATTCCTCTATTTCCCTTTTCAGTTGGGTCTTCTCCTGCTGGGCAGATTTCAGCTCTTCCTGATAGGTCATCTTTATTTTCTTAAGATCTATAGCTTCTTGCATCACCTCATCAGCTTTATCTGTTGTTCTGTGCAGCTGCTTTTCCAGCTCTTTCAGCTGTTGCAAATATCCCTGTTCTACTTGGTCTTTGTCCTCCAACTTAATTTTTAGGCACTTAAGTGCACTGTTGGCTTCATCTAATTTTTCTTTTAATAAATTAGATTTTTCTTCTGCTGATGATTTCTGAAGTTCAATTGCATTCAGTTCATATTTCAGGTCTTTAATAGTTTTATCAGCTTTTCTGTTGGCAAGAGTTAGCTCATCTATCTTCTGTCTCAGCTCTTCTACTTTTTTTGCTTCTTGTTTATTCTGGAAACCTGCAATTTCAGAATCAGTTCTACATTGGCTGTAAGTAGGCAGGACAGTTTCTCTGGTTACAGAATACCTGCCTTCAACAACGTTTCTTCTGGCTTCAGTCTTTTCTTTTTCTTGCAACTTTACTTCTGATAAATATCCTTTAAATTCAAGATCTTGTTCCATTTGCTTTATTATTTTCACAAGGTTCTCTTCTCCTTCTGTTTTTTTCTTCAGCTCCTGCATTAAGCATTTTTTTTGTTGCTCTAAATCATGAAGATTTGTGTCTTTTCTTCTTAGATGCTCTTCAAGGTTTCTTCTAGTGAAGGTGCTTTCTTCTATTTGATTTCGGAAAGCGCGAAGGTTTTCTTCCAATATACTCCTCTGACTCTCTGCCTGGAGAATGAGCTGCTTCACATGCTCCAACTCCTGCTTTGCCTCTGCTTTCTCTTTCTCGAGGCTCTCTCGATCTATACGGCACTGTTTTGCCTCTTGCTCAGCTTTATTCTTTTGAAGACAGATCTCTTGCATGTCCTTTTGCAGTTTCTTCTGCTCCTTTTCAGCAGCTTCCCTCAGTTTAGGGAGTTCCTGTTCCACTTGGAACTTCTGTTTCTTCATATCCTCCAACATTTCCTCAAGAGCTTTTATCTTTCCTATGAGTTTTCTGTTCTCATCAATTGTGCCATTTTGCTGCGTCATTAGAGCTGAATATGCTTCACGCACTGAGGCTTCCTTATCCTTTAACATCTGTAAAAGAATAAAGTTAGAATGTACTTTTTGTAACACAGCATATGAAAAACGTTAGGCTCTTTGAAAAGCAGAGTGGAAAATACTTACTCATATACATATGTATGTCCAGAGAGGAGGACGAGCAGTTCCCACCACCACCACCGTCTCTTGACACAGCAAGCTTCAGGAAGTAACTGTTAGCCAAAGAGGAGACCCTTCACGGCAGCATCCACAAAGAGAAGTCCTGAGCACTCTCACTTCAGCCAGAGGCCTCTTAGCAGTTAGCAGAGCAGCTTGCAAATGCTTTTTCTCCAAACAAACAGGTAGAGCAAATGGTGAGCCAAACAAAATGTGCAAGTACAGGCAAGGAGAAAGTGGCTGGCCATTTCTGGATTAGTTTAGGAGGAGCTGGAAGTATTTAATGCTTGCAAGCAAAAATAACACAAAGAAGTTTGGAAAACACCTTCAAGGAAAGAAACGGTATTGAGAGCTAGAGTCTAGAGGCATCGGCTTGAGGACAAGAAGTATCTGAATCCCACTACACATGCCCTCAGCCACAGGCCTGCTGCCCCGGGGCAGGACTGCCGAGTGCTCCTCACGTGCTGGCAGGTTGGCAAGCCAGGGAAAACGCTAAGAACATGGGATACATTTACCAACAATAAAGTCTGAAACCGTACATACCTCATCTGCAGCAACACCGCCACGGCGCAGTTACCAAATGAGAACCCACAGGAGCCATAAGAGTATGGCATGAGGGGCAATTACAGCTTTCCTTTTTTTTTCTAAATAAACAAATCTTGCTTTTGTTGAAATTTAACAATTTGATTTTTCAATTCCTATGAAGCTAATGCAAAGGCAGCTTTCATTACTTTCTCCATATTTCTCTTGGTACTCCACATGGACAATTTTGAGCAGATTCCAAAAGATAAGAAACATTCAGATTAATTTCTTAACAGATTTTATGCTCTCATGTACAGGAAAAGTAGGCATTATGCTTGAAAAAAAGACATCTGAAGATACAGATAAAGGCACAAATTATATGTTTTTTTTCTTTTCCACTATTTCTAATCAGCATGGCTGAGCATCAGTTGGGTAGGGAAAAGGATGGTAATTAAACAGCAATAAAAATGAACACATTGAAAATATTTAAGAATCTAAAATCATTTATAGCATCTTAAAATATATAGTAATTATATCATAATATATTATTTAAATTTAAATTATGTTCAATCAAATTTAAATCAGCTTGACCTTTGCATATTTTGAGATTCAAATGTTGATTTAGATTGATTTAAAATTATTTTTAAATTAATTGATTTAGCTGTATTATATAAAAATGCTGGTACCTCAATAATATCTGTGTTCCTTTTCTCTTCATTATCACTGGCTTTTTTTTTTGGCCTGTCTTCTTTTTCAAGTGAGTATTTATTTCCTGTACTTTCACAGGCTAATTTCCAGAGTTGGCTGTGTTTTCTAAGCATATTTGTGCTATGACTTTTATCTTCACTCTCTATTTTTCCATCTAGCAATAAATCTTGACATTTCCGACCCGCTTCTAATTTGTTTTCTCCACTTGGTTTGTTCACGCTTATATTTACGTTGTCCAAACTATAAATTTTACTCTGTAAGATTTCCTTGTCACTTAATTTTTCATCATGACTCAAAGGCTTTTTTCCTAATCTTGGTTCTGAAAATTGAAAATAATTCACTCTTCCAGAAATGAATTCTGAGAGGGCTATTTGATCATTTAGGCCACCCACATTTCCCAACAATTCTATACTTAAACTGGCATCACTCTGCATTGAAGGCATTTCTGAATTTGATGTACACGACTGAGAGACTTTTGCCACATGCTCATCTTCTGCAGTGTTCTCTGAAGATATATCAAAAATTCCTTGAATTTTACTCTTGGCTTTATTTGGATCCAGATTTGATTTTCTTAGGATTTTCTTTTCTGTTAAGTAGCTGCTTTCTTCCAGCTCCATGCAATGTTCCTCCACTGTTCCATGCACTTTGCCTGTATCCTTTTGTTCACTACCACAAACGCCTGGCTTGCCCATAGGTTGCAAACCTGACCTCACTATATTTTCATGTGCATTCCCACTGTGTACTGCCAGTTCTCTCGAAGAGGATGCAACTTTTTCTGAAGGAACCTCACACCTCACAGTTAATAAGGAGTCAGCTTTTTCGACACCCACTAGAAACTCATTGTTTTCAGAGTTTAAGGTATTGTGGTTACTGCTTTCTGAAGGGCATTGTCCTTCACACTGACTTTCAGAGAGCCTTCTTGCTGAAAAACATTGCTGGACATGAGGGTTGCCAGCTAGGGCACGCTTCCCAGTTTCTGGAAAAATTTCATCGTCCTTTGTTGTTAGCTCATCATTGGTCTCTGATTGCATTCCAAATTCTTCCTTTGTTGGAATATCGCTCCTCACCTTTTGTGAAAAATATTTTTCTTTGCTTTTACACACTGTTTCCAGTTCAGATAATTTCTTTGATATTCCCTCTGTTTTCTGGCTGACTCCATTAACAATTTGATGATTTAACATTTCAAGAGGATTACTACTTGCAACTGAAACAAAACAATTTTTTCTACCCTTTTCTTCTTCTTTACTTTGATTGTCCACACAATTTTCTTGCACCATATGTAGCTTATTTTCTGTATCATCACTAACATCAATCTCTTGGCCACTAAAATTTAAAAATTGTTTTAATGCTCTATCGGTTTGGATTTTATCATATGTGCCTACCTGAATTTTTAGTTCATTTTTGGTGCATGTAAACTTATGGGAAAAGTAATCTTTTTGCAAATATTCCATATCCATCAAGCTTTCATTAGCTGTGCTTTTCTCTCTCAGTTCAATCACTTCATTGCACTCCAAATGTGCAAGGACTTCAGTTGACTTCACAGGTGTCTGGAGCTCATTCTCATCTGGTAAACTCTGAGCATGACAGCACATGGATTAGACTGAGGTTTGGTGGAAGGGATGTTATTTTGTGTTTATTCTAAGTGCTGTTACTGAGAGTTAGGAAGAAAGACCAGCAGGAGAAAATCTTGAATGATCACAGGAGATTTCAGAGTTCTTATCCCAGAAAAGAAAAAATATTATTCCCCTTTTGAAAAAGATTGTTCATTTCCTGATTTGCTACCCTGATTACAGGTGAGGAGCTCATCAACTTCCTTTGAAACTGGAAACATATTGAGGTTATCTCCAAAGAAGCTATCAAACATTTAGAGCTTTAGGCTGTTTTGTTTTGTTTTTACCTGATTGTCTGTTCTTTCTTTCAAAAAAAAAAAAAAGAAAAAGAAAAGAAAGAAAGAAAAAGCTGTCCTGGGGATTTAGAAGAGACTCTTGAGAGTTTAAAAGATTCCACTTGCTCCTGTGCAACATGAAGCCAGCCTGTCAGCACTGAAAGGACACTGGATCCATGAATATCTTGTTTCAATTTTTAATCTATGACAGCATTAGTATTATTAGCAATACTAAATCCTCAGTTATAAAGCTACTTATTGAAAAGGTTTATATATTTCAACGTGTATGCTATACCTCTTCATGATATGCTAAGATCATATTATTTCTATCATGTTTTTTCTGTCATCAGTTTGTTCTGAGGTATTCACCAGCAAGAAAAGACAGAGACAGCACCAGAATTACACAACATTCCTTCAAGAATTGAGAATGTTAAAACATATACCCTTTTATTCACTGAATTTGTGTATAATTAATTATATATATATAATTTGTGTATAATAATTAGTATAATTTTTATATATATGTAATTGATATACAAATAGAGTGTATTAATTATACTAAAACATGATAATCCTTAAAGAATGAGCATTAAATTACTTTCAGACAGAAATATATTTGCAAAGAAAATGCAGAGCTCAAATGTATGTTTTTTTCACTATGTGGAAAAGAGATTCTGCAGTAACTACTTTTTCTGGGTGACTTCTGTCTGCTCAATCTCAGTAACTTACCGTCATTTAAAAGATTCAACATTAAGTATAAATAAAGTGTTATCATCTGACCCCAAAAAGTTAACAAAAAGAGAAGAGGAAAAAAACACGAATATGTCAAAGAAACTTGAAAAAATAAGATACTATATCTCCTTATTGCAAAAATGTCCTTGCATGCTGTAGGTGGCCCAGTTTGCATATTATGGAATATTAAGGTTTAAGCAGAATATGCACCCCGAGTTTGCCCTCAGCTTATTGCTTGCATTTGCCTTAGAGATCAAGCCCCATGATACTAGAACATTAAAACGTACTGTATGTAGCTACATCCCCAGGAGAATTTATTGAATCATAGGATGTTTTCTCTGGAAGGACCAGTAAAATGTAAGGATGGCATAGTTTTGCTTATATGAATGATAAGGGTATAATCTAATACCCCTACCTTCCCAAATAAAATGCAGTGTATCAGGAACTTTAAACTTTCACATATGCTAACTTTGTGACCAGTACCAAAAGGTAGATTATTCCTGGTTTGCCTAGAAATTCTTCCTGCTTGTTTGGTTGATTGGCTTTAAGGGAATGACCTACCTCCTCCTCTTCCAGTCTTTTCAGAGAGTCCCCTGCAAACTTAATGTACTGGGTCATCAAGGTCACTAGGGCAGTATAACGAGTCCGTAGATCCATGAACTGCAGAGAGACAAAGAAGGAAATGGAGAGGAAGCACTTACTGACACTGAATGCCATTCCTCAAGAGGGTGATACACAGGACTTCTTTAGAGCCTGATTTTGATTCCAAGTCACGAGAGACACACAAACACTACCAAAAGGCTGCAGCAGGACACTATATCCTACAAGCAGTTAGTTTAGCACCTCGACCAGCTCTGGGCTGCATCACCTCTGCAGGCAAGTGCTCTCCTACGGTTGCAACCAGCAGGGAAGAGCTGCTCATCAAAATGATCAGTTTAGCTGAGGCGGGCCTTCCACAAGGCACCTCCTACACTGTGCAGTGCAGAGTCACGGTCTCACAGAGTGACCAGTTGACATCAGCTGGACCGATGCTCCTGAACCAGACAGAGCCTTCTGGAAAATCCAGTCTTAAACTCAGCTCTGATCTAGCATAAGGGAATGAAACTAAAACTACAGACCACAAGGAGAAGAAAAGAGACAAAAAGAAAATGTTTTGATTTCACAATCACTTGATTCTTGCTCCCTTTAGGAACAGGTTATTGCATGGACAGGCAGTGCCAATGCCAATGACCGTTCCTCCCTCTGACAGTCACCAGGGAGCCAGATTTACCTTTCCCACATAAGTGATGCTTCTGAATCTGTCACAACATCCACATCTAGCAAGTTTTACTCAGCAAAGATGAATGTTCCCACTGAGGGCTGAGACCCAAATACAACCAAAGGGTAATTCTAAACAGTTTGACTGATGTATATCTCTCAAGCTTTTTTTTCTTTTAAAATAACTTGGGAGGAGGGAGGGGGTTATTCATCGACAGCAATATCTTTCTTCTAAATCTATCTATCTGTCTATCTATGTATATTTATTGCAACATATACCCGTGAAGAGTAAGATCATGGGTGCCTGGGTTACTCTGAAGGATTAATAAATTCTAAATCCCAGGAGTGTTTCCTCCATTTTAAACACTGGCTCAAAAAAAAATGCTTTCCTCTCAGAAAAAAAACCTATTTACCTCTTGAATAATGAAGTCTGACGAGCTTTGCATTCTTCGGCGTTTCACTGGAGACTTTTGCTGGGAGTCGACCATAGCTCTGTAGGTCATAGTCTGCAACTCAAAGTCCTGTAAAAAGATACAATAAACAAAATGATCAGTGTTCTACGTGATACAGGCACCAAGGAAAGGATTCTAAGAATGTATATTTTTTTTATTACCTTCACAGCAGCCGAGTACTGTTCTGAATATTTCTGGCATTCATCTATCTTGCTTTGCTTCATTTCAATCTCAGAAACCAACATCTATAAAATATGTACATATAAATTGTCATTAGGAAAAAATATTTTTATTACTTAGATATTGCCATTATCATTATGGAATTTACATATTATGTTTATTTCCATATGTGTATAGGTAATTACGTGCTTCAACCTACACCCTGGACTTGTTAGGTTACAGAATAGCAACAGTCCAAAAATCCTGCCAAGTTTAATACTTGGTGTATGAATTTAAAACAGGATTATATAATTTCAGGCATATAATAATTTCTTGTTCTGTTTGTTATTTAAGATGCATTTCCTTCTTACAAGACAAGTTGTTGTGTTTAGTCCTGATTCCATGAAAATATCTACATGTCCATAGTTAGCAAGAGTAGTACTGAATAAAATGAGGCAATAAAGACACGCCAGACTTCTATGCACTCTGTAGGGCTTTGCCTTTTTGCAGATTTTAGGACTAAAAGGACATGGTCTGTCAATTGTCAATGAATAGTAAATTAATGTTAACTGTTAATAATACTGTGAAAATAAATACAATAAAAATGGCAGTGATCGTGGATTTTAGAGAAAGTGTTGAGGGATAGAAGCGCTTCATTTGAAAAAAATCACTGACTTCTACTGATGTTTTAATTCTGCTTCGGTTTTTACATCAGCGCTTTCCTATGATATGATGAGGAACCTTTCATACCTTATGTTGGTTCAGCTGTTTAGCCAGTGCTTTGCTATTTTCAGGATGGATTTCTTGAATCTTCCTCTGAGTATCTTCCACTTGCTGAATCCAAGTATCCAATGAATTGTAAGTATCTTTGTAGTATTTCAGAGATTTATTAATACCTTCTAAGTCACGCAGCCTGGTTTAATTTTAAAATATATACCAGAAGGAGAGAAGAGAAACATAAAAGATAAAAGTCAAATATCAAGCTAAATACAACCTAGAAGGCTTCTGGCATCCTACTTTACCTAGTACACCAAACATACCAAAGTAAATAGTAAATTAACTTCTCAACCAGCACAATCCCCAGCTTGATGCATCTTTTTAATTTATCATAAATGAAGCCCAGGAAAGACCTTATCATAGAAGAAACTGCATATATCCTCCATCAATGAGCTAAGCATCATCCTGAGAACCCCAGGAACTCAGTAATCCCTAAGCATGTTGCAGAGGAGGTCTCTGCAACAGAAAATAATACTATGCTGAAAAGTGTAAAATATGGCCCAGGTGACTTAAGAAGGCAAAAAAAAAAAAAAAAAAAAAAAAAAAAAAAAAAAAGTT
>JAWLRI010001231.1:0-12561 GCA_034781795.1 Crypturellus tataupa
CACCTCTTTTCAGTAGTGGCCAGTGACAGAACAAGAGGAAATGGCCACAAACTTAAACATCAAAAGTTCCACAGGAAATTAAGGAAAACTTTCTTATGATTAACACCTGAACAGGGGTTCGTGTGAGAAGTTAGGCTGAGCTGGGGAAGGAGCACATCTGTCACAAGAGCGCAAGTGTGCTCCTTCACACCTTGCTGCTTGCTGAAAGACGATTTTATTTATCAGTCACACATATTTCTTCTGCCTTTTGACTGGGAATATTAAGTCCTGTGTCTATATCTGTATCATGTCGATGTCAAGACATATTGCAGGAGTCTATAGCTCGGCACAGTGACTAAAAGACTTATCTTATTGGTTCATTATGCCCTTCATTAAAGGATATCTTCTCACGCAGGGAACCTGAAAAAGCTTTCGACTTAAGACACCGTCAAAGAAAAAAAAATGAGTAAAATCATTTATTGTCAGTATTCAAAGCACAGAAATTATGAATATTTATAAAAGCTATAGATGAGGAAAAGAAACAAAAAACAGGGTGTATGCTATTAAAGTTAGATTAAAGGTTTGTTTCTTTATGTATCCAGATGGATTTCCTGGCATTCACCTGCCAGGGATTCTATTTTCCTGCATATCATATGTCTCAGGCTGACACCATAAGCAAAAGATCTGATTAGAGGTACATCTTATTTCCATAATAAGAAATCTTTCTCCTCTTTCAAATTCTCTTGATGCTCAGAAAGATTTAATCTTTCTGAATAAAAATCAAAAAATAATAAAAAAGTACATTTTAGAGAGAAAGTTTTATTTTTTTCTGCATAATAAAAAAATGGTATTTCAAGGAAAGAGGATGTAGTCATTATCTTAGATAAAATAGATGGCATTTTGTTTTCATCAAAATGAGAATATCTCTGCTAGAAACAATGTCAGCTTGTTCTTGATCAGCTAGTTAATAGCTCCTTATTAATTAAGTTCCTTGAACTATATAACCAATATACTTCTCCTTGGTGAAAAATATTCCCTTCATTTCCTTCCTGTATTTCAGTCACGTCATATATTAATATACAGAATAAAGACACGGAACAGGACAGGGGAATGTGACTTACTATTGATACTAATTGCAACAAGACAGAATGACACTTATTTACTTTAGGAATATAATTAATTGGGCCAACCAACATTGAACTAACTAATAGACTAACTCAGGACTCTCATTTTCTTGTATTGGTGCTGCAAATCCACAACTATGTAGCCTCTGTTAAGTCAGATTTATGATTCTTGTGTTTATTGAATTTCTCAAGCAGAGAAGATTAAACATTCAACCATCTTTGAATACGTAATCATATGTATTAAACAAAGAAAGCTTAAGGCAAAGTTCTTTTTTACACTGGTGAAATCACTGAGGTTGCACAGATGCCATGGAGCATTGAAAAAGCTCCTCTGGTTGCTCTTTATATTTACAATGAGGTGAGGTGCTAATTGCACTAAGAATTACATAAATTTATTTTTCTTTCTTTTTTTTTTATTTTTCTTAGCAATCTTAGCAATGGAGAGAAGAAGAGAGAGAATTATGTATTCAAGAAAATCTATAAAACCCATATAGACCAAAATGGGTGCTTCTAGGGGGATTCACATGAAATGTGTTTGTTATCTGTGGTATCTATGTGATCGTCTCCTTAACATGTACTGCAAATTATGTTCAGAGACAGCATGAGTAAATCCCAGCCAGTGAAACTGTAAAACAGTTTTTTAATATAGCATTTGACTGCTCCTATAATACCACCAAATCCTCAGCTGGATCCACAGCAGGAGAAGCCTTTATGCTGCCTTGCTAGAAATAATGGTTACCCACAGATTACAAGGAGGCTGTAATGGAATTCATACAAATGGATCAAGTACAAGCTTTATAATCCATCTTAATGGCATGCTATTTTCAGTACTTGCAACTTTTAGCTTAAACTGAAGGGAAAAATGTGTAATCATTTTCAGGATATTTTATTATCTGGAGATAAATAGTTGAGGAAGGCAAAAGCCATTTTTTCTGAACTTCTGCCTTTTATGATAACAACTACAGACTTTCATAATGTTTGATAAGATATTGCCTCTAACAAGTTCTTTCCGGAGATTAAGAGGTCTGCAGTGCAGTCAGCATCATGGTTCCCTCATAATAACTTGAGATCTAGTACATGCCTTTGTAAGGCTAATATGCAGTTAATGTTGTTAAAGTCAGACTTATTAGAAAGGAAAAAAATCATTTAATAAATAGGATATTTTGTGGGGAGTTAGTACATCATACTTTTATGAAAAAAATATTTTGAGGATGGTGTGTAACAGATACCTTTGTTTTTAGCAGAAAACATTACATCTGATGGAAATTGCAATTGCTTTTCTATATTTCTGCTTTTGGAAATTGCTTTTCTTGGCATACCAGAATTCAAGACTGTTTTCTCCCTCTAGGGTTCAAATGTTGACTTTTGTGTTAGATGAGCAATTTGATCTTCCATTATGAGAAGAAAGCTTCAGTCTATACTCTAGTAGTTGAGAAAGTCTCTTATGTGGATGTTAAAAAAAAAGAAAGCACCTCTTAGAAAATCTTGTCTTAGTTATCTTTAACTAATCAGAGAAGAACAAGGTAAAAGGTTTTACACTTTACAAGATGGTTACAAGGCACTTTACAAGATGTTGTTAGATAGAGCTAGGAGCAAGTGAATGAACCTTGGAGCTATGTTTTCTTCCTCTGGCTTGAAATGTATGTATCAAATTCTAAACCAACTGTGATCTTGAAATCACAGAGATTCTGGGTAGTATGTACTTTTTCACACTGTTCCATTTCTTTACATCAGTATCTTGAACTTAAAAGATCTATTCCAAACCTCTGTTTAGCCTGAAGCTTGCTGCTGCTTTTCCTGTCTGAATGGCTTCTGTGTGCTGCATTGTGTACTGCAGAATTCGTCTATTTTTTTCAACTCTTTTTTTTTTTTCCTATTACGATAATATCCCTGGCTGTATGTTTTGAGGACTTTGCTTTTACATTAAGTATTATGTGACCCAATGCATTTTTTGCCCCTGGGAGTTTGGCACAGAAGTATATATATGCAGCAGCACAGCAGGCCTCATTCCATATAGAATTGCAGCTAAGGCCACTATCCTTAAAACTGACTTCTATTTACTGAAGATTTAGATTTCAAAACACGTCTTCTCACAAATGCCCTGAAAGCTGAAGGGTTCAAAATACGGTATTATCTTATCTATAATCTAAACACAAAAACACATTGTATGCATACTCTTATTAAACTGTTTACGATAAAAGAACATTTTACTTTAAAACTGAAATCACCAATAAATGCAGTGCCAATATTATTACTCATTTGACGCATCTTAAGGGAAAGAAAAAATAGTATCTCCATTACAAAATATATTAGTTCCACTGTACTTCTCTGAAAATGATTGCTGTGTTTTGCAACAGTTATAATAACAGAAGATTGTCTCAGTGATCAATTTTTCATTTATTTGGTGTTTATGCTGGTAGAAATCTTTGTTTTGTATGTCACGTATTCTTGATTTTCTAAGGCTTTCTTGTTTGATCCTTTCTACCTAAATCATTTTTTATTACTCCTTTCGTGGTAATGATGTGACTAGTGCCCATTGTCCTTTGGACTTGCTAAGACAGATGGCAAACTTCTGTATTAGCTGCTGCAGGGTTATAATTGTTATTGTTTTCTGCTTTCCACAAAGTACCTTTGTACACAAGCTTCCTTACACACATCTAAACACTACTCTTATAACAACAGCAAGATCATAATGACAAAACAGATTTCTGCAGCAATTTCTATCTCTTCAAGGCTGTTTAAAAATAATTATAACAGAAGTACCAATATAGTCAGCATCTGATTAATAGAATAATGTGGAAAAATTTGTCTATATATTAAAGAAATAAGATCAGTTGTTATGAAATATTGTATGTTTGTTTGGTTTTGATTTTCCCCTTTTTCTCCGACAGTTTTCATCATATTCACTAAAGACCGGTCTGTCCACAAAGATTTTGGCATTAATCTGGTGTAGAAGCTGGGTTCCGCAGTTTAATGAGAACTGAAGGTCAGAGGATACGTTTTACAGTTTTATGAACTTCCCTCCCATCAGTATCTAAAATGCACAATATAGAAGTAGCTTGAAGGAAGATGAATAATAACACACGTAGTTTGCCTTTTGTTTATATTCCAGGGTTATGCCCCTCATGCTAACAGTGAGATGGCTGAGCAGTCTGAACTTCCAGTTGAATGAGGAAGCAGGAGCACCTGGGGTTGATAATATAATTCCTTGTGAACCAGAGAGGAAGTCAGTACATGACCCTCCTGTGCTGTCCACAATGACCCTATGATTTCTTCCCTTTAAAATTAGAGAAATAAAAAAGTCCTCCTGCCAGCCTAAGAGCATTAGAAATAAGAAGATCCCATTGTCCTTCTGAGGTATGTTGGGCCTCCTCACCAGACAGAGATGTTTGACTCAGGATCAGGAAGGAACTTCATCCTCATATTGAATGAAAAGGGCACACTTGAATGTATATTATGAAGTTCAACTTGCCATTAATTAGAAATCATAGAGTGTGATTTTTGCACATGAGGTCATAAAATGTGACATTGTCTTGAGATACTGTATACAAGCATCAGCCAATCAGATATATAGCTGAGTTATGACAGCTATTGATACAGATAGAACAGTTTAGGCTCTGAACTAGCAAAACTTCATGTAAGTTCTGTGGAACTCAGGAACTTGTAGTTATTATCTTCAGAAAATGTCAAATATGGAAAGGAAGGATGCGGTTCAAAGGCAGGTGCATCAACTGAGTTCTGACTTTTTTCAGGTTTGCTGGTCTGCTGATGAACCAGCATGCAAATCCATTATCCATGTAACTTGACAGTAAGGAGGGTCCACATCAGAAGCTGCTTTATAATACATTTTAGTTGAATAAATAGGTGTATTATGCCATCAGCATAAAAAGCATTTTATTAAAATTTCAGAAATGTTGCTCTGTGCAAACAGAAAAGTATTTATTTAAAAATTTAAAAGTATTTATTTAATGAGTATACAAATATATGTATTTATTTATATCAATTTGACTAGTTATAAAAGCTTGTTGCTTGTTAAGTAGAAAGGCTAAGAAACGAAGTAACAATTTAATTAAGTAGAAAAGCGAAGAAGCACAGTACAACCATATAGCATTTTTCTTATTAGCTCTTTTGTCTTTTGGGGAGTCTGATGTACTCATTTTCAGACCTAATGAGTAGGTGTTTTCTTGTTTAAATTTCTACTTCACTGAAATGTTCAGAATCGTAAGTCCTGATCTGTTCTGATCCTATGTCGCACATTACCCACATTACCCACATCTATGCGTAGATTCCAGTGTCCTATTCTACCAGAAGTCTTCCTATTCCAGCTGAAGTCAGTACTGCTTTTCACTCTTTGTGGATTGGAGAATTATCTTTTTACCAAATACTAACTCCCTGGAGTCTTCATGCTGAGATATTCCAAAGTTCTTGATTTACATCAAGTTTAATATCTTCATGGTTATCCTCAATGCAGCTTGGTCATATTTCGAGCCTTCAAGACAACTCAATTTTGTGAGGATTTCTTTCATTGCCTTTTATGTCACAATGTACAATGGCAAAGTGTCTCCACATGCTTCCTACAAATTTTAAAAGAAAATCTTAATCTGTATTTTATTGCATAGCCTAGGTGGTCTGACTATAGTAGCTAGAAGAATTGCTTAAGGTTAGCATATACTAATTCTGAGGTGTCTGTCATTTCCTGAGATGCAACAGGTCTTTTTAAAAGTCAAAACATGAAAGAAAAGGATAGAATCCTAGAGATAAAAATAGTTAGTTAACACTTCCAAAATCCCAAAGAACCATTCGAAGATGAGTAGGCTGCTGCAAAATAAAGATCAGAAGGATCCAACATCTCTGTAGCCCTGTTTCTACTGAAGAAAAGAAATTCTGCTGAGCAGTGAGTGTTAAAAACAGAATGTTTTTAACTATTTCCTATTTAAAACCATAATTATGTTATCACTTATAGGATTATTATGAGGAAATATTTATTGTGCTGAAATATTATGAGCTTTGCTAATGACACGTTAAGAGAAAAGATTCAGAGTGGTTGCTGCTGCAAGATGTGCAGCTAAGGTCATTTCTTGCTTTAGGATTTGCTCCCCTCGATTTCCCCTGACAGTATGGTGAGAACTGGAGAGCTAACAGAGGCTTCACCTGTCTGCTCTGAATGGTCAGCAGGAGGGTAGGAAGTAACAACAGAAAAAAGATGCTTCTTATGAAGGTGACGTTGTTTCCTTGTTTTAAGAGAGGAATCAAAAAAAAGAAAAAAAAGGTTGAAGGAAAGAATGATTGGAGAATATCTCAGAGTTCCTTGATGAAAAATATTTTTGAACATCAACAAAATATAATCTTCCTATATTGAATTAACAGGCTGACATAGCATGAAAAGCCACAGAAATCAGATCCTTCAATAGTTGTTGTCTTCTTTTAGGTGTTAAGATCTTTACGTATATATTGATACAACTGTAGAATCTTAATTGAAATACTTCATTAGAGACTGAACTTAAGGGCTCATTTGAGTTTTAAAATTAGATATAGTGAAGCAGAGGTAGGCCTCGATTTAATCAATTCCACAGAAATGTCCTTAGCTGCTCAAGTGTAGCTGAAAAATATATTTCCTTTTCTGTGACTGCCTAGCAACAGTTACTGGTATGGATTTGTAAACTTTGCTTCAAGCAACACTCCTGGGATGGAATTGTGTACAGCATGCCCAGATAGGATTACTTCCATCTCCTATTATTATGGCCAGAGCTTTTAGAAAGAATACTCTGGTAGAATCATTTATAACTGACCCTATATTTATGATTTTCCAAATGATTAGATTTAGCTGGAATTTAAAAGAAAGGGAAAGATGGAAGAAAGAAGGGAGGGAGGGAGGGAGGGAGGGAGGGAGGGAGGGAGGAAGGAAGGAAGGACGGAAGGAAGGAAGGAAGGACGGAAGGAAGGAAGGAAGGAAGGAAGGAAGGAAAATCTTATCTTGATTCAATGGTGGAATACAGAATGATGATCTTTCTGACACCTTTTATGTAATATGTGGGAACATTTTTCTGCACTTTTTCTGAATCACTCCCCTCTTATTTTTATAGGAGATCAAAGCAACTAAATTTCCAAGTTAAGGCACTAAGAACAAGCCACTGATAGAGTGAACAATACTCAATACTTCACTCTACTAGACTCACTCAGCAAGAAGGAATTAAAAACAGCTGAATTATTTCCTAGGAAATGCAAATGCTTTAATGAGTACAGGTGAGCTCTCCTCAATGCCCTTTCAGCCCACACTTATAAAACTCTACACTGCAGGAAACTCTGCATTTGCTGTTACTGAGAAGAGTAAGAATGACTTGGGAAAAAAAAAAAAAAAAAGCAGAAACAAACTCATTTCTGATAATGAGCTAAATCATGAATCTCCAGTGTTATAGATCCATGGCAATAAATGTTAACATTTCCATTTAATATATGTTAATGATTTTACTTTGAAATCAATAGAGCTGTGTGAATAAATAAAGTCATCAATATGAGTGATTTTTTTTTGTGATGAGTATTAATAAGATGTAACACTCTGATAATTCCTGGAGATAAAATTTGATAAGATTTTTTCATTAGTCCATTGACTATCTTTTCATTTTTCCTTTAGTGGCTTTTCTGCTGTAAAGATTTTATGGAGTGTTCAGTACGAATGTAATTAAAATGTTAGTATATTTCATACCCCCTTTTATCGTGACAAAAACGAAAGACTGCACAGCACACCACCTTTTTATATTAAGGTCCTTGTTTCAAAATGTGCTGAAAACTTGGCAGAAATTTGTATTTCCCGGTGTGAACAGACAGTGGTTGAGCACTTCTGAAAATCAGCTCCTAAATGTTTAAATATCAGAATAATGTGCCTGTGGGCTGTGAATAACCACTGGATAGTTCCAAAAGCACATGGGTGAATATATAACATGGAGTCATTTCCAAGTGGAAATAACTGCCGAGCGATGCCATGTCTTGTGGTATCAAGGACAGAAATGCAAACCATATAACTATTTCTCATTGCTTCCTTTCCTCATACGTATCTGTTCTAGCACCAAATTCATCAAGAGAATGTGTTTGTTCTGCTTACTCTTTTTCCTTAGTCTCATTTGCAAATACTGGCAGTTTTAAATTTTCTTCTTTGTAACAATTTAAAAATGTTAGCTACACCAAGGTCTTTTTCCTACAAGGTATCAGTGGAAAGTCACCATCTCCAAGGTAGCGGATTGTTTACAATTACATTTGGAGGCTTACATTTTAGTCATTATTTTAAAATCAGTTTTGATCAGGCCTAAACATGTAAAGATGTTTTCCCACATTGTAGTAATTTGTTATGGAATTTGCTGTTACTTCCTAAGCAAAATGGGCAAAAATATCTTATCAGCACCTTCCATTGTCATTTGTCACTTCCTCTGGAGTGCAACTTCACTTTTTCTAATGATTACTATTGTCTTTTTTTTTTTTTTTTTTTTTTTTTTTGGTTATGTTGGAGAGATTTGTTGGTTCATTTCCTTTCTTCAACCATGGATTGATGTTATCACTAACCAACTGACGTTATCACTATAACCTTGCAGTTGTGGTGAAAAATGTGTACACAATATTCTTATTTGTGTTTTTTCTGATATCTGATTACCTAGTAATATCCTTAGATACCTTTTATTGTGGATAAATCTAGTTTAATCACACTCCATTCTTATGATAGTGACATGAATATTGTACAAAAGCCTCACATTCTTCTTCATGCTTTTCGGGTAGTCATCTAGAAGATTTTCAGCTGAGTCTTATCATGTCCATTGCTAATGTATTCAAAATTTGTATTCACGTCTCTCTGGCAGATGAGAAATTATCAGACACAAATATTTGCCCTGTGTAAAAGTAATGTTCAGTGGGCAGTTTCAGGGTATTATAAACATTAGTTAGGTTTGAAATATCCATCAAAGGCACAGGTTATTTTCTCATACCTTCCTGTGCCTTCAGTTTTGTAGAAATCCATAGGATTATTTTCTATGAATTTTTATTGCTTAATTTAAGTGAGACTTAGGCTTACAGATCTGCTGATCCAAACTCAATTTTATATCCACTCTGTCCTACTAATAACAGCTGAGCAGCTCAGCACTTTCGTATGGTCACAGTCATTTCTGGTGTGGAATTCTGGAGAAAACAAGCTTGCAGAAATCTTTGTGTGGGATGGTAAAGGAAAGTAGGATATTCCCCCTGAGGGAGGGACACAAAGCTTGAAAAACCTCACTGTTGTGAATCATTTTCACCTTCATCTATAAACATTCCGTTAAGCCAATTGTGACAATGTTAGTGAGCCCTTTCATAGGCAATATGGGTGCTTTTTTCTATTTCCTGTTTTTTTTTTTTTTTTAAAAAAAAATCTTTCTAAAGTAAAACATATAAATCAATACATATACAAAAGAGAAATGCTGTGCTTATATCCAGCTCAAGCCTATCTATAATCCATAAAATATACAAATTCTTTGTATTTGGGTTAGTGCATATGGATGATGTGACTGCCTTATAAAAAGCCCAATATTTGAAATATACATATATCTTTCTTTTTTTTTTTTTAATAATACTAATACAAAATACTGTAGAGTGGGAGGGGTAGGATTTATTGTGGAGATGCTAAGCAAGGGGCTACAGATATTTCAAATATTTATTAATAGGCTCTTCTGCATTGTCCATTACCATAGTAACAGAATATCTCATGCAATATCTCATGCAATCATGCCCTATCTCATGCAATCATGCCCTTCTTCTTCACTTTTCAGGAGGGAAACAGATAGGAAGAGACGTACAAATAAAAAGGCTTAAAAGCTCAAGGTCAGAACTGGATTTCTCTACCAGAAGCAGTACTAGCATCTAGGTCTCTTGAGTCCTTGTCCATAATTTGAACCAAAGTCTAGCTATCCTTTCAAAGCAAGATGGAATGATTAATTATTTATCAAATAAATTAATAATAATGGCTTGCATTCTTTAATGTCATTTAAATCTTCTTGACTCGATTGATTTACCTAAACGTCAATTTGCTGAAGAGTCAGTTTCTCATATTTCAAATCTTTTGAAATAAACTTTTTCTTTTCCAAAGGACAGAACGTGAGACTTTGCCTCAGTGTGAAGATGCAAAATATGAATTGTTTAAATTGAGAAAAAAAGTGATATGACAAATGTTACCTAAGGATAATGAAAAATACCTTTTGTAGAGAACAACTACTCTGATTCAGCTAAACATTTGAGTAGTATATAGCGAAAAGGAGCCAAAATCACAGCAGGAAAGGTACAACGTCAAGAAATTGGCAAAACTTTATTTAGTATTTCGTCCTCCTAATCCCTACTAAGAAAGCTCTGCATCTTGTCATTGGTGTATTACCATTAATAGTCACAGTAAATGTGTGAGTTGGTTGTGTCTTCATTAGCAGTATGGTCCAGGTGGATCAGAAGATGACCTTCCCTATTACTCCATGTGGGCAGAGTAAAACTAAGTGAGGGGCAAATAAACTGGCTTCCCAGTGAGCCAGTGATCAGATGAGCTCTGAATTATGGTCCTGAAGTATCCTTTCCTTGTAACTGGATTTAATGTTAATCCTGATTCAATGAGGTAAATCTCAAACTAAGTGCTTCTTTTTGAGCACAGCTGAGCACATTCCCTAGCTTTATTCTAGCTTCCCTCTGTTCTACTTCACCCTGGGCAAAGTGAGTGGCATTGTGTATAAACTAACGAATAACTATATCCTTTCCAATAAGCCTCTATGAACACTATTTTCACAATAAACTTTTGCACTTCAGTCTTCATTCAAACACATCAAATTAACAGACATATTGTTATTTCAGTATTCTTCTTTGCTTGTGAATAAGGGACCAACAACCTTCCCTGTGGACAGAAAAACCTCTATATGTGGACAGAACTAGAGCATTTATATCGATCAATCTTTTTAGCACAGTGCCCTACTTGCATTTCTGCAGGACTAAAATATCTCGTTAGCATCAATATTGAATGTTAATCCAAAAGTGACAAAGTTATAAATAAATTCTGTTTAGGAGTAACTAAGCATATAACTGACATCAGTGGCTGCCTCTGTCAAACTCACAGCAATGTCTTGTGGAATTTTTCCCTTATGAATATTTCCCATGTGGCACTACACATTAATGCATCAATTCTGGAAGGTCCATGCAAAGTTTTTCAACTCATAATGAAATGTTGAGATTGGGAAAGCTCAATATCCCTTGAGAGCTATACTTAGAATAGTATTGTCTTTCATCCACTTTTCTGCTCAGGGAATACCATAGCTTTTTCCTGGCAGGACAGAGAATGTTGCTTGGCTATTCCTCTTGTGCTCTTTTTCTTCATGTTTAATGACAACTGGAGCTCCCTCACTCACCCATCCAAATATCCCCTGTAGTCTCCTGGGAACCCTTTCTTGCAGCTCGGTACCTTTTGGAAGAATTTTACCTGAAGACAGCTCTGATATTTCTTTCTGGGTCTAGCTCACAGCTGACCCACTCGTCCTACCTGCATCAATATTCCCAAGGCCAACACTACTTGCCAAGTTCAAGAGGCATAATAATATCAATCAACTTAAATTATTAATCTTACTGCTTTTTTAGGTTTCCACATTACTCTTTTGCTAAATATATGCTATACATTAGCCTTATTTAGTTGTCATGGTATCATGGAAAGTGTCTGCATATGTTTTGGAAAATCTTTTTTTTTAATCTGCAGCTCAGAGAGTTTTATGAATTTCAGTGAAATATCAAAAGCAAAAGGAAGGTGTTTCCAATATGATATCTTTTTTCTCCTTTTTTTTTTTTTTTTTTTTTCCAGCTACCTAAGTCTTTGCAGATTTCTTGATACTGCATCTTGGTACTTGGTACATCTAAAGTATGACTCAAATACCAGTTAAACTTTTGTAGTGTCCAAGGTTTTAAAGAACACCAGATATCTCTTCTCTCTCTTTCTCCCCTCTCTCTTTCATCTATTTATCTATTTATTTATTTATCTACTCATTTATTTATTTATTTTGCATTTTCAATATATGTGTGACATATATTTTTTATTATTGTTTTTATTTATGATCCCTTGGATGTTGCTTTATTTTTCTATCCGTTGGAGGGTATGGATGGTCCTCTCTGCTTGGCCTTGACATGTCCTGCCTGGAGGACATTGCCTCTGGTGTGGGACTCATATGGGAGAGATACTGGCAAACTGGAAATGGTTGAGCAGAGGACTCCTGCCTCCATTGGGATAATCCAGGGGGCTGGAGAACTTAGGGCATGGGGAAAGGTTGAAAGAATTGGATTTATCCATCCAGGACAACAGAAGGATTGGAGGGATGTAATCACAGTTGTTTAATACCTTTTTCTTACACAAGAAAATGGAGGGATCCTCTTCACAAAAGTGGAACAAGAAAAAAAAATATTTCCTAGGAAATTCTGTCTGTGTATA
>JAWLRI010001232.1:0-12519 GCA_034781795.1 Crypturellus tataupa
ATTACAGAATCACAGAATGGTTGAGGTTAGAAAATCTCTCCAGAGATCATCATCTACTCTAACCCCTCTGCTCAAGGAGAGACACCTAGAGCACATGGCACAGGGTCATATCCAAATTCTCAGCAAAAAGGCTAGGAATGGGGAAAAAAAAAAAAATTCTTAAAAGAAAAGGAATGATAGCCTACCCTTCCCTCTAGAAGGGAAGAGAAGGTTTCTTCTGCTGAATGAGGAAGAATTATTTGCTGTTCTGCCAGACCTTATTATCTTTGCTGATTCTTTAAACCCTTACTGAGATATGTTCCCTGAGCCACAACAGGAGCACAAACAGGTACTGTTTTCCAAAAGAAAAAAAAAAAAAAAAAAGCCAAAAAGCAGAAAACAGAAAGCCATCCAACTCCTCTATGGGTCACCCCTTCATCTTTCTGAATGATGGCATGACATCTGCTTCGCACCTTCTGAAATAATGAATCATTTTGTTTTCCTTACACTGCTAATGCAATCCTTTATGTTACATGGTTTAGAGAGGAGGATTGAAAACAAACACCAAAAGTAACCAGGCAACAGAATCTAGTGGAGTCTCTATGTCTATGTATTTACACTATAGACTAAAACTGTAATACAATGAAAAAATACACTCCACCCTGTGAAGGTGCTTTGCTGAGACATGAGATTTTTAAAGAGACAAATTGTGTTTCTCTACATATTTGGGGGAGAAAATCATTTTCTGCAGAGAGCTGAAAGAAATCATCTTTTTTTTTGCATAAAACTTTTAAATTTATCAGGAACAAGAGAAAGCATTTACCTAAGCAAAACATCTTTGAAAGTTTTGGTGAATATGTATTAATCTAATTTGCATTTTAAGTTATTCACAAGTTGACATGCTTACAAGTACTTTGCTGTGCACTAGTGAGCTATGTCTCTTGTAGTTTGCCTACTGCCTCTGCCCTGCAAGTCTTTCTAGATAGTGTATTAGCTGCTGGTGCTAGACCAAATATAGTCCAATAGGGCCGGGATTGTCATTGCAAACTTTGTGTCAGTTTGCAGGGCCACTGAGTACTATATCTGTGTTTCAAAGCTTTCTTTTTCTTAGAGAATTAAAGGCAGTAGAGCTGGGAACTGACAGCTGGTTTTGTTTTGAAAGGAAACTTTGATACATGACAATCTGGGTGTGCGGTTTTAGTACTTCCATTAGACATTGAATCTCTATGGTTATGTATTATGGTTTCTAATAAAAAGAAAACATTCCATTTTCAGCACTAGAAGCAAATCAAGCAAACACAAATTAAAGTGAAAATGAAAAGTAGCTGTTTCATTGCTCTGCTTGGCACGTTAAAACTCTTTGCTTTTGCTCCCTAAAGAAGGTGGCTCAGATTTCAGAGGTTGTCAACCTCTCCCTTTCATAGCTGTGATTTTAGTGAGTTTAAATATTATTTTTAAACATACCTTCTTTACTTAAATATAAAATGAGTAGCAGACTAAATTGAAGATTACCATTTGTTGGCTGGTTTAGTTTGTGCCGTTAGCCCAATTCTGTCATACTGGACTTCTTATTATGTGAAGTGTATTGGCAGCAGTAAGCCCAGCAGTCACTTGTGCTTTGCTCATGATTGGATTGATTAACCCCTTCAGTCTCCAGGTCAGCTTGGTTCCTCAGACCTAACATACTCAGAAATGGAGAGAGTTTATGGAGAAAATGACAGCAGCCTGAAGGCTAGAAAGCAAGCAAAATGTTCTTGGGTTTTGTTTGTTTTAAAAACATTGGAGACTTGTGTACCTAAACTTGTAATTCTACTTGCATGCTTTCTTTTTCCTGTCAGTGGACATGCTGCTTTTCTTATAAGACTTGCCATGCTTGTTTTGAGTAATTTTGATTTTTTTTGGTACATTAAGTGGAAGCTGTTTTCAGCTTCCCTTGCTCTTCCACACCTGCAGATATCTCCATTTGGCAGTGAAAGGAAAGCTCATGGCTCTTAACGATTTTCTAATCACTAAATTTGCTCAGTTATTCCTATTTGTTTTGAAAATGGACAGAGATATTTCTTGTTGAAATGCAAACTCCTGAGCTTCAATCTGAATTTCTTTCTTTGTGTTGGTGAGTACTGTACTGAATACATCAATCCAAGGTTACAGGCAATCCTCATTAGAGGCAATCAAAAACAATTTACTATCTTAAGTATTTTAGTTGGGCAAAGTGTCCTTCATTAAGGATAAAAAATTCAAATAATTGGTGATTTGTTGCTATCTGATGTCCATGACTATGTCTTATCTCTGTAGAGAAATAATTACCTCTCTAAAAAGTAGTATCCACCTAACTATCTAATCATCCAATTTACTATTGACATAAACATTAGAGTGAGGCAGAGGAATAGACAGTATGGCAGACATAAAAGACAGCTAAAATGTCAGCAGCACAGCAAGGAAATGGTACTACTTACTGTCTGTGAATGCCATTAACCTTGAGGGAGTTTTAATAGAATATAATGCCTTTGAATAAAAATATTTATCAAACTCTCTTAATTGCTGGTCAAATTATCCTTTCCCTGCAAATCATGAAGGTTATAAACAACTTACAAAAACACTCTTGGACAAGGACTTCCCTTTCCTTTTTCCCATAAACAAAGAGATTTGGAGGAATGGTGGAAAATTTGATTTTAGAAGAGAAATGTCTAAATACAGAAGATCTTATCTGAGTATCTAGGGTGAATAAGGTTATGACAGAAATACATTATTTTAATTGGGCTTCTTTTTTGATTCAGTTCTGCTACATTGCTTTCAGACACCAGGAAAGTGTTGAGTCTCTTAGAGAGGAAATGTGGAAAGATCTATAAAAGGAAAGACACAAGGAAAAGGCCTGCAGCAGGTTGTTCAGGATTTGCTGTGCGTATAGATAAACTGCTGAGGACCGAAAGAGGACCTGGAGATGAAGAAAGAGCAGCTTTCTAGGCATTTCTTGGCAGATCAAGTGAGTACTTGGAATCAATAGGTTGGAGTCTAACACCATCATGAGTTTCTGTCTCAGGGGAGCTGAGCCAGTTCTCACAACCATTTTATTATGCACGTTTACAAAACATAGTATAGTTTGGCATGAAGCTGTTGGGATTCTCCAGGAAGAAGTTCACTCCATCCCAGTGGTTTTTTTTCCTTTCTGATAATCTAGGTTGTCTTCCTATAAACCTAGTGTTTTAGAGTTTAACAGTACCTCAAGTACACTCAAGTACACTATCTATCACATCCAGTGTGAAGAAGGCTTCCTACTTAGTCTGAGGTAACTTGCACCTTCTTCCCCTAACGGATAAAGTAAACCAAAGGACAAGGATTTAACAAAAGCACTCTCGATGAATAAAATGTTTTTTTTCACTCAATTGTATAATCATCCCACAAGATCCAATGTGTAAACACAGCTGTGCATCATCACCAATATATCATTGCATCTCTCTTGGAAGTTCTTCTGCTGTCATAAATCCTATTCCGAAGAGAAAGTCTGTGTAAGATCCAAAAAAAAAAAGGTAGTAGAGAGATGACCTGCTAGCTACCATGAGTGGAAAATACAGATTGCCTGAGTTTGAGGATTGTACTTTTTCTTTGGCTTTAATCCTTTTGATATTTGTAATTTCAGAATATGCCAAAGTATCTTTAATCGTATGCAGATGCATATGTAATTCTTGTATAAAAGTGAATATGTGAATTTTCCTTTGTGAGTAGGATCATTTGATTCCGTTGAAAAGAAAAAAAATTATAACAACCTCCCTAACCCTCATTTGTGGAAACCCTGGAATATATCACTCAGTGATGACTAGAGAGAGGTCTTCAACAGCACTTCGATTAAACTTGGCCACATTGTTGTCATCAGGAAAGACAACAGTGAAACTATGGCAAAGGAATGTCCTTGGAAACCCTAGCCTATATGCACTGAAAAAAAAAAAAAAAAAGTATAAAAGTCTATTATTAAGCTTGTGAATGGCCAGAGGGTCCTTTTGTACTGCAGAAATGGCATTCAGCTGTTGTGATACTTTGTGATAGTACTACTGTGAGCATCCTTTTTCTTAATCATTTTGTAATTAAATTTGTCTTAATTTTTAGCTCCTGGAGAGTCATACTCAGAGGAATTTTAGATATTAGGACTTTAGGTCTAGATTTCAATCTTTCCTGCATTATTCTTTTCCATTTTAAAAATAATGGTGATGATTCAGTGAAACCACAGTGTAAATCCCCTACACTTTTTCAAGCAATTATTACACCTGGCAGACTGCCTCACAGCTTTCCCTCTTTCATCTTTTCTTGTTATTTCTGCGAAAAAAAAAAATCGACTTGATTCTTATACTGAACAAGAATCTTTTACTAATGAAAAGATTGTTCTCAGAGCATTCTTTCATAACATGATCTGTGCAACACTGTGAAGATGTAAACTACATCACTTAAAACTCTCACTTGGAAAAAGTTTCCCAGATTACACGGACTGGACAGGCTTTACTATTGGTGGATTTTGTCTTAAAATAGATCCAGGACAAAATATACACGTACAAGAAAAAATCTCCTCAGTAATCCTTCGCAGGAGTCACCAGAAGTATTATGAGTATGTAAATAAAATCCTTCTGCCACATGATTTCTAGGTACTGCTTTGTGTTTTGTAAGTGGGAAAAAACATGCTCTCCATAACACCTCTAAAATCAATGGCAGTGGCAACAAATATGTCAGGGAAGATGATTTCTGAACTCTTACAGGGGAGTTCTCTCTGTGAACCCTTTTGAACTAGACTAACATAAAGAACTGCCCATGAGTGATGTCAAATAGTGTGGTGGCCAGGCACGCTAGAGAATCAGGCCTGTAAAATGGAGATGAACTCCGTTAGGAAAGGTTAAAAGGTTCCTTTTAGAACTATGTTTCTTTTAAAACACTTCTTTTAATATGTTGTAAGGGGAAGTTGGATGAATGCATTGCTTTATGAAATAACTCTGAAAACCTGTTTTCTAGATAGATTTATAAACTCTCCTCACCTCCAAAAAAATTTAAATCTAAATCCAATCAGACAAACTTTCTGGGAAACAACTTTATTAACCTCTGCAAATGCAATGACTATTCTCCTTGCAGGCAGTTCTGGGATTGCCAAGCAACACCATAAACATTTAAATTCTCATTAATAATAGTAATTTTTGTACTCTGAGGGGCATAAATTCTTTTCTCTTGAGAAAAGGTTATGCAATATGTCTAATGATATCCCGTAGTCACATCATCAAATCTTCCTTCAGATATATAACCTACAATTCCTTCTTTTTAGATTTTATTTCTTAATGATTCACTCACATATTAAATATATGTATTACTCTCCCAGACCCTATGTAGTAGCTGGCTCATTATCTAACTAATTTAATTAAAGAAGACTAAATAGGATTTTACTCAACTGAGTAGCAATGTTAATACAGCAACTAACTGCACAGCACAAGATATTAATGTAATAATTAATAATTCTTTTCTAACCTTTGGCATGTGTGCAAGTCTATCTAAGATTACAGCTTATATATCCAAGAATAGAGCATTGCTCACTTTTAACTCCTAGAAAATAGACTGAAAAAAAAATGTTATCTTAGACTGCAACAGAATGAATAATGGCTTCTATGGAAGAGACCCTTTCTCTTGTGATTTCAAGGAATACACTACTAACCTAAGAAAAAAAATGAAGAATGCCATGAAAAAAAATCAACATTAACCAGAAAAAATGTCATTTAATAGAGATGGTTAAAGGTCAAGGGTGGGTGCAAGAATTAGACATGCAATATCTAATGAGACAATGAAATGGGTAATGGTATTTTTCATTGTTTTAATCATTCTTTTATTTATCAAGTGTTTGAGGTAATGATCAAAGCTAGATTGTGAATGATTGCCTGGAAATTGCAAGGCTCTTACAAGCAGTCCAGGGAAAACAGAAATGAAGGTTCTCCTTTCGCATTTCTGGGTTGATTAATAATACTCCAAGACTGCCTGGGCACAGATTATCTGAAATTAAGTGCAGAAAACAATGTTTCTTCTCCTTACATCATTTACAATTTACACTTGATTCCTTTTTATTTTATGATATATCAACCATTGTCCTCTAAAATGCCTCTTGCTAGGTGTGGAATACCACCTCGCACCGCCATTGCTGGATGTCTGGCTGGGGAACTCAGACATCCAATGTGGAAAGGCTGTCACAGCTGCATGCTCCCTTATTTCAACAGGCAGCAATGCTAAGCATGCACTTGGCTAGAGAAAATAACAATAACAATAAGCAGGGCACCCTCAGAGACAAACACCCCTGGCTCAGTGGCTGGTCCAAATTGATGTTCACTGGTGATTTCACTCTGACTTGCATATTCCCTCATACTGATGCCACTACACAGGCCCTCTGCCCCTGACTCTGACTCCAGTTGCTGGGACACAGATCTCTAAACACACGTATACAGAACAGAGAGCGCTTCCACCAGGAGAATAGTTAGAAAGGCATTTAATAAAATCACAGGACATGGCCAAACATACCCATTTACAAATGATCAGTCCTTTTTAACACGTTTGTTTATCCTCAACCTTTCTAGATCTTTCCTTTTCACTGCCTTTGATTCCTGCCTAAACAGCCCATAATAAGCCTGCGCAATCCCCAAATACTTTCCTACTACATTCCGCTATGCGTCACGCCACTCAGACAAGGTGTCCATTCTCAGAATGGGTGATTTCAGTAGTTCTCACACCTTCTGTTTCACGTCTGCACTTGTGAAGATGAAGAAAACTTATTGCATAGTTAGTTGAATATATATGTATGTATACAACTACATGTAGTTTTGGTGCTGGATCCCTACATTTTACTCCCATTGTAACTTTCTTGTTTGATATGATGAAGTATGAAAATCACAAAACAAACTCAGTTTCTGAATTTTACCTTTGGGGCCTGTAAAATGCCTTTACCAGGAAGCTTGAACAGTGAGTGATATCTCAATTTCTGCTTTTCAGAAATGTGACAGTGAAGGTAATGAACTATGCATACAATGCAATGTGTAATGTATTATTTACAAGAAGAATCTGTGCATGGACAAGTTGACATGGTTTCTGAGGATAAAAGGGTGAGAACTGCTGTGCAGAGGATATAAAACATAACAAAAACATCTTTGTGTACTCTTGATGCATCCCGGAAAGCAGTGTGCTTCAATGAACTGCACTGCTTGGATTCTGTCCTTGTTAGCAAGAAACGGCCTTTCCATGTAGGTACGAGGAAGTGTGGGAGGCTATCAGAAGTACAAATGGCAGCAAGATGACTCTATCCGTGTTCATACTAGGAAATGGGAAGATCACAAGATTAATTTAAGCAAAATTTGTGAAGCATAAACTCTGTCCCTAAGCCAGCCACCCTGCGTGATATCTTGCTATATCTTCAAAATATTCTGTAAGGATAAAAGTGATAAAAATAGCTTATTACTGAATAAGAGCACTGATTATCAGTTTTATTCTTTAAAGCTACTGAATGATAGTTACAGTACCTAAAATGCCAGTAATGTCTTTTTTTTTTTTTTTTTTTAGTTGATTCTTTGGTTGATTTTTGTTTGTTTGTTTTGGCACAGCAGGAGGGGTTACTACTTCTTTTTACACTCCTCCAGAAGATGGACAGCAGAGATGTCTAGAAGGCAGAAAAGTGATGAATACTCAGCTGGGCTGCCTGAGTCTGGACAGGCAGATTTTCATTCATATAATGAAACTGAGTAATGAAACAAGTATTAAATCAAATAAAAGAGTCCCAGGGAGTTTCTAAAAAAGAAATAAATCATAGTATATCCTTTACTAACAATAAAAGGATAGGATTATTTCTTCCCTGATTTGACTTTTAAAACCATCTGGAGAATAGCATTAGAATACTGAAGCCTATTTTTGCACTTTTGTGCTGATTTAGCCCAAGTCTTTCCCATGCTACATTTCATTGGCTATTTCAACAGTGCTACTTCTGTGTATAATACTCCTTTCCATTCCCCACAAGCTTTTTATACCAAGAAAACACTAAGACATATAACTTTCTGTCCGCAAAAGTGTCATTTTTTTGCTTCTCTTCTTTTCTGTATGTTAGTGCAGCAAGTTAGATGGGGAGTGTTCTCTTCAAGGCAAACAGGTAAATTTTATAAGACTTTTAGCTGATCACTGCATCCTTTCAGATGTAAGTTCATGCACAGAAGTGTAAAGAGAATTTCCTGTTCATTTCTTTATGATCGGCTCTTGATTAAAAAGACAAACAACTAAGAAAAGGAAAGAAAATCCCTTAAGAAAACTGAACTTTTTCTACTGCAGATTATTTCTATACAGAGTAGAGTAAAAGGGCAAGCTTTGGGGGAAAAATTATGGACAAAAAATTAAGAGATCATGTGATTTGCATGACATGCAGAAGTAATGCAGATTTTGCACTGCCTCTGCATTATTAACTAGCTTGCTGTAGTCCTTCTATATAGTCCTTGTTTCATCTGTCACCATGTTTAAACAAAATAGTGACAGTTACATGGACAGTATTACTGAACAGGAAAACTCATGCTTGAAAGTTAATGTTGCCTAGAATCCAGTAGTTTTGGTATTGAGTTCCCATTATATATTTTTTCCATCCTGAGCTCTGTGATAAACAGCAGAGTCAAAATTTTCTAGGCAAATCATTAGTGATTTTCAAGGAAATTCAGACTTTATTTTAGCTAACAGTGAGCAGGGCAAAGAAACTTTATTTAAAATTTTAGTCTGTGATCATTTAATAGAGATCTGATTAAGTGGTTTTTAACATTGTATGCAATATCTATTTTATGCAATGTCTAATCATCAAACTTGTTATGCTGTTTTACCCTTTCCTCCTCTTTTACAAATGGAATTAATTTATTTTTAAAAAATAGTGTCGCTAAATGGCTGATTGTCCGCTCTGAAAAATAATTACAAAGGTTAATGTAGTAAAACAGATTTTGACTCAATTCAGCTGAATGAAATGCAAAATAAGAAGATGCTTTTGCAAAACCACTCATGAAAATACTAAGATGCATTGACTGAAAAACAGATCCCTTTAAGTATCTTCTTCCTACAGCATTTATCCTTTACCTGCTGTTTTTTCCTGAGGAAACAGCTAACTGCAAATTCATTTTTTGCATATAGAGGAGAACATTACAAATCGAGGGCAGTTCTTATTCATCAAAGCATTATACCAAATCACACACTGGCATACTGCATCTATTTCACATTATTTGCCTTCAGAAAAGACTTACTGAAATCAAAAAGGTTGCAGAAAATGGTCATTTAAGACAATCAGAGATCAGAAGGTAAAAACAGGTTAAGGAAGCAATTACATAATCAATATCATAAGACTATAGCCCTGAATCTCCCAAGATTTATTTTTTGGACAACCTGGTAATTTCTGATCCTTCAATTCTCACCATATTTCAGCCTACTTTCACACAGAGATAAAGCCAATACAATTAGTCTGTCAATTCTCTGGATATTTATGAACAACTATCATTTGGATTTTAATCAGCTAAGGGGTGAAAAAATCTCAGAGAAGAAGTTCCTACAGATGTTGACAAAACGTGTAGCTATCTGGAAAAAGAAATAAAAGATGTGCCTCATCTGCATCATAAGCTACAATTTCAATTTATCACAGTGACCTTCCAGCATGCATATCCAAGAGGGCTCCAAGAGGAGCTTTACACATTCCTCACCTTCACAACTGGCAATTCAAGGGATCTGAAAAAAAAGCAGAGAATATTACTAAGTAGTGGAATGGAGGAGGTCAGGTATGGGACTTGAAGGATCTGTCTGGATCTCAGGGAACACAGGATGCTAGTCTGGGGAAACAGAAAATACACAGTGACAGTAAACCCAAATTCATGGGGGAAAAAAAAAAAAAGACTCATTCTGCTGATAAGTTCATAAAGATCTCAGGTGATAAAACAAAGCCTAGTACCAAATGCTCATAAGAAGGTCCTATTCCCAGTCCTTTTAGGATAATCCAACTGAAAGCATTATTACAAAAGATATACAATTGTGGCAATATCAATTACGGCTTGCCTTACAGTCAAGACATAAGGCAAGTCATTATATATATATTTTTTCCCTTGATATGCTCTAATCCTTAATAACTACTTGGGCAGTGTTTCCTAAAATAATAGAAAATGAAAATGTCATAGTAAAAAACAACTCTTTTCAGGTCAGTTTTCAGTTTCCATAGTTAAATATCATAAAATGTTATACTATTATAGTGTCATAAGACAGGGGGACCATCAGCTTTTAACTGAACCATCTTATTTTCTTTTTTTTTCTGTACTTTGCTCTCCTCATGTACCCTCATTTCCCTTTTTACCTGGAGTAGAAAAACATTTCTCCTCCTGTGAGACTGATTCCATTTTCTGGGAATTGATCATAAGATCCTAATGCCAATGGGGAAAGTGTTATGACTGCAATTGGGTCCTGCAGGATAGGCTAGCATTAGCCTCTTTCTCTCAGCTCTGCTTATGTAATGAGATAGCACTGGAGTTTTGAGGCTACTCAATTTTTCCAAATCAAATGAAGAAAAAATATGAGAATAATAAACAAATGAGTCAATGAGAGAGAAGAGTCCATATAAACCCTCAGTCATAACCTTGATTGTAGTTTTGTCCTCTGGCTATATAGAAATACTGCATAGTTATTAAAATAATCAAACAATGAACAGTAACTCTTTTTCAGGACTGACATAAGACTGACTTGGAAGAACATAGCTCCTGGGGCTTAGTTCTAGTTTCCTTAATGATTATTTTTGGTAGCACAGTTCCCATAGATACATTCACAAAGACTAATAAATAAAATGTTTGCATTCCCTCTATTGCTAATCCTCTATGTAGAGAAAGAGAATACATTATTATTCAACATGGTATACTCATCTTCCTAAAGTCTACTAGTAGTATGACATATTTGTAAAAAAGTGTCTTTTTAGATATCACTATCATTGCATTTACTGAGCAAAAATATAACTTTAAAGATAATAAAATGACTATGCGATTAGCATTTAAAGTATCTAAGGATCTCTTGATTCCTAGAGAAAATGTAACTTTCTCTCTTAAGTAAACTTGATTAAATTTAGGCTTCAAGATTATTAATCAAGGACATGCTAGCCAAATAACTCATCCAAGGTACAGCAAAAAGCTCTGCATTCTTTATTCAATAGTGCTTTCCTTGGAGATGTTGTGTAAGTGATTCTTGGGTCAATGAGTGGCAGGAGAAAAAGGTAATTCAGTCCAGTCATACTTGATGTTTTAGTCAATATTTACATGCAATGTACCATTGAAATCTTGACACCCAAGAAACTTTGAGATGTTGGCAAGGATCAAGAAGAGAATAAAAGGAATCCGAGGATTCTTCTGCCTCTCAACATTAAGCTCAGAAAGTGGACTGGAAATAATTGTAAAAAAAAATTACATTTCCTCTAGTACTAAAACAGATTACTTCTTTTTCATTTTTTCTTTTTGTTTCTTCTTTTCTTTTAGTTTTTTTCTCCTTGTGAGTGTGTGTGTGTAATCCAAAGACTTTTGTGCTTTTAATAAAATGGTTGTTAAAGTTGAAGAGGAAAGATAAGATATATACAATTAAGCACTAACGAAAAGCATGGCTTTAAAGTATATCATATCCTGAAAAAAAGTATATTTAAAAAACAGTTAACTACATTTTTTTTCTTACATGTTTGGGGAAAGAAAATAGTGATAAATAGAAAGGATTTTGTAGTTTATATGAGGAAGTGCAAAACATTTTGCAGCGTTGTTCCTCACAAACCTACTGCATGCATATTTTTCTGATTTGTTTCTTCTGGAACATAAAAGCTACAGAACTCAGGGGGAGTTAGCGGTGAGTTCAACCACTAAATAACCTCAGGGTTAAGACAGGCACCTCACCTTCTTCTACATTTCAGGTCCAAATTAGATACTTAAGAAAACATGTCTTAGAAGAAACAAATTTAAGCGGGACAAGAAAAAAATAATACACAGTAACTTTGATTTGAGACAGGAGTCAACTCTGATCACATACAGGCATGTGCCTGAAATTACTGCTCTAGTCCAAATCACTACTGCAGAGATAGGCGATACTATACACAAAGCCTCAAGGACCAAATGGTAGGAACAAACAGACTGAATTTCTCATTTACTTTTTAAGCAATAGTTCTTCAAATGGAGGACAGTAAGTCAAAGTGGCTTGTGTTTCTTCACAGACAAAAAAAAAAAAAAAACAAGATACCATGGACTACTCCCATAACATCCTGATAGGAAAGTTCAGGAAGTGTGGACTGGATGAGTGAACAGTGAGATGGATTGAGGACTGGCTGAATGGCAGAGCCCAGAGGGTGGTGATAAATGGGGCCGAGTCTGGTTGGAGGCCTGTGGTCAGTGGTGTCCTGCAAGGGTCTGTACTGGGCCCAGTGCTTGTTCGTCAATGACTTGGACAAGGGCACAGAGTGCACCCTCAGCAAATTTGCAGATGATACCTAACTGGGAGGAGTGGCCGACACTCCTGAGTGCT
>JAWLRI010001233.1:0-12495 GCA_034781795.1 Crypturellus tataupa
GCTGCTGTAATGCTGAAACTTCTGTTAGACCCTAGGTTTTCTCTCAAGTTTCCCCTTTTCCAGGCCATTCTTCCACACTCCCACGGAAACCCCTGGTGACGCTGGAAGAGACAGAGGAGGTCCAAGGCATGTGCCAGTGCTGCTTGCTCTGATGGAGCTACAGGGAGACCTGCATCATCCTGGAACATGAGCTGGGGTCCAGGTGGGCAATTGCCTTGGCCAACTGAAATGACCCCAGATGCCAACTGCGACAATAGCCCCACTCCCTATGAGGTTGAGGCATGAGGAGATTCCAGGATTAACCAGCAGCTCTTGGAATTCAGTGCAGAGCCTTGATTTGATGGTCCAGAAAAGTGCTGCCAGGGCCTTATCACTGGCCTGGAGTGTCCAGCACAACCAGGTGTCTCTAGCAGATACCGCAGGGCACCTACAGGAAAATCATGTTCCTTGGAGTGATTCCAAGTGTTCCAGGGTATCCTGCATTTCTGTCCTGTGCCCAAACAAGGACATTCCAGCAGTGGCTGTAGAGAAAGCCCATCCCAGCTACATCTGGGGTGCTGCAAAAATGAGAGGCACCCCCCGCCCGGCCGCATCCAGGCTCTGTCCTCTCAAACCCTTCCGACTCCCTCCCCTGACTTCTGCTCATCCCACCACATGAGATGAACAGGCCATGGGCTAATGAGCACCTCTGGGTGGCTGCATCGAAGGCTGTCAAAGCCCATGAACATCTTCAGGAGCTCCTTGTTCTTCCTGAACTAGCACCAGGTTCAGGAGAGAGTGCCCGTTGGGCTGCTTTGTGTGAGGCCCAAGGCCCTCGCTGGAGAAGCTCCTGCCTGGCTACCTTGGCCCAGGTCTCCTGCCTGACCATTCTTGTGCTCTCCGTGCGGGTCCCATCCCTGCCGCCCGCCTCTCCCTCCAGCCCCACCGCTCACCTCCCTCGTGTGCTCCTGCGCTCCAGGGATCCCATCCATGGAGCAGCCATTCACCTGCTCCTTCCCCATCTCCAGGACTCACTCTGAGGACAGCCCTGCACGGCCAGCGCATTTCTGACAGACGCGTCCTCACAGTCCGTGTCACTGTCCCATCCTTGGATTAGCTGCTCACGCTGAGGGGGCCTCACAGGCCCTTGGCTGGGGCTGGTCCTGCTCTGGCCAATCCCGCACGGGAGCAGCAGTGACCTCACAATGCGTCCTGGAACCTTCAGCTGCCTCTGGCCTATCAGCAGCAGGGACAGAGGTGACATCACAAGGAACCTCAGCAACCCAGAGCCTGATGATGGCGTCAGGTCTACAGAGAAGGACGTGACCTCACAGTCCCCATGAGGGCCATGTCCCTGCTACTGGCCTATCAGGGACAGCCACAGCAGTAACGTCACAACCAACATCCATGTCATGCTCCTGCTGGCCTATCAGGGACAGGCACAGCAGTGACCTTACTACCAACATCCAGGTCACGTGTCTGCTGCTGGCCTATCAAGTACCAAGGCAAAAGTGACCTTACAATCAGCATCCAAGACATCAGCTGCAGTCGCTCCGTTGCTCCTGTCCTCTTCTCCAGGGACAGCCCTGCTCCCCAGAGAGCCCTTCCTAGGTCAGTGCATCCATGCCGGCCATTCCTGGATCTTCCCCTATGCTCCTGGAAGAGGAGCTGCTGCTGGGCAGAGCTGTCTCTCTGGATCTCATAGTAGGACAGGACACCTGCACATTGAGAATGGAAATTATTTCCGTGTGCTTCAGGGATGGATTAGAGGACTGAAGACATCTAGTGACCACTGCGAATCCGCAGGAATGGAGCGGGATTCCACTGGTTGCCAAGAATTCCACAAACTGGCAGGAGGTGGGAATCTCCCTGCCCAAGTTTTGGGATGCAGGAACTGGGTAGCTCCTTGTCTAAGGTCCCGCTGGAAGCAGTGGAGATGAAGAGAGGGAGTCAGGGATACACACACACCGCCCTTGGAATACTGGAAGTTTCTAGCATATTCCAGAGGGAACCGACAGGAAAATCAGGCCCTTTGGAGAGGTTAGTGGGCAAACACCCCAGGACACCCTTGGTCTTCACACTCGCTCCTCCAAAATTGATTCCCATATGTGCCCTCTGAAAGGAGAGGCTTTTTTTCTTTCCTTTTCCCCCTTTTCAGACTTTGTTTTCATTTTTCCCCTTGTTTTTTTCCTTCATTCCCCCTTTCTTACCCTTTTTCCTTTTTTTCACCCTTTTTAGTTTTTTTCCTTTTTTTCCCCTCCTTTTAGCATTTTTTTTCATTGTTTTCAAGGAGTGGGGGGATTGAACAGGAAAGATTTTTGGGATCTGGCACAGTGGCCTTTACCCGCTTCTCAGCTTTTTTTGTTCCAAACACTCAAAAGGTACACCATCATATAAAACTCTGGACATTATTGTCTGCCAGGTGATTCAATGAGTTTTACCAAAAATGACTCAATTTGAAACCTTAACTTTCTAGAAAGAGTCTCTGTGTAAAAATGTACTCCTGCTTACAAGTTAGATGGAAAAAAAATCCCAAGTCTCCTTCTTGTACTCCTGGTGCGTGGCAGCGCTCTCTGCGAGGCCTCCTCCAATTGCTGCAGGGCGTGCTCATTACTCCAGCTAATCACTGCATCCAATTCCTCGATGGATTATAGGGCCCCCACTTGGCTTGGGGGGTGTTGTGGGCGTTTCCCGGGCAGTTTTGGGGCCGTTTTGGCCACTTTTGGGGCAGACTGAAGGCCCGCTCAGGACCACGCGGAGGGCGTCTCAGGGCGAAATTGCGGTGGGGACGGCTCCTGTGCACTGCGCATGCGCGGTTCACCGGGCCGGGGAAGTGCGCGGCTCCTGTGCATTGCGCACGCGCGGTTCTCCGGGAAAGAGGAGGGAGCGCGTTGCTCCTGCGTACTACGCATGCGCGGCTCTCCGGGCGGGAGGGGGCGTGGGCACGGCTCCTGCGCACTGCGCATGCGCAGTTCTCCGAGGTGGGGGCTACCTCCGCGCACTGTGCCCGGTCCTCCGGGAGGGGGCGCGCCTGTCCGGGGGGGGTGCGCGCTCCGCCCCCCCCTCCATCCCTGGGGGAGTCGGAACCAGCCCCGCCCCCCCCGTCCCCGTAAGGCGAAAGGAGCCGGCGGAGCCGGTTGTGCTGCCGCGTCTATTGTCCCCCCGCAAACACGAGGCACGGTGGGGGGGGATTGGAGGGAAACAATGGGGATTTGGGGGGGGAAATCGGGATTTGGGGAGGGTTCAGGGGGCTGAGGGGTGGGGGGGTATTGGGGGGATTTGGGGTAAATTGGGGGGATACTGGGGGGATTTGGGGTGAATTGGCGGTATTGGTGAGCGGAACGCTAAAGTTTGTGTTCCCCAGGAAGGGGCTCCGCCCCAGCCCAGTGAAGAGCGATTCAAGGGCGGGGAGGGGACCGGGCGGAACCGGGAATGAGCGGGACACGGGAACCTCCGTCAGGAGCTGGGGCCACTTTGGGCCGATTTCTGGCACCTTGGAGCCATTTGGGGCCATTTTCAGTCCCCGGGGGCCACTGGGGGGTCCCGGCGTCCGGGAGGGGCCCCGGCGTCCTGCGCTCCGTGCTCGAGCCCTCCCCCCGCAGCTCCTCCCGCGGAACCTTCTTGTCGGGGGCGGGGGAGAGCGGGAAGAAATGGGATGAAAAAAGGGGAAAACGGGGGCAGGGGGGGAACACGGTAGAGCCCCCGGCCCCGCAGCCCCCCCCGCCTCGGACCGCGGCGCCTCACGCAGAGACACGGGAGCGACGCAGGCGGCGCCGGAACTGATGTCACTGCGCGCGCCTCGCGTCTCTATGGACGCTGAGACACGTGACCGCCCAGGACTTTTCTCCCCTCGTCTCTGTGGTCGATCCCCTGGGCAGCCGCTCCGGGCACTTCCCCGTCTCTATGGTGCAGCCCCCCCCCGCACCCCCCACGTCTGCTCTGGGAATGGGGCCGGGATAACCCAGACCCTATGGATTTCTTCCCTGTAACCCTCCAAACCCCGACGTTTGGGGTTTATAAGGGATATGGGGGGTATGGGCGGATTAGGGGGTATGGAGGCTATAGGGGATGTGGGGGGCATGGGGAATATATGGGGAAGGGGGGGTATAGAGTTCTGAGGAGTGTTTGGGTGTGGAGCATATTGGGGCTATAGGGGGTGGGGGGTATAGGGGGAATTCGGGAGTTCGGGTGGAATACGGGTAAAGTGGGGTTGGGGTATAGAATATATAGGAGATATGGAGTAATGGAGGGGTAGGGGAGGTATGGGGGGCATGGAGGGTATGGGGTATATGAAGGATATATGGTATATGGGGGTATAGAGCATATACAGGTATGGGGGGTATAGGGGATATAGCCTATACCCTCTATAAGCCCCATAACCGCATACCCACCACACCTCGCATCCGCCCACACCCCCTGTACCCCCCTCATCCCCCATACCCCCCACACCTCCTATACCCCATACCCTCCATACCACTATACCCCGCATGATCCCTATATCCCTCATACCCCGCATAGTCCAATACACCCAATTCCCCCCATGCCCTCCTATGCCCCCAATACGCTCTATACTCCCCAAAATCCCGATAACCCCCAAACCCCCTTTGGCCCCATAACACCTATACCCGCCATACACCGCTATAGCGTCATACCCCCTATAACCCCTTATAACCTCATTCCCCTGTGGGAACATATCTAAGGGACGGAGGCTTTCCCATGGGAAGCGACTACAAAGAGCTGAGCTAAAGAAGATAGTGGATACTCCCAGATCTGAAGGAATGTGATCCTGGAAAGTCCCTGAACTGCAAGCGTGAGAAAGTTGGGTGAGATGGAGCTGTAATCAAGCTTGTCAGTGAGAAAGAAGGACTTGTGCACAGACCTATGGTGTGAATACATGCTCGTTATCCACAACCAACCAAGTGCGGTAGAAGACGCGTGGACAGTAGCATGTAGCCAATCGTAGTGTATGCGTACGTGTGGCTAAAGAGCAAGCTTCTGCTTGTGTATATAAGCACGCTCTTCGGGCTAAATAAACAGATCAAGATCTAATTCACGTGGAGTCTGCGTCTTTGATCCCCTCCCGATTCCTTGGGCCGACAAGAAGTTTCCAGCATTCCCCCATACACCCATTGCCCCCTACCCCCAATACACGTCATAGGCCTATATCCTACATTCCCCACATAACACCCATACCCCATATATCCCCCCCATACCCCCACAACCCATATGCCCCTTGTACCTCCCATACTCGTGATAACCCCATTACCCCCCATACTACTTCTACCTTTTTTAGCCCCATACCCACCATGCAACCTATGTCCCACCCCATTCCCCTTATAGCCCCCCTATCCTTCATTATGCCCCAGTACCAGAGCATAGGCGGTACTGGGCGGGGTATAGGAGGTATATGCGATATGTTGTGTATGGGGTTATGACGCAGAAGCTATGGACACCACGGACACAATCAATGTGATCAAGCAGTGCCAACTTTATCAAGGGTTCAAGGCATGCTTATAAGCAAAGCTTCCGTGATTATGCAAGTGCTTCTTTACAATGATTGGTTAAGATACCGCGTCCACACGTCTAACTATACAGGCCAACTAACAGTGTCACACACTATCACTTTTAGTGACTGTCCCCCCTGAGTTATCTGCCTTAACTTTTTACTTCTAAGTCAGCAGTCCCTTTGTTTATTCATTGGAGATGAGTAGTCCCCTTGTTGTTCTCTCATCAAGGTCTGGCTCGTTCACAACATGGCCACTGGCCTTTAGAAATCCCACAATTCCCCCTTCTTGCTTTTGAGGGAGCCAGAACACATCCTTAGTAGCCTTGTCAATTGCTTGCCTTAAGTACTTGATTAAGCATGGATCTACGATTAGAATACATAGAAAAATCAGCAGAATCATCAGGCTTGTCTTGATTAATGACTGTAGCCAACCTGTGATACCCCAGCCTTTGAACCAGTTACCCAACCGTTCCCAACTACTGTCTACCTGCAACTTGTGCACCCCATCTTCTAGCATCTGGATACTCTTATGAATCGATTTGCTATGATCAGACAGATTCATGCAATACATGCCATCAAAATCCTGACAACTATGGCCATGCGCAAGAAGCAAGAAATCTATCGCAGCTCTATTTTGCAAGGTAGCTTTTCAAATCGAATCAACATCTGCTAAAAGCCCTGCCAAAGCAAGCGTTGTAGCGTTAGTTTGTCTAGCTAACCAGCATCCAAGCTTCGCAAGTTTTGTGTGAGCAGCGGCAGCGGAGACCTCTGGAGCAAAAACAGATGCAGCAATTATTTCCCTGGGGCTCCAGAACCACATACTGTCATCACATCACTCCTGGAACTTAAGAATACTCCGCGCTTGGCGGGCTTTTCTGGTATGACTCAAGATTATAGTTAGATTGGGGGTTAATAAGGTTAGTCTACCAATCGAGCATGGACCCTCATGGACCCGGGAAGGGACCCTTGGCCAGGCTTGATCCCCACATAACAGGAATACTCCCCTTGGTAGAGCTTTAGGTGTAGAACTGTTGAAATTAACAAGCGTATAGTTATTGACCACCTTATTGCACCAGTAGGAGCTGTTCATGGACATGCTACTGACAGGAGATACACCTTGAAACCTGCTGCCCCCATTCTTCTCCTGTGTTCCAGTCTTTCAGCATCACCTTGCATGGCCTCGACCTTACCTCTGTCAGGCCTTCCTTTAGCCCAGCTCCCTGTTTGACCATCGGAGGGACTCGGCTGTCCTGGGCAGCCTAAATAAGAAGGCCTCCGTCCAGTAGCAACTGAGACTTTTACAATTTGCGTAGACTGTTGCCGCCCCTTCCATGCCAGTCGCACTGGAGCTTGGCCGTTACTTCATTCTTGTTTCCTGTGCTGAAGTATTTTGCTAATCTCTTTTCAAGGATACAAGTCAGAGCATGGCTCCCAGTCCTCCTCCTCCCGTGGAACATCTGATCCACTGCAGGGGGGAGGGAGCCGCAGTCTGAGTTATTCCTGGCTTTCCCATTTTCGAATTCTGCACTTGCTTGTGCTTATTTAACCCTCTCTACTGATATGTATTACACAAGAAAGACCTGAAGACCACAGACACAAACAGCACGAACACAGTGTCTGTCCAGTGGCACGACCTCACGTAGCTGTGCACTCCACCTCTGAGCTCCACTGTTTCAATTGCCGAAAAGCACATTAAAGAAGCATTACCTCCTCTTGAGGTAATACTTGCCAGCAGGATACTGAGCCTGAAAGTTCTCTCAAGTTGGCGGATTTGAGGGTTGCTGACAGGCTCCTAACCTGGCGGGCATCTCCACAGAGACAACGTAGGTCTCGGTGTTAGGAGTCTCAACCCACTCTTTCTGCACTATTTCTTTCATGCCCACTGCGTCCTGTCATGTAGGGCCACTACGTGTCAGCAGGCAGGCCGGGAGCGGACAAGCTCCGTGTCAGTCACGTAACTTTCCCTCCTGGGTGCATAGGCGTGCATACCAGTAGGGGGTCAGTCTGAGGGTCCTGCTGTCCTCACCTTCTTCCTCCCTCTCGGAGGTTTGACCTTCAAATTAGTTTAGGGGACATCTGCAATTAAGCTGACTATGAGTCCTGTCGAGCAGCCGCCTTCAACTACTTTTGAAGGAGTTCTATCAAGGTAACAATACCTGGTACCGGTGTTGTAAGAGCTGGTGTAAGAGGTGTGTTAATTTGATTCTCTGAAATCCACAGTCATTCTCCATGACCCATCAGTCTTTTTGATGGACCAAACAGGGTTATTGCGAGCTGTGAACCTGGTTAAGCAACCGCCATGCTCCCCTTTCTCAAGGTCTGGATTCTGTTTCGCACAATAGTTTTATGACTCTACAGATCATACAAATTTCCACCTCCTATACATGTCATTTTATGATCTGTAAAGGTAAATCTGTTGTAACAAAGGACCCAAACAGATAGCGTTTTCACAGCAGTTTCAACCATACCTCGTGTCAGCATCATTATACAAGGGATACAACACGTAACACGGACAAACATAGCAAATAGAAATAATAGCCCTAATAACAGTTTCTATCCTCACTTGAAGCATTACAGTTCTTCCCTCTTTCTAACAGCATGCGATCCCAAATATTCACTATAGCTTTTTCCTGTATAGACAGATTTGCTCCCATTCCTTGGGCTTGCTCTCGGCACCAGATCAATAGCTTGCACCTTCTGGGGGTGACCCTGCATTCCTGTCAGGCGGTACAAAGGAACAGACCCCCCACTCTTTCCAGGGTTACTCGAGGGCAACATTGGGACAGCAAATGACCCAATCTGATCACAGGTGGACATCTCAAAAGCCTCATTTACTGAAGGGATCAAATCTCGCTCACAGGCCCATGTTAGCAGTTTCTCGAGTACAGCCTTATCATATTTTAGTCCTCTTGCAGAAAGGATATGTTGGAGGAGCTTAACCACTCCTTCTTCCTCAGAGCTTAGCGTGGACCCCATCTCCTCCCCAGCCGCTCACCTGGCCTGGGTGAGATTCCAACACCTTCTACCGGCTGTTTCTCAGCTGAAGTCATCTGCGCAGCTCCCCCACGGGATTTTCCAGGTGCCGGGGCAGGCCTCTTCAATTGGCTTCTCCCTCCCCCTCATAGATCGTTGCTCGTAGTCGCTCTAGGAAGCGTTCAGCATGAGGGTACCTGTGTGGGCATCACTTGACACAGGAGGCTCTAGGAGAACAACAGACAAGAACAATGTGATAAAGCAGTGCCAATTTATTGAGGGTTCCAAGCGTGCTTATAAGCAATGCCTCAGCCATCACGCGAGCACTTTCTTACAGTGATTGGTTAAGACTCCCTGTCCATGCGTCTAACTATACAGTGTGATAGGCTAACTAACAGTGTCCACGCGTTTAACGACCGTCCCCCTTTAGTCGTTTGTCTCAGCTCTCTGACTCCCTCTTGACTCTCGGCCAACTTCCTTATCCCTTAGTCAGCAGTCCTTGTGCTCTTTCACTGAGGTCTGGCTCGCTCACAACATGGCCACTGGCCTTCAGAAATCCTACACCCCCTTGGACCCCATAAACCCCGTACGTCCCCATAGACCCCATAGGGACCCTCAGACCTCACAGACTCCCCATTGACACCATAGGCCCGTCTTAGACCCCGTAGACCCCACATGAGCTCTCAGACCCCATAGACTCCCCATTGATCCCAAAGATGCCCCTTAGACCCTGTAGACCGCATAGACTTCTATAGACCCCACAGGGACTCCCAGACCCCATAGCCTCCCAACTGACCCTATAGACCCCTCTTAGACCCCATAGACCCCATACACCGAATAGATACCCCCCATACCCCATAAACTCCTCATAGACCCCTTGAACCCCCCCATGGACCCCATAAACCCCATAGACTCTATAGAGACCCCCAGACCCCACAGGCTCCCCATTGAGCCAACAGACCCCCCCTCTTAGACCACACAGGCCCTATAGACTGTGCTTCGGGTGAGAAACAAGGTTGGTGGTGTGAAGGCATTTTTCTGGGGAAATCCTGCAATTTAGCATTAGTGATAGGATCAGGTTAGGAGAGGGTGGAAGCGTAGGGTCCCATTTGGAGTAACGGTGCAAAGGGCACACCAAAAGAAGTGAGCGGAACACTCCGGTTTGTGTGTTCACCAATAAGGGGCTCCCCTCACAGCCTGGCTGAAGAGCAGGACCAAGGGAGGGGGAGACCAAGCAGAGCCATGAGCAGGTGCCAACAGTTGGGGCCTTTGGGAATACGGGAAATAGGGAATTTCCCCATTCCTCTGCAAAGGGACAGGGGAGTCAGGTGTCCCTGGGCCAATGGAGAAAGGAGGGGACACCCCTCAGATGGGAAATTGGGATAAAAGGGGGTTGCATCCCCCAGCAATAGGAGAGACCCTGCAGGTTGCGCCCCGTGGACTGTCCCTTCATCCGAATGAAGTTTCAGGGCTCCTCTGGTTCCTTTTGGGACAGTCAGGTCTCAACAGCGGCATTTCCCGCACAACCTTGACCCGTTCCTGGTTATTTTGGGCCATTTTCAGTCCCCCTGGGGACACTTTGGAACAATTTCAGTCACCTTGGGGACATTTTGGACAATTTCTGTCACCCGCGCTCGAGTCCTCCCCCGCCCAGCTCCTCCCACGGAACCTTCTTGTCAGGGGGGGCGGGGAAAAATGGGGTGAAAAAAGGGAAAAACGGTGGCGGGGGGGGAGAAATGGGGGGGGGGGAAGAGGGGAGAGCCCCTCCCCCCCCCCGGACCGCAGCGTCTCACGCAGAGACACAGAAGCGGCGCAGACGACACTGGAAATGACGTCACCGCGCGCCTCGGGTCTCTATGGTCGCCAGACACGTGACCGCCCAGGACCCTTCTCCCCTCGTCTCTATGGTCGACTCCTTCCCGCTCTGGCCTCCCGCGTGTCTCTATGGTCGCCCCCTGGGCAGCCGCTCCAGCCTCCCCCGTCTCTATGGCGCAGCTCCCCCGCCTCCCCTCGCCCTGCGCTGTAGGTTCCCTCCGCGGGCAGCCCCTCTGGCCACTCTATGGCCTCTCTATGGTTCCCTTGGCGGCCCAGGGATCCGGGTCTGTCTCTTTATTGGCTCCGGGGGGGTGGGGGTGTCCCACACGTGTCCCGTGACGCGCGTCACATCGCGCGTGTCGCACGTGTCACGTGTTACACATGTCACTCGTGTTGCAGATGTGTCGCGTGTCACAGATGTCACTGAAAACTGGGAATAAACCTCTCAGCACCGATGTCGCATTAAGGAGCAGCATTCGTCTTATTGCAGCGCTGGCTGCACGGGGGTCGCTCCACCTGTCGTGCACACCCTAAGGTGTGCTTGCTAAGGCTTTTATTTCTCTACTATCTACATATGCATTAAGCTCTAGGAGTGCTCATACATATTCATTCTATTCCCCACACTAATTACAATATACCTCGTGCACAATATACACAAATATAATATACACAAAATACAATATACCTTGTGCACGGGCGCCCTCTGGCCCTTTGGTGGTCTCTGGTGGCCTTTTGAGACTCTCTGGGGGTCATCTCACTGTCATCCCAGAACTCACTTCCACATACGGCCCCATTCTGGCCCAGAGGCGCTGTTTGGGCCCTACTGCCCCTTCCAGACAGTTCTTTGAAGATACGGTGGTCCTTATCTTTGTCTTCGACCGCTCTTTGCTGGTTTTCTCCATATTCTCTCATGCTGTCCCAGGAACATCTGCTGTTTTGTCCGTACCTTCCCATGACAACAGCGCAAACCTGTCCTTGGGTGCATTCTCTCATAAGATTCTCTCACAACAGTCGATTCCCCCCTTTGAGACTTCCACAGTAAGGTTTCTTTGGGAGTCTCACTTAGACTGCGTATTTCCAGCAATACCTTCGGCTTCTCCCGCAACACCGGCGAGAACAGCACACCATAACTGATGAACAACGCTGAACTATTAGAGAAGTTATAATTATGAGAATTATTAAAATCAAAATAGTCTGTAGCAAAGATGACAACCATCCATTGAGAGAAATCTCTCCTATTTCCCCTATAAGTTTATTTAACCATGTGGTTTCCATATCCTTTCTAAGGTCTTGGACCTGTTGGGCTGCCTTTTGAGTCTGATCAATTTGCTTATTAAGGTCCTCAGTGACATTAGGAATATGAATGCAACAGTGATCTGAATTGAACTTCAGATACCCAGAGACTCCCTGTTCTTTAGCTGGTAGAAGGTCCAGGATGAGGCAGTTCTAAAGTATCATCCTTATGTTCACCTGGATCTGCTTTTTAAGTTGTGAAAACCCTTTCTCCGTTCCCTTTGCTAATGTTTCTACCTGCCACGTAAAGTTTTCAAATAGAAGTCTGTTTTCCAGAGCCGTCACACCAGGCATTAAAAGGCTTTGTAGACTCCAGCCAATTTTATCAGAAGTACTTAGCCCCTGCCAATCATCTTCTTCATTCTCAAGGCCTCTTTTGATTTTTTGGGGCTTAATAAGTGTTCTTTTCCAAGCTGGGCATAAGGAAAACAATCCAAAAGTTATTGGGATATTTATACTAGTATATGACAGTTGCGTGGTCCACAGCCCATCTCCAAGGACCCCCACACTGTATCCACGTGCTGGAATGGTGAATTTATCGCATACTTGAATTTCATTCAGTCTAAACCACCAATTAACTGGGGAGATATATCTCCAATTTCTTTGTAGTCTCTTCGCCCAAGTTATGGGGCCTTTCCTCAAAAAACCTGCATTCTGGTAATTGTGACTCCCCAGGAACAGTATGGTTATGTGTGACACACACAGTTAGAAGCTCTGCTACTTCCCTTTCTCCTGCATGTTCAGCCACCCACTCAAGGAAAGGAGTTTCCAGTAGGTTTGAGCCTCCTCAGCAGGAAGAATTCTATTGGTGCCCCAAAACAGTTCTGTCATCTCCTTTCTTCCATAATGTTTGATCCTGTATTACCTCACTTTCTCTCTGCCTGAATTTGTTTTCTTTATCCAGATAATAGGTTGCATTTGCTCTTCTT
>JAWLRI010001234.1:0-12460 GCA_034781795.1 Crypturellus tataupa
TCAGATGTATCTTTGCCAAGTATAAGCATTCAGGTTTGAATTCCCAGGCTAAATATCTTCCTTGAATTTTACTTTTTTTTTTTTTTTTTTTTTTTTTTTTTAATATAGTTGTTATTTACATTATTCTAAAGCACTGCTGCTGTTCTTGCAGTGTAGAATTGGGTAGATCTTCATAGCTTCCTCGTGGAAATCATGACTGTGAATGTACACAACGATATTAAATGTTGACACAGTGAAAGTAGCTGCGGTCTTAGTCCTATGTTCAGGTTATAAAGTATCACAGCAGAACACCCACGTGCCCTGGGAAAGTTTTCTTTTATGTGCTCCAAGGCTGGCATGAAAGCACATTGAAGTAGGAGTGCAAACCAGAAGAGTATTGGAGATTTCCTAGAAAACAGAAAGGAAAGTAAGTGTGATGAGGAAGCACTCTTACTGGTAAGTTTTTTTTTTTTAAAAACGTGTAATAAATAAAATGCATTTCAATCAAAATAGGTGGTAGAGGAGCTACTACTAGAGCAATACAGCAGGAGTACAATTTGAAGTTCTTCAGCATCGATACCTCGAAAAGAGGGACACCTTGATTTTGTTCTGACAATCAAGGATTGTCAAAACTAACAAGAATTGTCATATGAAGTTGTCGTATGAATTGAGTGGTCAAAAACAGAATTGGCTTTAAGGAAATAAATGCTGATCCAGAATTAATTTGAAACTGTAGCTTTAATGAGGTAAGGAAAAAGTTTACACAGTGAGAGTTCTCAAACACTGAAATAGAGTGTATTGAGAGGTGATGGAATCTCCATTTTTGGAGGTGCTGAGAACCTAACTAGCCAAAGCTCTGAGAAGCCTAATCTGAGTTCGAAGTCGAGTGTTCTTTGCTCATGAGACTAGGCTAGTTGACCTCCAAAGGTCTGTTTCAACCTAACTTACTCTGTGGTTTTAAACTATGCCTAGTTTGTTAGGCTATTTGGAATGAGCAGCCTTTCACATGAACTGGAATTCCTTAAACTCTGAGGTGCTAATAAGCACATTAAAATTGTTTTGGGAAAAAAAAAAATGACCTACAAAGAAAACTGATCAAGTTGTCAGGTCAGTGAGTTCTTGCATTGCAGTGAGTTCTTTACACTGTGCCACAGTAATTGTTCCTTGTGTGTTGTTAGTCCCTAAAATGTGTAGAGTAATTTTAACTCTTTTGCCTGCTGTGTCGAGAGATTAAACTAAACTGAATTACTTTCTTTGCTGTGATGAGGAACATGCACATAAACTGTTAGCATAGGTCAGCTAGAATATGATTGTAAATCATTGTGATTTGATCATGTGCCAAGATCTTTTGTAGTTTTATTTATCTGGACTAAGTTGAAATACTTAATGTGGTACAGTATGGAAAAAGTAGAAAGCTTTAAGGTAGAAATTAAAAGAAGAATTGTAGAGAAACAGCTGGCTAAATGTGGTTAATGGAATTAGAATAGTAGGTGGTTAATGGAATTAGAATAGTATTTATCAGATGAGAAAAATTGCCAGTGAAGTTTCCTAGGCATTGGTCTTGAGTCTACCCTTAATATTTTCCGTACTACATCGTATAATGGTATTTATTGCAAAGGAAGTATTGTCAGTACAGAGGTAGCTTTACAGTAAGACTGCTCTGAGGAAGCTAGACTGGAGAGAAAACAGTATGTGTAGGAGGGGCAGATGCCACTTCTAAAACTTCATCTTGCATGTAGTTCTTGTACATATTCAAGAAAGAAGAGTAGACAGTAGTAGAGTGGGTAGAAGGATGGTGAAAGAGCATATAGTACTTGACTGGGCAAGAAAGAGAGAGACTGACAAAGTAGTCTGCATGGAGATAAGTTGATATAGGCAAAGGTGATGAGACACTAAGCACCAAACAGGGATAAAAACTCGTAAGTTAAATAATAAAGCTGGTACAGAAATGTATTAGTCTAAAATAATTACATGAACATGTCAAGTTGTCCTAACGATGGAAGTTTTTCAGTGAAATTATTTGGGGGTGGAGGGGGAAAGAATCTCATAAATGTAGATTTTTTTTTTTTAAAGGGAATTTCTGTAACATAATTCTTCTAAAAGCTAAAAAGCAATAGATGTTTTTCACGTAATCTTGCAAACTCGATCACTAGCTCTGCATGATGTTGCAGAAGCAAGGGGAACAGGTTTGCTAAAGTAAACATGGTAATAGAATTATAATAGCCTTAGAAATCAAATGATGGGGGCTGTTAATTCTATACCATGATAAGGAACTTGATGCAAAATAGTTCAGAAGAAATGAAACTATAAGAGAATCTTGCTACAGTCTTGCTGATAATGATCTTTTTACAATGCAAAATACTGAAAAATACCCGATACTACTATTGGGTAGTTATAATAATACAGTCTGAAAACAAAACAGTACCGACTGCACTGTAGAATGTTGTGTAATACTTGCTTTACTGTGGCTTTTTGAAACTTGAGCCTTGTGAATGCCAATGTCCTATTCTCCACTCACAGATGTGCACCTTGTGCTGATTCTGACACATATTGGACATGCTGAGCATATTTGAGCATGCTGAACTCCAGGGTATTTAATGTTTTTACCATGTTAGTAAATGAGCCTCCCCCAAATTCTACACAGCTTTCTGTCACATCAATGGGTTAAATGCACAGCACAGCATAGCCTGACAGGCAGCCGAGCCAGCATGTGAGGCAGATCCGGGTGCCATTGGAAGACTGATATATGGGAGGAGGCAAGAACTTGAGTGGAAATAGAGCAAGGTTTTCCTTTTCAGAGAATTATATGATTAGATAAGCTCAGCTACAGTCTGAGTTATTATTTAAGGCTGTCTTCTATCTCACTGTAATATATTTTTAGTTGATGTCTCTGACACTATGAGAATATTTTACATACTGTACTGTGAAATATATATAGCTATTGCAGCCTAATAGGTTATCATTCACTTTTAACATCATGCTCTTACTGAGGTGTTTTTTTTTTTTTTTTGGTGGAGTTGGATTTCTTACCTTAAAGTGACAAAACAGCAGCTATCTGTGTGTCAAGTAGGAGACTGGTTAAGTAGAAGTCCTGTTAAAGCCTGTGCAAAGAGTCTGAATTGAATTTGAATGGAATGCAAGTGATCTCTTGAGAAACCATAAGCCAGGGGCTTAACATGATGTACAGGCATGTAAGCCTAACAGAAATACACAGACAAAAAATTATTACCAATATTAGAATGCCTTTTTTGGTACAGAAAAGTGCATTAACTTTAATATATTCACAATGACAAATTCAGATAAAAATGAGACATACAAGTGGAAGAGTCACAGAAACGTCTTTCATGAGCATTATATCTGCAGTAAAATGTTACTGTTTTTGGTAGTTATGTCAGAAAGCATGTTGCACTCTTTAGGGACGATTGCCAACATGTATGATTGAGGTCAATTTATACTAGTACAAGCTTTTGTGGGAAAAACCTCTTGTCAGATTTTTTTTGTTTGTTTGTTTTTTTGTTTTTTTAAGTATCTCTGCCAGAAGTTGAGAGCTAATTTTCATGAGAGTCTTTTAAAATCTCATTACCTTAGTAGTTTATTCAAAGACATCGTGCAAGTGCAGCAGGTTAGTTTTCACAGAAAAATGATTATTTATTTATTTATTTATTATTTGACAGGTTAAGCCAGATTTATTAAAGAACTGCTGAAGCACTTGGGCTTTTCAAGATGAGCAAGTCTAACAGATAAAGACTATTATGTTATTTTAAATAAAATGTTTTTTTTCCATTGCTTTAAAATAAAGATCTCACTTAAAAGAAATCCCTCTCTCCTCTCTTTCTATATCTTTGTGCACAAAAACTTGAAAATGACACAGCCTTTATAAATGCAGCTGATAATAAAAACCCTTAAAGTGTGTAAGTAAATAGCTGGCTGTTCCAGGTGCATTGTAGAACTGAACGTGTTGATCAGGTCGGGCGTTTGATATGTTTAGGTATTATCTTAGTATGTTGAATCAATCTAATTATTTGCTTGCTGTTCTTTCCCAATATAGCCAGCAGCCAGCTTCGGGGGTAGCCTATTCCCATCCAACTACAGTTGCCAGCTACACTGTCCACCAGGCCCCGGTCGCTGCACACACCGTTACCGCGGCCTATGCGCCCGCGGCAGCTACAGTTGCTGTAGCCCGGCCTGCTCCAGTAGCTGTTGCAGCTGCTGCAACAGCTGCTGCCTATGGAGGTTACCCAACAGCACACACAGCTACAGATTATGGTTATACGCAGAGGCAACAAGAAGCTCCTCCACCACCACCTCCTGTCACTACGCAGAATTACCAGGTAAGTGTTTTTAAAAACATATTTGTGTCATAGAATTTTTAAAGTAGGTCTTGTTAAAAGGAGGAGGCTTGTTGAGTAGGATGGTGTGATATTTATATATATTTTTTTTCATGAATCGCAGTTTGAGACAAATTCAGGCTGCTCAGTACCTGAAACTGATAGAAAGTGTGAAGTGACGGCAACATTGTATAGCCCATATAGAGGATTATCAGCAACAGTACTGCAGGATCTGAGATTTAGACATTATTACACGATGTGGTGACATTTACCTCTGAGTGATTCTGTGAACTGCTGAAAAGAGTAGAACTTTCTCCTCTATGCTAGCCCAGATGTTCAAGTGGCATGCAGAGCTGGGTCATGGAACTGATTCAACTGAAAACCCTATTTTAATAATGTTGATGGGAGGTAGAACAAGTTCCTTGATAGGAGCACTGGCTGCCACAGGAATTCTAGTATCAAACAAAAGAGGGTGGAAGTTTTGCATTAGAAGAGGAGCCTATCATCTCTGCTGTGGCTGAACACACTTGTGAACTCACTACCTAAAACCTTGTGCGACTATGATCCCACAAAACTGTTTGTCTGTTCTATTCTCACCTGGAGCTCTGCTGACATTTTGGGTTTGTTGTGGATCTAGCATTCAGCATTCACTGTCAGCCTTTGGATGGGTCAGTTCTGCATAATGATGCAATGGAAAATTAACCCCCTAAGAAAGTAGCTGTCACTGGCCTGACAGGCTAAGTCAGGTTTCTTTCCTCTGCCCAGTTGTGAAGCCTGTACAAGAGGTGGAGGTGGAATCATGCAAGGTTGTGAGAAGAGAAGCAGTAGCACATTGGGTGTCTTACTAAATTCACCATCTTAAGTGTAGCGTGAAATGTTTTTTTTTTTTTCTTGATTTTTTTTTTTTTTACTATTTATTTTTAGGATTCGTATTCTTATGTTCGATCTACTGCCCCAGCTGTTGCTTACGACAGCAAACAGTACTATCAACAGCCAACAGCAACTGCTGCGGCCGTGGCCGCTGCTGCCCAGCCACAGCCTTCGGTAGCTGAGTCGTACTACCAGACAGGTGAGTGATGAGTTTCAAAATCTTGTCATGCTGCAATTAGTATATTGCTTTTGTACCTTTAAAAGTTTGTCTTTTTATATTTCTCATTATCCTGTTTTTTTTCCCCTCAGTTTTATAATGTACTCCTTAACAGCATGCAAAAAGACCCTTAGAACTAGAACTTGAATATTAAAGAAACATTTGCATGTGATATTTTGATTAGAGTTGTTAGCCAAATTTAAATATGCAGTGCATTTTAGTAAAATGATTGATCAGGTTGTTTGATAAAATGACTGGATAGTCTAAAAAAGGGCTGGGGAGCAATCTGAGGCTTATTATTGCCATCTGTGATGTGATTAAAAAGTTGGTATGATATATAGCTGTGGGAAACATAACCATGACTAGAAAAAGAAAAAAGAAAAGTCTTTGTTATGTATTTATTTCCCAGGATGTCATTAAATAACACTTAATATTGTTCACACTTCCTCAGCTAAAACATACCTGTTCTTGTACATGTTTATATTGTATCTCAATTAGCTCCAAAAGCAGGATATAGCCAAGGGGCGACTCAGTATACTCAAGCTCAGCAAACACGGCAAGTGACAGCTATAAAACCTGCAACTCCAAGTCCAGCTACAACTACATTTTCTATATATCCAGTATCCTCTACTGTGCAGCCAGTAGCAGCTGCAGCTACTGTTGTTCCATCCTATACTCAAAGTGCAACATACAGTACAACAGCGGTTACTTACTCTGGTAAGAATTTTGCATATTATGTTGCTGGCATCTTTGCACTTGTTGGGAAGAGAACTTAAGCATTCAACATTATAGTGGTTTGTGCTCAATTACATCATAGTCTACTGAGCAGTAGTCAGCCATTTAAATCATTACCTCAGCAAACTATTTTGGTATATCTGTGAAAGACGCTTGTGTGCAATTCTATGTGCCTGTTTTGTCACATGTGAATGTACAAAGTATCAGCATTGTGACATACACAGAGTTTTACGACTTCTAATAAGGGACTGGAGAAGAGATGGTGGATAGAAAAGAGGACACGCAAATCTAACTTGCTGCAATCAGAAGGGGTGATGCTGTCATCAAACAGCAATTGCAAGGATGGGGAGGGGCAATCCACCTCCTCCAATAAATCTTACAAGTTTGGTTGCTTTGACCCAAAACAGGAGAACGGGTTCTAAGAAAGAACATCAGAAACTGAAAACCTGTTTAGAAATTAATTTTTTTTTTAAGTTAGCTTAATGGCCAGATGGTTATCAACTGGCATATTATAGCTACCTTGAACTTTTTGTTTTGTTTTGTTTTCTGTTTAAAAAGGGATTTTAAGACTTCCTTGAAACAGAACCTGATCAGAGGATTAAAATAGTTGAACCAGTAGATGTAGAAAGTTTATGGGAAAAGTGGCTCAAAGGTATGACAGCCCAGTTTCCTTGATTTGTTCAACTTTGACAATAGAAATCAAGGATTGCATAGTCAAGGTGTGCTGCTGAGGTAGTGAGCAAGCAGCTGCTTTGCACTAAAACAATTTAAATTGGAGGAGTAGGATGTAATAGCACTATCAAGTTTTGTCTTTAATAAAAGGTTGTCTTCCCTTTCCTAGACAAGCTTTTCATGAGTCTTCAATTTGGAACTTGTATACCAGATTTGATCCTAAAAGACTGTTGTGCTGTTTGATAAATGTTTTATTTAAAAAATTGGCTAACATCATGCTTGGTCTTGCCAGATGTCTTAGGAAATTTCATATATTCTATAGGGAAGCATTTGATATATCTAAATGCATAACTGTATGTCCACAAAGCTATGTCTAAGATCAGGTATATTCCTGATAGCATTCCTGGTATGCTATATTGTTTTGTATTGTAAAACAGAAAAATTTGTTTTGTATTGTAAAATAAAAAAAATAAGGCTACATAAAAAGATCATGATAAATTGTTTATATCCTGCCCCTCCCCCAACTGTTATGCAGCATGCTTGACCATTAGTGTATTATGTAATTGATACATAATGTACAGTGATGTAATTTTTTTTTTTTATTTTGATCTTTGAGGTACCTCTTATTCGGGCTATGAAGCTGCAGTCTATTCAGCTGCATCGTCCTATTACCAGCAGCAACAGCAGCAACAGAAACAAGCAGCAGCTGCTGCTGCTGCTGCTGCTGCAACAGCTGCTTGGACAGGGACCACCTTTACTAAAAAGGCACCATTCCAAAATAAGCAACTGAAACCAAAACAACCTCCCAAACCACCCCAGATCCACTACTGTGATGTTTGTAAGATCAGCTGTGCTGGACCGCAGGTACCTGTGTTATGTAATATTCAGCTATAAACATGAATCTCTCTTTCCTGTGTTAAAAAAAAGGACACCTTAAGGTCTTATTTGTTATTTTTTAAAGATCTGATTTTGTTCTTTTACTAAAGAAATAGTTAAAGGAAATGGTGTGCTGTTATAGAAAGACTTAATAGTACAAGACAAAAATATGCATCCTCTTGAAAAAGGAAGCTTCAGCACTGGACTCAGTACTTTGGACTCCAGAAATATTTTAAAGTTGGCATTTGATTTGCTCTTTATTATAATAACCTTCCTTACTATCAAGAGAATGCTTTGCTGAGAGCTACAGAATCATATACACTTTGAATGGTAACCCTGTAAATTTATTTGCTTTATTATTGCTTGTATTCCAGCATCTGAATTTAATTTTGCAGTAGATACAAACATGTAAAAAGTGGGTATCAGTTCATGCAAATGTTCTTAAGATTCTTTGGCCAGAACTGTTCTTATTCTTTAGGTAAAGCTGTCATTACTTCCCACTCTTTCTGATCTTGGTGTAGCTATTTTTGGTATAGGGACAAATCTCAACTTATAAAATTTCCATTACAACATAGATTTATTTATGTACTACCTTGTTTTGATTTTTTTTTTTCATCTCTTTATGATACACTTAATCACTAAGGCCTTGCAGTCTAGGCAAAATTCAAAATCAGGAATAGTTCAGCTCAGTGCAGGAAACTGTAGCTGAGATGCAGGATTGAGGAAATGGTGAAACAGGAGAAACGCCCACACTGTATTACCTGTAATTGGAATTTTGATGTAGGAGAGGAAAATTTCTTGGTCATGCCAAGTGGTCTGCATATGCCTTAGAGCATGGCATATAAAATAAATGTTCACTATAGGAAGTACTTATACAAAGATTGTATTTTAACCTATGTTCTACATTACATGTAGTCATATGACGAAAGATAGACAGTACAAAGGCAGCTTATGGTGTACATGTTTTGTTGTGTTTGAAACAGACTTATAAAGAACACTTGGAAGGCCAGAAACACAAGAAGAAAGAAGCGGCATTAAAAGCTTCCCAGAACACCAATAACAGCAGCACTTCTGCTCGTGGAACTCAGAATCAGTTGCGCTGTGAACTTTGTGATGTGTCTTGTACAGGAGCAGATGCTTATGCTGCCCATATCCGTGGAGCCAAGCATCAGAAAGTAAGTGCTTCATATATATATATATATATATATTTTTTTTTTTTTTCTGCAGAGCAGAGAAGGTTTGTAGAAACAACATATTTGATATTTTGTTTGGGAATGTTCTACTTTTTGTTTCAAGCTCACATCTGAGCTCACTATTAAGAGGGCTTTGCTGGGCAAAGGGGAAGAAATTCTTAGGCACTGTAGAAAATGTATTGAGGCAAGTATGAAAATTGTAGCAGGTAAGCGTAGAATAAGATGAGGACAAGTATCGGTAAGTAGCATGCAAGCAGCATGCTTGTTCTCCCCACTTTCTAAGTGCTTTCTTGATAATTTTTACTTGTCCAATACTGTGAAGCTCTTGGAGTGCTCTAGACTATTCTGGGCTGAGTCAGTACCAAGGGATACAAGAATTGCCTGATGTACTCTGCAGTTGCATTACCAACAAGGTCTGGCCACATCTTGCTTTTGTGTTGAGCAAGACGAAATTATACACCATGCCCGGTGCTCTTTCTTCCACAAGTAAGTTCAGCCATTAATTTTGGGGGTAGTGCTTAGTAATTCCATATATGTATTATTAAACTTCTATTTGTAAATTTTAATAGTACTTTATTATCTCAGTATACATATATATAGCTTTCTCTTTCCTTAAGATAGTTGCTAACACCTGGTAATTTAGGTTGTCATCTCATAGAAATGAAATCACAAAGGACTCCATTATTGCTGTTGTACACTTGGAAAAAATCATGTGGATTTTAATTAAGGAATTCTTTTGAAGATTTGCTTAAACTTAAATTCAGGGTGTTGCTTGAATAATAAGTCTGTATCCTAGTTAGGAAACATACAAAAAAGTCTCTAAGACTGTATACATTTGTGTACTTATGACTGTGTGTGTGTGTGCTGCATTGAGGGCATGTTTTAGCAGAATTTTATTTTTATTTATTGCTACTTTCATACCTATGGTAATCTATAATTTTCATTTTGCATGCTTCATTCTTATGGATTATAAGTATTTCAGATTATGTTTATCTGTCAGCAACATGAAATCTTTTCTAATTTAAGCATATTCTGAAGAGGCTTCTGCTTATTGTGTTTAAGAATAAGCATGTATACTTATTTCTACTTTTTTACTTTCTATCGGGTAGGATATTAAAGAGCTGTGAAAACACTTTCTTAATGCCTTCACATGCCTGGAGGGAGGAAGAAGAAAAAAAAACTTTGAGAAATCTCTTCAGTTTTGCTAGTTAACTTAAATGCTCTTTCAGTATGAATAGTCCTAAAACAGAGTTCTCAAATGAGACAGTTTTGTTGAATCATGTGTTGCGTCGCTCTTGTTTGTAGACAGTAGTGGAACCTGAGTAGTTTAACATGCTTCTTTTTGGAGTGAGAGAAAAAGGCAACCTGACAACAAACCCCTCATACTGTAATGATTTGAGCTGAATCCTTCTTCCGGTTTTGCTGGCTTATTAGTTCGCTGGTCTTCTGTTCTCATCTACAAAGCTTTTGACATAAATATCTGAATTTCTAAAGGGAATAAGCTATCTGAAGTAAATGTCAAAGATTATATAACTCTTCACATGTAAGAGATGGCAAAGTATTACATGTCCACTTTTTTTCCTGCCTGAAACAGTAACTGACTGATTTGTGTGTTCGTTGTCCACAGCGTTTAACAAGTAATTTTTGTAGTTGTCTTAGGGAGATCTTATTATGAATTTCTCTTTATTCTTACAGGTAGTAAAATTGCACACAAAACTTGGCAAACCCATTCCTTCAACAGAACCAAATGTAGTTACCCAGGCTACTTCCTCAACATCTACATCTGCTTCCAAACCAACTGCCTCTGCTTCAAATATAACAACTAGCAGCAGTACTGTGAACTCCTCTGTTGCATCCTCTGCAGTGAAAATTCTTACTCCCACGACAAACACACCGCTTAACACAGCATCCAACAACAAAACAACTTCGGCTGCTGCTAATATACCTGTAAAGAAAATATCTACACCGAAAATAAACTTTGTTGGCAAGTACAGAAGTCAGTCTTTATTTTGAAACCTAACCTATTCTATAACCTTTTAAGATCTTAGTGAAGCAAATAGATATGTGTTTAGCTAACTTTATGCATGAGTAATTCATATGTTTAAGAGGAGTACTGATAGCTTTTGAAAATAAGAATGTGCATAGAAGCTTTGCTTCACAACTGGTGTTTTCTGCCCTGTTTTTTTTTTTTTTCCTGTCTGGTTTCTCTGGTAGGCTTCTCCATGCTTCATGAGAGTATCTCAGTTTCTTACACAGTAGCTTCTGCAGTACAGCAGATTACAGTCCAGTTGGTTGCAATTTTATTTTACAGTCTGGCCTGTTAAAGCAGTCTGCTGGCAGTTGGTGACTGAGCAGCTGAAACATCCTTAAAACAGTGAATTTTTGAAGTGAACATAACATCTAGCAACTGCTTCAAAACAAGATATTATGCTTTTGAAGGAAAACCTGTGCATTTGCGACGCTGGAGATATAGGACCTTTGTCAATGCAAACATTATATGTCTCTGCTGTACTTTTTTGGATCTGCTTCTGAACAACAAAATCAGATATTCAAAAAGGAAATTATTAAAATATATTTTCTGAGTTGTTTCATTTCTGTCTCTTCTGAAAAAACACGAATTGATAAAAATCACAGTTTCATAAAGCAGTGATTTTCTTTCTTGCTAAAATCAAGTAGTATTAAGTGTTTAATTAAGTCAAATGTAGTAAAATTTAATTTGTTTAAATGTGTTTGAATGTGTTTAAATTGTACCTAGTTTTAGAAATAATGTTTTAGCCAGAACATTAATGTTTGTACCTAAAGTTTCCAGAGTGCATGTACGATCATATTGTCATTTAATTAAAATTAACAATTTAAAATCTTTGATTTGTAGGTGGTAATAAGCTTCAGACAACAGGAAGTAAGCTGGAAGAAATGAAATCGGCTGAAACTGTTAAAGCAGCTCCTGTTGCTGCCGTGCAAACGCAGGAAGCAAAGCCAGAGACAACATCTGAACCAGTGACTCCCACAGCTCTTGCTGCCTTGCAAAGTGATGTCCAGCCAGTAGGCCATGACTATGTGGAGGAGGTATTGATATGAAAATGTGTATTTATAACTAGTTTAGTGAAAAATTGTTCAGGATTACGAAATAAGGTGATGACCCTTCAGACACACGCATATGTGTGCTTTTTTAATATTCTGTGTGTTTCTTCTGAGCTTGGTGAGGCACATTCATTTGGGTGGTTTGATAGATGTGGATGAAGTCTGGAGTATCAGAATCTGATGTAAAATTTTCAGCATTTCTAGTTTTCTAAGCATTAGCAGTAATTCAGTATGTTCATATTATAATTTAAAGCTGTGTACTCATCGGGATGGAAGTTACCTGTTAATACGGGGTCTCTGGCAGCATTGGAAGTTCTAATTTGAAACTGCTGTCCCTTAATTATTGCATTAAGTCTTTAACATGTTTAGATGAGTAGACTTTATTCAGAGTATTTTATTTGTTTGCTTTGGCTTGAAGGAAAGTAAAAGCCAAATGTGTTATAACTTTATTTTTGCAGGTACGAAATGATGAAGGAAAGGTGATCCGCTTTCACTGCAAACTTTGTGAA
>JAWLRI010001235.1:0-12446 GCA_034781795.1 Crypturellus tataupa
GGTCGTGTGTGGGGGTGGTGGTCGTGGTGGTGGTGCTCGTGGTGGCCGTGTTGGGTCGTGGTGCTGGTGGTGCTGGTGGTGGAGATGGTGGTAGTGGTGGTCGTCATGGGTGGTGGTGGTGGTCGTGCTAGTAGTGATGGGGGTCATGGGTGGTGGTGGTGGTGGTGATTGTAGTGGTGGTGGTCATGGGTGGTGGTGGTGGTGGTGGTGGTAGCGGTGGTGTCATGGGTTATGGTGGTGGTGGTGATGGTCGTGTGGGTGGCTAGTTTTAAAATGCTTAGGTTTAAAGGCCTTGGGCTAAAGGGCCAAAAGGCTTAACAGCTAGGTTTAACAAGCTAGGAGTAAAGGGCTAGGATAACAGGGCTAGGATTAAAGTGCTTTTGCTATTGGTTAGGGCTAAAGGGCTAGGTCTAAAAGGCTTAGAGGTAAAGGGCTAGGGGTTAAGGACTAAATTGCTAGGGTTTGGGCTTATGGTCAAAGGATTAGAGCTAAAGGGCTAAATCGCTTAGGGTTACACAGCTACAGCCAAAGGGCTAGGGCTAAAGAGCTAGAGCTAAAGAGCTTAGGACTAAAGGTCTTAAGGATAAAGGGAAAAGGGTTTAGCACTAAAGGGCTTAGCGCCAAAGGACTAGAGTTTATGGCCAAAGGACTAGGACTAAAGTGCTTAGCTCTAAAGAGCTTTGGGCTAAATGGCTAGGGCTGGGGTTTAAAAGGCTAGCACCAAAAGGCTAGGGCCTAAAGGCTTAGGTCTAAAGGGCTAGGACTAAAGGGCTAAAGGTTAAAGGGAAAGTGCTTAGGGTTAAAGGGCTTTAGGCTTAAGGGCTTTGGGCTAAAGGACTAGGGCTAAAAGACTAGCGGCAAAGGACTTAGGGTAGGTTTGTAAAGCTAAACAGGTAGGGTTGAAAGGCGTACAAGGGAGTTGTTAAAGTGCTAGGATAAATGGACTAGGATTAAACGCTGCTGCTATGGCTTAGGGCTAAAGGGTTTAGGGCTAAAGAGCTTTGGGTAAAAGAATAGGGCTGAGGTCTAAAGGGCTAAACAACTAGGGCTAAAAGGCTTAGGTGTAAAGGTCTAGTGCTTAGGGCTAGAGATAGGGCTAAGAGCTAAAGGACTAGCACTAAATGGCTAGGCTTAGGGCAAAGGGGTTCTAAACCCTAAAGTTCTTAGGGTTACAGGACGCTGGTCAAAAGGGAAGGTCTAAAGGCCTAGGGGTAAGGTTTAGGGCTTAGAAATAAATGGGTAGGGCTAAAGGGCAAGGGGTGGGGTTAAGGGATTTAGGGTACAGAACTATGGCTTAGGCTGAAAAGGTTAGCACTAAAGGTGTGAAGGGATAGGGCTTAGCATCAAAGGGTTGCAGCTAAAGTGCTTAGGGATAAAGGACTTAAGGGATGCAGGCCTAGGGCTAAAAGACTGGCAGTAAAATGCTAGACTTAGGGCTAAAGGGCTTAGCACTTAGGGTGAATGTGCTAGTTCTGAGGTCTAAAGGATTAGGGCCAAGGGGTTTACTGCAAAACGGCTTAGAGCTAGAGGGCTTCAGACGAAAGGGCTCATGGTTAAAGGGAAAAGGGTTTAGTGCTAAAGGGCTTAGCACTAAAGGGCCAGGGCTTAGGCTAAATGACTGGAGCTAAATCCCTTAGGGTTGAAGCGCTTACAGATCAAAGGGGCAGGGCAGGACTTAAAAGCTTTCAGGAAAGGGATAGGGCTAAGATCTAAACGTGTAAGGCCAAAGGGCTAGGGCTGAAAGGCTTAGGTGTAAAACACTATGGTTAAGGGTTAGGGCCAAAGGACTAGGGCTAAAGGGTTAGAGCACTTAGAGATAGATGGCTACAGCCAAAGGCCCAGGGATAAAGGGCTAGGGCTAAGGACTAGGGCTTAGAGTGTAATGGGTAGGGCTAAAGGGCAAGAGGTAGGGCTAAAGGAGCTAGGATACAGAACTGTGGCTTAGACCTAAAGGGCTAGACCTACATGTCTAAAGGGCTAGGGCTTAGCCCCAAAAGGCTTGGGCTACAGGGCTAAGGGTAAATGGTTAAGGGCCAAACAGCTAAGACTAAAGTGCTAGAACATAGGGCTAAAGCGATAGGGTTTAAGGGTTAAAGTGCTTCAGGCTAAAGGGATTAGCACTATGGCTAAAGGGCTTAGGTCAAAAGGACTTGAGCTAAAAGGTTTGGGCTGAAGGACCAAAAGGCTAGGGTTAAAATGCTAGGAGTTAAAGGTTAGTGTTAAAGAGCTATGATTAAAGAGCTTGGGGTATGGCTTAGGGCTAAACGGCTTTTGGTTAAAGGGAAAAGGGCTTAGCACTAAAGAGCTTAGTGCTAAAGAGCTAGGTCTAAGGGTTACAGAACTAGGGCTAAAGGGCTTAGGTAAAAAGCTAGGGATTAGAGCTAAATGGGAAGGGCTAAAGAGCAAGGTTTTTTTAGACATGTTTTAGGCTAAAGGGTTCAATGGCTAGAGGTCTAAAGGACCTAGGCTTAGGACTAAATGGCTTGAGCTAAAGGGCTTCAGGCTAGAGGCCTAGGTCAGGACTAAAAGCCTAGGGCTGAAGGGCTGTGGCTAAAGGGTTAGGTCTGTAGGTTTAGGGCTTTGGAATAAAGCTCTTAGGACTATGGCTGACTTGGGGACCTTGGGGACCTAAAGACCTAGGACTTGGGGGCAAAGGGCTAGGTCTTAGGGCTAAAGGCTTTAGGGCTAAAGGGCTGTCTAAATGGTTTAGAGCTAAAGGGATTTAGGCTAAAGGGCTTTGGGATAAACGGATAAGTGCTATGTCTAAAAGGTCTTACCCTTACCTAGGGATAGGGTTAATGGATAAATGGTTAGGAATTAGAGGTAAAGGTTCAGATCTAAGGTCTACAAGGCTTAGGGCAAAAGACCTGGGCCAAGCTAAAGGTCTTAGGGCTAAAGAGCTTAGAGGAGAGGACTTGTTCAGGACTAAAGGGCTAGGGCTAAAGAGTACGAACTTAGGAGTAAAAGACTAGGTCTGAGGTCTAAAGGGCTTACGCCTAAAAGCCTTAGGTCTAAAGAACTAGGTCAGGACAAAGTGTTAGGCTAAAGGGCTAGGGCTAAAGTGCTAAAGCTCTGCACCTACAGGTTTTAGGGTTAAAGGGATAGGCCTTAGGGCTTCAGGCTAAAGGCCCTAGCACTGCATCTAAAGGATTAGGGCTAAAGGCCTAAAGAACTAGTATTAAATGCGTAGTGGTAAAGGGCTTTGGATTTAAAGGGATTGGGCTAAAGGCCTAAAGGGTTAAAGGGCTTAGGGTTATGGGACTAAAGGTTTTCATGCTACATGGCTTAGGGCTAAAGGGCTTATGGTTAATGGAAAAAGGGCTTAGCGTTAAAGGCTCAGGGCTACAGCACTAGGTCTAAAGGCCTTTGGGCTAAAGAGCTTTGAGGTAAAGTGCTAGGGCTGAGGTCTAAAGGGCTAGGGCCAAAGTACTAGAGCTACAAGGCTTAGGTCTAGAGAGCTTAGGGAAAAAAGGCTAGTGCTTAAGGATAAAGCACTAGGGCTAAGCCTTAGGCCTAAATGCTTACATCTGAAGTGCTAGGGCTTAGAGCTAAAGGGTTCTTAAGGATAGAGGGCTATGGATAAAGGCCTAGGGCTAAAGGGCTAGGGCTTAGAGCTAAAGGACTTAGACTAAAGAGGTAAAAGGCTAGCTGGCTGAGATTAAAAGGCTAGGATTAAAGGGCTAGGATTAAATGGCTAGGGCTAGGACTTAAGGCTAAGATATTCAGGTCCAAAGGGCTAGAACTCAGAATTAAAGTGCTAGGGTTATAGGGTTTGAGACTAAAGACCTTAGTACTAAAGGGCTTAGGTCTAAAAGACTTATGGTTAAAAGGAAAAGGACTGAGGTCTAATTAGCTTACTGCCAAAGGACTAGATCTTAGGGCTTCCGGGCTAGGGCTGAGCTCTAAAGGGCTAGTGATAAAGAGCGTAGGGATAAAGAGCTTAGGGATAAAGGGGTAGTGCTTAGGGATAAAGACCTAGTGGTAAAGGGCTATAGGGAACGGCTAAAGGACAGTGGCTAAAGTGCAAGGTTTAGGGCTACAGGGCTAGGACTAAAGGCCTAAAGGTGAAACCATTATGGTTAAAATGTGAGGATTAAAGGGCTAGGGCTACAGTTTAGGACTGAAGAGCTCAGAATTATAGAATCATAGAATCATAAAGTTGTTAAGATTGGAAGGGACCTCTAGAGATCATCTTGTCCAACTCCCCTGCACACGCAGGGTCGTCTACGGCATGGGGCACATGATTGTGTCCAAGCGAATTTTGAAGATCTCCAGAGAGGTAAATTCCACAACCTCTCTGGACAGCCTATCCAATGCTCCATCCCCCTCACGTTAAGGTCTGAAAGGCTTCAGGTTAAAGACCTTCCGGACTAAAGGGCTTATAGTTAAATGGTAAAGGGTTTAGGGCTATAAGGGTTAGGGCATAAGGGCCAGGGCGAAGTGGTTTAGGGCTAAAGGTCTTATGGTTAAAACGCTAGCGCTTAGGGCTAAGTCTAAAGGGCTAAGGTCAAGGGGCTAAAGATCTAGGTCAAAATGGTAAGGCTGAAGCATTACTGTTAAAGGGATAAGATTAAATGGCTAGGAGTAAATGGCTAAGGCTAAAATGCTGTTGTCAAAATGCTAGAATTAAAGGGCCAGGTTTAAAGAACTAGGACTAGGGTTAAGTGCTAAAGAAAGAACTCAGGTTAAAAGAATAAAGGGCTTGGGGCTAAGGCTGAGTTCTAATAGACTGGGGCCAAAGGCCCAGGGCTGAAAGACTTAGGGCTTAAGGGTTTAGGTCTAAAGGTTTATGGCTTAGGGGAATAGCTCTACAGCTAAAGGTCTAGGGCTAAAAGGCTAATGGTAAAGAGCTATAGGACTAGGGCTAAAGGACTAGGGCTTAGGGCTAAAGAGCTAGGCCTTAAGGGCTAAAAGGCTAAATGGTTGGAGTTGATAGGTTAGAATTAAAGGGTTAGTGGGAAAGGGCTAGGATTAAAGGGGTAAGGCTACAGTTTAGGGATAAAGGGATAGGAATAAAGGCTCCAAAAATAGAGTCAGGATAAAGAGCTAGGGCTAAAGGCTAAAGGGTTTGTTGCTAAACAGCTTAGGGCTAAAAGATTTAAGACTAAGGGGCTTACAGTGAAAGAGCAGAGAGCTTAGGGCTAAAGGGCTTAGTGCAGAAGGGTTAGGATTTAAGGGGAGAGGGTTAGTGCTAAAGGATTTAGGGCTAAAGAGCTTTGGGCTAAAGGGCTTAGGTCTAAATAGTTAAGGCCAAAGGCCTAGGCCTAAAGGGTTTCGTCTAAAGGGCTAGAGGTAAAGGGCTATAGGGCTAGGGCTAAAGCACTAGGAGTTGGGGTAAAATGACTAAAGCTAAAGGACTAAAAGGCTAAACAGCTAGCATTAAAAGTCTAGAGCTACGGTTTAGGGCTAAGGGGCTTAGGGCTCAGGGCTAAGGGGCTTAGGGCTCAAGGCTAAAGAGCTTAAGCCTAAAGGGCTAGGTCTGAAGGCCTTAGGATTAAAGAGCTTATTTTCGAAGAGTAAAGGGCTACAGGGTAGAAGGACTTCGTGCTGCAAGTGTAAAGGGTTTAGGGTTAAAAGGCTAAGGGCTAAAGGACTAGGTCTGAAGGGATAGGATGACACGCTCCAGGGCTAAAAGGTAAAGGTTAAAAGACTAGAGGAAAAGGGCTTAGGACTAAAGCATTTTAGCTCTAAAGGGCTTTTGTCTAAAGGGCTAGGACTAAAGGGATTGAGCTAAAAGGTTTAGGTCTATAACTCTTGTGCCTATGGATTAGGCACACGGGCTATGGATTAGCACTAAAGGGCTAATCCTTAGGGCTAAAGGGCTAGCTAGCTAAAGGTCTAAATTGCTAGGGCTAAAGGGGTAGGATTAAAGGGCTACAATTAAGGGACTGGGGTTAAAGCACTGGGGTTAAAGGGCTAGGATTAAAGTGCCAGGATCAAAGTGCTAGGGATAGCATTAAGGGCTAAAGGTCTATAGTGAAAAGTAGGGCCAAAGGGCTTAGGGCTGAAGGGTTTAGCGCTAAAAGGCTTGGGCTTTGGGCTAGAGGGCTAGGGCTAAAATTCTTGGACTTAGGGCTTACAGGGCTATGGCTAAGGGATTTAGGTCTAAAAGGTTAAGGGACTAGGTCTAAAAGGCTAAGGCTGAATGGCCAGGGCTTAGAGTTAAAGGGTTAATGATAATGAGCTATAGAGCTAAAGGGCTGGGGTTAAAGGGCTAGGAATAAAGGTGCAGAGCTATGGTTTAGGTCTAAAGGGCTAGAGATAAAGGGCTAGGGGAAAAGGCCTTAGGGCTAAAAGGTTTTAGCTCTAAAGGGCTTTTTCCTAAGGGGCGTAGGCTAAAGATCTTAGGACTAAATGGATTACAGCTAGGGCTTCTGGCTAAAGGGTTTAGGGCTAAAGAGCTTAGGAGTAAGGGCCTTAGGGTTAAAGAGTAAAGGGCTTAGGGCTATCGGGCTCGGGCTTAGGGCTACAGTTCTAAAATGCTTCTTGCTAAAAGGCTTAGCAATAAGCTAAAAAAGGATAACAGGCTTATGGCTAAAGCAGTTAGGGCTGACAGAATAAAGGGCTAAAGGCTGGGGCTTAGGTCTAAAGGGATATGGCTAAAGTGCTAGGACTTAGGGCTAAAGGGCCCTGGAGTCCTCCTAAAAAGCCTGGAGGACTAAAGCACTTAGGGCTACAGCTAAAGGTTTTACGGCTAAATGGCTAGGGCTAAAGTGCTAAAGAGTTAAAGGACTAGGGTTAAAGGGTAGGATTAAAGGCCTATGGCCTGGGCTAAAGAACTAAAGGGTTAAAGGACTAGGGTTAAAGGGTAGGATTAAAGGCCTATGGCTAGGGTAAAGGTGAAAAGTGCTAGGGCTAAAGCGCTAAAGGGCCCTCACTCTTTAAAAGCGTCAGAGGATTAGCTCCCTTAAAATCATCAGATTTTATGATTCTCTTTCCTCATCATACTCACTCTGGTGATCCCTGGATCTCCATAGCACATTGGTAAGATCCCATCTCTCTGTCCTGCGCCTTCTCCAGGCTGCACAATTCCAGCTCCCTCACCCTCTTGCCATGGCACACATGCCCCAAGCTCTTAGTCAATGCCTTTTTGGTGGCTGGGCTTTCTCCACTAGGCCCATGTCTCTTTCTTCAGGCAGGAAGGCCAGAGCTGGGCAAAACCTCCAGCACTGGCCTCACCAGGGCTGAGCACAGGGCAAGAAGACCCTGCCTGCACCTGCAGCTCACTTTCAGTCCTCAGTCTCCCATAAGCACCACCTGCAGTTGCTTTTATCAACTTGTTGAAGACAGGGACTCTGCAACTGCCCTCAGAACCCCTCTTGTAGCCTTCACGGTGTCCCAAGTGGCTCTTGTTGCTGTCCTCACTCCTTAGGACCTTATCACTTCAAAAAACGTGTACATCATAGAAATATTGTAGTAGTAAAAGACGTTTGACATCTTTGGGGCCAACCGTAAACTCTTCAATGCCATACCTGTTAAATCATGTCCTTAAGTACCTCATCTACACGTTTCTTGAACACTACCAGGAATGGGGACTTTACCACTTCCTTGGGTAGCCTATTCCAATGCTTGACTACTCCTTTCATTTAGAAATTTTCCCTGAACCTTCCACTTCCTCTTGTCCTATTGGTAGTTATTCTGGAGATCGACCCTGCCCTATCACAGCCTCCTTTCTGGTAGATGTAAAGAGTGATAAGGTAAACCCTGAGCCTCCTCCTCTCCACACTAAATAACCCCAGTTCCCTCAGCCGCTCCTCAGAAGGTCTGTGCTCCCACCGACTTCATTGCCCTTCTTTGAGCAGGCTCCAGTGGTTGCATGTCTTTATTGTAGTGAGAGGCCTCAGCCTGAACACAGTATCTGAGGTGCGGCTTCACTGGTGACAAATACAGGGGGACGATCACTTGCCTGGCTATATTTGCTGGCTATACTGCTCCTGATACAAGCCAGGATGACGCTGACCTTCTTGGCCACCTGGGCACACTGCTGGCTCATGTTCAGCCAACTCTCATCCAATATTCCCAGATCCTTTTCTGCCACACAGCTCTCCAGCCACTCTGTCCCAAACCTGTAGTGCTGCATGGGGTTGTTTTCATCAAAAACAGGACCTAGCACTTGGCCCTGTTGAATCTCATGTAGTTGGCCTCAGCGCATCATTCCAGCCTGTGCAGATCCCTCTGCAGAGCCTCAAGCACACCTATTCTTCCTCCCAGCTTAGAGTCATCTGCAAATTTACTGAGGGTATCCTCAATTTCCTCATCCACATCATTGATAAAGGTATTAAAGAGGATGGGCCCCAACACTGACCCCTGGGTAACACTACTCGTGACCAGTCATCTGCTGCATTTAAGTTCATTCAGTCACCAAAGAGGACACTGGTCTAAGCAATGACCTGCCACCTTCTCCAAGAGAATGCAGTGGGAGATGGTGTCAAAGGCCTTACTGAAATCTAAGTAGACCATGGCCATGGCCTTTCCCAAGGTGTCCCTAGACACCTTGATTATGCTATTTAAATGAGACCTCAGAATTAACTTAGGTGCCTACCATGCAGGGCTGTGCACATGCCACTTGGCTATGATTTGCGCTCTAGTATAGCCTGTGGTTGTACCCAGAGAGACAGCTGGCCCTCCTCAGCCAGCTGAGGGATCCTCTGTCTGCTCAGCTGCATCATCCTGTAGGCTCCATGGAAATAGCTGATCAAGACAGGCTCACGTGCTCTAAATGCATGTGTGGTTCCATTTTGGATAGCAAAGGATACTCTCCCTGGCCCTATAGCCACCAGCTAATGCTTGGGAAGGATGTGCATCTCTCAGGCTTGTTCCAAGAGAACTTTCAGGCCCTTGCACCTGCCTTGGACCACCCCTGACAGTTCAGGCATAAAAAGGTGTTATTATCCAAGCAGTTGACTCCTACCCTCTATGTCTAGTGATTAGAGACAAGGTCTTAAACAAGGGGCGTGAACAAAAACAGCTGTTTTTTGCTCACCTACACTTAGGCAAAAGGAATCCCATGTCCTGTGTGTCTGTGGTGTGCATAGAAGGGAGATGAATGCCCCTCCAGTCTGAGAGCTCCTGGAGAGCTGACACCAGGGCAGAACCTGGGTTTGAAAGGCTGAGACAAGAAGCTCAAGCTTCTCCTTTTGGCCTTCAGGCAGGAGGTGGCTCACCTGGTGGTTCTCCTGAGGGTGACACGAGAGAGGGGACACTGGGAACTGCACAGCTTGGCACCAACCATCTGTGCTGGGTCTGGGAGACTTGGCAGGTGGTGCCACTGACTGCAACCCCTGAGAGACTCCCCCCTCCCCAGCTCCTCTAGCAGCACTAAGTCCCCTTCCACAACCAACAGGAGCTCCTTGGAGTTTCCTGGCTCCCATCTGCACCCCATTGCTGTTCTGGGCCAACTCTGCTGTCCTGCACATGGCCCCTGTGCAGGCACTGCCCAGCACACATGTGAGTAAGGGCAGGGAAACACCTGCTCTGCAGGGTTCCCATGAGAGCCCTCAGTGAGCCCTAGCACTCCTTGCCCAGCAGCCTTCCACCAGCAAAAGACCATGCTGAAGACTCTGCTGAGCTCGGGGGCCTACAGAGAGCCCAGACAGGGCAGCCATTCCCTCCATACACGTGCTGTGCCCAGCAAGCACACAGAGATGGGCACATTCGAATAGGAGCTCTCCCAGGACCATGGGGAATGGACAGTGCTGGAAATGGCTGTGGCGAGAGGTTGGCACTGGGTCTGGCTAGAGTTTCTTGGCCAGTTTCCACAGGCCCAGCAGAAAGCCTCAAATCTTGTGTGTGTGCTCCCTACCAGACCTGATAGCAGCTTTAGAGGAAAAGGCCAAGCTACTGCCCACAGGTGAAAAGGTGGTTGAAGGAATGTTCTGGCATCCTGGCAGACCTATTAATGCTTCACAGTAGCACTGCAGAACTCTCCTTCAGGCACCTAAAGCTAAAGCATTCTCTTCAGCTGGTGCCTTCACAAAGATGGAAAGCAAAATCTGAGTCTTCTGAAATTGCCTTCCCTTTCAGGGAAGCTTCCCATGAGTGTCCTCTTGAAAAGTTCTGGGAGTGACCTGGAGTGGGGAGCAGCCCTGACACACACAGCCTTTCAGCAGGAGAACAAACCCACCCTGATGGGGATCCCTCCTCCCACATAGAGCTTCTCCCTACAATTCCTGGGCTGCATGAGCACTGACCCTCACAGGTGGCCGAGTCACTGCCCTGGTTACACAGCACCTGAAGTACAAAGACACTGCTCTGAAGAATAGCCCCCAGCACAGGTTTATGCACATCCAGGCTTCACAGTCCTACACCACCTCTGGCAGAAGTAACTGCAATGCCCTGACTTTGTGATACTAGGACATGGAATCCCTGCTCTCAAGCATCTCTCTATGCAAAGCAGAAGTCAGGAGAAAAATCCTTAAAAAGAGTCATCAGCTGGGATGGGTGCAGAAGACCCCCCAGGGACCTTAATAGCATCACCCTGCAGCCAGAGACATCATGTCAAAGATATCTAGTACCATGAGCTCTGCTCTGTGCTCCCACTGCCTTTTAACTCTCACTGCCTTCTCTCCTCTCCTGTCCACAGTAGCAGGCAGTGCCTGCTCTTGGCACAGGAGCTGTTCCTGCACACGGTTGTTTCTGGGCATTACTGCCAGGTTGCCACAAGCTACCTCCATCCTAGGAGCCTGGCCCCGCTCTGGTGCAGAGGCCCAGCTGAACTCAGTAATTTCTCTCTCCCTTGTGTTTCCTCCTCCCCTTGGGAACTGTTCACTTCAATCAACTAAAATAATCACTTGTTGTCATTTCCTAATGAGCGGAGAAGGATGTATTCCAACATTGCAATTTATTGCACTAAAGGATGACTGCCTATGAAAGTTGGAAATGTCCCACTCTGGAAGCCCCATTTCAAATCCCTTAACTAGACAGGAGACTGAGAAGTGGACAAGTAGGGAGCTCATTGACACAGATGCTGATTCAAAAATATCCATCTGGGCTGTTCCTGTCTAGATCTGAGCCTAAAGTTGTATCCTGTTCCTTCCTGTAAACTCCACAAACACAGCAGTGGTAGGATTGCCCTTGCCAAATCTGAAGTGAGCAGAGCACAGAGAGCTGCACACGAGCCCCTTGTAAAAGTTCCACTACAATCACTGGAAATGGAGGGTGAGAGTCAGTAGCTCCCACAGAAACACCTGGTGACAGTGGAAGAGACTGAGGAGGTCCAAGGCATGTGCCAGTGCCTGCTTGCTACTGGGAGACCTGCATCATCCTGGAGTACGGGTTGCAGTCCAGACTACAACAACAGCCCTACTCCCTAGGAAGTTGAGGCATGGGAAGATTGCAGGATTAACCAGCAGCTCTTGTAATTCAGTGAAGCCCCTTGATTTGATGGCATAGAAAAGTGGCAGGGCTGTGTCAGATGCCTGGGGTGTCCACACAACCACATGTCTCTAGCAGATACCACAGGGAACCTACAGGAAAATCACGCCCCTTGGAGTGATTGCTGGGCAAGTGCCCCATCCTGTACCCAAACAAGGACATTCCAGCACTGGCTGTAGGGAAAGCCCATCCCATCTATATCCAGGGTGCTGCTTAAATAGAAGGCACCCCCACCCCGCCATGTCTCTGCTCCAGTCTCTACCCTCTCAAGCCCTTCCAGGTCTTCTCCCCTGAACTTCTGTTCATCCCACCACATGAGATGAACAGGCAATGGGCTAATGAGCACCTCTGGGTGGCTGCATCGAAGGCTGTTAGGGCCAAGAACATCTTCAGTGACACTTTGTTCTTCCTGAACCAGCACCAGGTACACGGAGAGAGGGCCTGTTGGTCTGCTTCGTGTGAGAGGAAATGCCCATGGCCAGGAATACGTATCCCTTCACTGGAGAAGCTCCTGCCTGGCTATCTTGGCCCAGGTCTCCTTACCCACCATCCTCGTGCTCTCCATGCGGGTCCCATCCCTGCTGCCCGCCTCTCCCTCCAGCCCCACGGTTCACCTCCCTTGTGCGCTCCTGCACTCCAGGGATCCCGTCCAGCCATTCATCTACTGCTCCTTCTCCATCTCCAGGACTCACTCTGGGGACAGCCCTGCATGCCCAGTGTGTTTCCGGTCTGTCCTCTGCACAGACAGACACTTCCACACAGTCCGTGTCACAGCCCGGCCCCCACTTGCTCACACTAAAGGGACCTCACAGGCCCTTGGCTGGGGCTGATCCTGCTGATCATGCTGGCCAATACCGCATGGGGGCAGCAGTGACCTCACAATGTGCCCTGGAATCTTCAGCTGGTTCTGGCCTATCAGCAGCAGGGACTGAGGTGACATCACAAGAAATCTCAGCAACCCAGAGCCTGCTGATGGCCTGTATTGGAGATGGAGAATTTTTATGATCTGTAGAGTCATAAATAAGCATTGTGTGAAACAAAATCCAGACCTTGAAGGGAAACACTGAACATTG
>JAWLRI010001236.1:0-12346 GCA_034781795.1 Crypturellus tataupa
CGTCCGGCCGGCCCTCCTTCCGTCCGTCCTTCCTTCCTTCCCTCCTTCCTTCCCTCCTTCCTTCCTTCCTTCCTTCCTTCCCTCCTTCCTCTCTCTCTCTGAACATGTGCCTTCTGTGAAGACAGTGAGAACCTGTAACTGGATATTTATGAAGCAGCTGACAAAATGTTGAGAGAGTTTTCAGAGATGGTTAAAAAAAAATGCCAGACAAAAAGGCCATTTTACTTATTGATATTTTTAGCTAAAATCACGTTTTAGGAAAATAGTATTGTTATTATTAATATCTAACCCTTTTTATTCTAATGCATTTTTGCAGTAACTTTGTTTGCACAGTGCTAATAAACGCATTAAATCCTTTTTACTAAAGCTGTTCCAGGGAGCTTGCACTGAACTTGCAAGGGCAGCAGAGGTTGCTGACAGGAGCACTTTGGAAAATACACCATTAAATCAGGCTGAGGATATGGCTAGAGGTGTTTGTAGAAAGGTGGCGTTTTATTTCCTTGGAGCAGAGAAGCAGAAGAGGAAAGAGATCATAACATCAGGGCTGTTCATCAGAATGTTTTGCAAGAAATTTGTTTTGGTTTTAAATTAGTTATTAAATCTATTTTTCCTTGTAGAGGGAGTGTGCACCCTTTGTCAGGCTGAGGAACTATCTTCATGAAGTATCTCCCATCCTGGAAAGGAAGAGGGCAAGGAATGTAGACCAGCTGGAAGAACAGGTCTGATAAATGGTAACCCGGGCCCAGGGTATCAGACAATGGCAACTGCTGAACAAATACTGGCGCTGCCCTGTTAGCCTGAATGAGACAAGCTGAAACAGAGAACCCTTGAGAGCCTGTTGCTGCTGTTCCTGAAATGCCTCTGGAGGACATCACTGTTACGAAGTAAGTGATGTTACGAAGAGCTTTGGGAAGCAGAAAGATGGGAAAAGGAGGAGTTACTACCTGTTTTTCCACCTTATCATAAACCTGTGTTCCGAGGAAGTCTCTATTCAGCGTGTCAAAGTGACTGCAAAGCGGAGTGCTGGGAATCCTGGGCCTGAAGTGAGGAGAAGGTGCGTGGCAGGAAGGGCGTCCGTGGCCGCAGACACTCCTGTACCCCACAGCACAGGAGCGCTGGAACGGCAGGTGAGGTTAGATCAGCTCTGGGAATAATTCTGCTCCAAAAAAAGTCAGTTCGGTTTGAAGGTAATTCCTTCATGTAATAATCCAGCATATATTCATGAAACAGAGAGTGACTGAATGCTAAATTCCGACTTCCAAGTGTCTGACAGCTCTCCCCTCGGATGCATATATTTCTGCAGTCTCTTTATACTGTCACAAGCTGCTTGACACAGCTTTCTCCTCTGAACTCCCATCAGCTCTCTGACAAAGCTTATTGATCGTTCCTTAGTGGAACTTACATAATAAATATTTGAGTGCAATCGCTGCAGATGGTATGCTAAGGCTTGCTGCTTTCAATCATACATTACATCCAGATGCCTTCTTGCTTATTCACACTTCCAGTAAAATGGGTTATGAACTGTAGCAGTTTGAAAAGTGACTACAGTTACAATGACTGCCAGGTGCAAGAAGCTTCAGGAGCTTTTCATTTTGGCTCACGCAGAGATATCTTATGGAACTGCACATCCTCACAATGCACTCAGTAATACACCAGTAAGTCAGTCTTGTGGCGCCCGGTGCATGTATCTAGGAACACAAAGGTAGTCTTATGTCTGCTAGCTAAGATACTGCCACATGCACTAGATTGCACTATTTAGCTGATTTCTGCAGGTGGGGGTTTTTGTTTGTTTGTTTGTTTTGTTTTGCTGGGCCTTTTTGTAGACTTGCATGTAGTGAAAGGAAGGACAGGAAGAGTTCTTTGGAACTTAGTGTTCACTTCAGGTTTGATAGGGAATTCTACCCATATTATTAATCCTCTTTTTCGTTTGATATACCCACTTACCAGTACCACTCAGGCAGGATCTGCTACTTAGTTAGACCCTGAAGGATCTAAGGAACAAGACTTCTAGCAGGAGTGGGAAGGCCATTGTCACCTCCTTCCTTTATCCTCATGGTGGCAAACGCAAAAATATTGTCTCCTTAGATTGCAATTCCACCATCTGCCATTAGGTCCAACCTTTTGTCACTTTTGAGGCCTTAAGTACAGAGAGGTTGAGCTGATTTCTACATATCAGACCCTGGCCATTACTGGGTCTTTTTCATCAGACAAGCTGGAATTGTTAATAATCTCTGGGAAATATATTTGGTCTTGATGAAACAATTTACATAAAAATCATATGCTACATGCAAGAACTAAAACATATGCGACAATGAAACCTTAAGGCCTTAAAACCTGTGACTTCCAGCATGCTTTCTTCATACCTTGATTCTACCAGCCCCTAATTTCCTCCTATAATAAATGATATCCTTGCTGTTAATCTGTAACTGAAGTTGGCTGTTTGCAAATGAAATGTTGCAGTTCTAATCAGATTGCTGTGGCATTTTGTAATGTCTGATATTTCGATATCTGGTATAATGAGGAGAGATCTCTGGAAAGGTTTGCTGTACAAACACAACGAGTAAGGTGTGCTGCACAGAAGGATTTAAGAATACTTATTTCACTCTCTTCTTACCAGTATCAGGTTAAAATGGTAATGATTTCTGTGCATTAGATATTCCTGCTCTTTCCTATTATATCATACCGAACGTGGATATTTTTGCTGTGTTGTCCTCCTGATCTTTATCTCAATGATACCTGACTTGTATAGGCTTTTCAGTCTTTTTTTTTTCTTTTTAACAATATACTACTTGTTTATGTATATTTGCAACAGTTGGCAAGAAATAATTGCTACAGTTCTTTTCATCATGGCTGATATACTGAATTCTGAAAGTAGCCCCACACTGTCCTCCACTTTCTATTTTGCTGAAGTTTGCAGAGCTCTCCCTCTCTTATCATAGGCCCCAAATGTCTAGGATTCTTTCACAGAAGTAACTTTTGGATATAAACCATGTGAGTTCAGGCACAGACTGTGGAAACTAGAAAAGGTTATGTAAGGATAAAACTTTGAAAAGTGTAGAAGTACTGCTCTGAAATCTGTCTGCTGTCTGATCTTTTTTTTTTTCTTTTAGCACTGTGGTTCCAATCTTTCTCTAAGCTCAGTGAAAATTGTAGTATATGCTCAAAAATGAGACTGAAAGGACCATTAGCTAGGAATGATCTCTGCAATGAGCAGCAATTGCTGCTGATACCATCCCAGCCATATACTGAGCACAGATGGAAATCCTGCTAGAAATTCACTCAAAAGAGAGCAGAGCAGTTTCCAGCCAGCAGCCTTGTACAGATGAGCAGGCTTCTAATTAAGGTCGCTGTCATAAAATATGCATGAAAAACTGCTGTAAGTAGCAATAGGAACTAGAAGTCTCCTTTAAAGTATAAAAGATAGTATTATGTTACAAAGGCCCATGTGGTGCACAATAGTAACATATATTAGGAAAATGAAAAATTTTAAACACCCTCTACATGTATTTATAATAGTTTAAGATAATTTCCTCTTCTTATTATTCCCTATCTGAGGAATTTTTTGTCATGTCTATTACCTGCCTCTGTAAACTAATTTAAAGATTAGTGAGTAACTAATACACAAACTGATGTAAGTATCTGTGACCTTTAAGAAGTAGACTTGCCTGGAAGGAGGAAGGAAAACCTTAAAATACCTACGCATGAATTCTGAAAACTTGAGGTTTCCCTGAGGGTTACAAAGGATCTTGCCTTTGAAGACAGGAGCTTGGATTTCATCCCATCATGTCTGACTGCTCCGTATTGGGATAACTTCTTGTAGAGCATATTTTACTGGAGAAAAATACATGTTTATGTGATTCCTTGACAAGATTCACCAGAATACACCAGGTTCACTGTTATCTTTTGCTTTGTTTACAACAGAAGATTTTGTTTAGTCTGATTTGCAATTCATCAGCATCATCTTAATTAAATAAATTCAGGTTAAATAGGCTATTTAGGCAGCTTTTCTTTAGCTACACATTTATTCTAAACATATGTTTTCATGATAAAGAAAAGAACTCAAAGCAGTTATTTTATCAAAAAAGACAAAACTAATTTCATTTTATATTCTGTCATTCTGACCAAAAGTTGGACTGATGTAGACAAGCAAAAATTTAGTGGGCATTGCCATTTAAGTTCAAAAGACTGAAATTTAGATTGGTATTTACTGCCTTCCAGGTTTACACATGAACAACAGCTAGACTGCTGCTTGATGTTGCATCGTTTTGCTTCAGTTCTTATCCAAAAGGCAGTTATAAATCTGATCTCCTGATTCATGGTTAGACACCTGATCTGTCACGAGGGTGTATGCCCTGAAGAGTATCGGCACTTATGTTAAGATCTCTAAGCATCTACATTAGAACTCTCTGCTAAGGAAAGAGTAATTGTGAAATCTGCACTTGGCTTTTCCTTACATATTTTTCATTAGCAGCATGTGAAATGGAGAAAAGCTCGTGTGAAAAAATATACAAACAAAAAACCAATACCTTTTGTGCTGGAAAGACAGCAAATAGTTAAATAGTCTAGTTTAATCACTCTGATTTGAAGAGAACAGTGTTACTCTGGAGTTAAAGCTTCTGTCCAGCCCCAAACTTTATTGTTACTTGCATCATAGACCTGTACTTATACATTGCAGAAATCATTAACAATGTTCTTTGCCTTTGTTGGGCATTTTACCTCCTGGTTCTCCTCCTCTCATCTCAGTCTTCATAGTTGATACTGGAAAAATATCATCTTCTCTTTTAAAGCTGGTAATCACAGTGTATGTTTTAAAATAATTTCTTTCTGCCCTCCCAGGAATCTCCCGAGCTACAGTGCAGCTTTAACTCCCTCTCCTTTTTGACTTACCTTAAAGGTTCCAAAAATTTTATGCCCTTGGGCCAAGTTGTTCCTAAGGTGCATCTTGAATTATTTAAAAAGGTTATGCTCTAGGCTCTTGTCTGTGAAGTTGAGAGAGAACAGTTAGTTTACTTGTAAAATACATGTGTAGCTTAAAACAAAGGGACACCATGTATTTCTAAAATGCAGTTTCAGCTGTAAAATCAAAAAGAAAAGAGTAAACCATACACGGTGACTTCTTATTTCCGCAGAGTTCCCTGCCTCTGGGCAGCTCTACCCTGTTTCAATCTTTTTTTCTTTAACTTCTATCTTACCATCTTTTTTTCTTTAACTCTTTGGCCTAAATAGACTCTGGTGCATTTAATTAGTGCATAGATGTTTATCTCTGTGAATCTCAACCTGGAAATAAGGCCAAAAACTTGTATCTGACTAGAATGTGCTGACTTTTAAAGTGCCAGCAGATCACTAAGCATTTGATATGCTGTTAAGGAGAGAGAAAACCTTTTCCCAGCGCTGTCACTTCCACATCCATTGGCCTAAGAGTGGTGAGTAAGGCCATTCGTCATGGCCCTTTTACACAGGGCCTCACAAGTCAGGAGACAACAAGTAGCAGAGCTCTGGGCTGCCTTCTGATGGCACCACGCTGCCTTTGCCAGCTCACTGAGTGCTTGGTGCCAAAAAAGGTGCGGTGCATTACAATGAAAAAAGAAAGACTGAAGGCAAAATCTTGCAATAATAAGTACAGTAGGTTCAAAAAACCCACAGACATCTGTACTATGCCTTTACTTTTATTAAAAAAAGCCTTTCTGTTTTAAAACTCAGATCTCTGAGTATATCTAGAGGACCTCAGATGTAAGAGTGGCCATTCTGTGCCAGACCAAAGGTCTTATTTAGCCTGGCTGAAGAACACTAAGGAGAAGCCTATAATGGTACTCCCACAAACATGTCCATCAACCGAAAAAGTGAAATTCAGGAAGATTCAGAACCAGAGATGACGCTTTGTATATGGTGACTGTTTATTGGTTTTTATTCCACTAATGTACGGTCTTCTTCAGGAGGAGATATGAGAGAGAGCAAATTGTTTCTCTTTCTTTTTTATCTTTTTTTTTTCTTTTTCCTGGGGAAAGCATTGGCCCCATTCCACAGAGCCAAAAATAGTTGTTGTGGTAGTGTAACAGCTGAGGGGCCTACGAGTCCCGTTTTACAGTGACCACGGCAATTTCAACATCCCCTGACAACTGTGTATGATACTGGGGCTACAGACTGGGCATGGAGTAGGCCTAGCTGATGCATTCAACACCTTTTTGCTGTATTTTGCTCTTTTCCTTTACAAATGAAAAAGTTAAAAATAATGCTTCTTTTAGTGAGCTGTTTAAAAGCTGAATCTTCAGATCTTCTAACTGTGTAGTTGTACAACTAGATGTAAAACATCACACAGCCTTCTAAATCCCATCTAACACCAAAGTAAAATTGGTTGAGCTAAAGACATTCCTGTTTGATAGTTCAATATGAAGCATTTACAGTTCTAGCCAACTTGTTTCTTTGTTTACACTTTACTTTATTTTTAATGAAAATATCTAGACAATTTCATGTGACTTTTCTGTGTGATTAGTACATGCTGTTTAACTATGGTGTAACACAGTAGATGTTAATAAAGAGTAAAAAGCAATGTAAACTGCTCATGTTGAAGTAAACATAGTAATTAGCATATGAGAATTTTAGGCATCATTAGATTTGTTTTTATGTTACGCTAAACAGAATAAAAACAGATTAATTTAGCCTTTTGCTTTCCCTTGACCATGTCAAGATACGAATGAAACTTTCCAAGCCAAACCATACTCAGGGGAGAATAAGTAATAACTTTGGCATGGCAATTTGGAGGGAAGAAAGAACAAAGTAACAGCTTTGATGTCAGGAAGAATGCCTCCCATGGTGCATGGACACAACCTCTGAAATGTAAAAAATGGGAAAATAAGAAAATGTTCCATTATTTCTTAATTAATATTAAACTGGAAATGTTTGAAGAAATTGAATATGTGCACTAGAGTTTGATACATCAACAAGAAAGGCATGCATGCGAGCTGTATTTTTATACAATCTACCCAAAGGTTAGACTGCTCTCACTCAACAGTCCGTGTTGCCCTAGGTTTATTGTTATGTGTGAGACGAGACTGCTGCTTAATTACCATTTGTTGTTTAGAGGGCGGTGTGGAGGTAAACACCCTGCTGAGTACACACCACAAGACATATTTGAACTACACTGAGTTACCCAGGCCAGTGTGCTGCTACAGCCAAATAACAGCCAGAGAGAGAGAACTTCAGCACTGTCCAAGAAGCCATTTGGAAAATGTGGTGTTAGCCAGTGCTGAGGTTTATGCAGCTGCTGGATTCAGACTGTCTTGGACATGTCTGCACAAGTGGGGCTGACTAAACGTAGATGCTCACCAACAAGGTAATACTGTAAGATACTGACAAACTGCACAGAGCAGAGAAGATTAAATGATTTAATATTATTTATGAAAACCCTCAAACTTAGATCAGTAGAACTTGTTGACCAAAGAGCTCAAAGAGTTTTTGCAAGCAGTGTTTTGTCTCACCCCGACGAGACAAAGCTCAGCCATAAGCCAAACTCGTCTGTAAAATGCAGACAGCCCTGAGATCCTATCCATGTTCATTCTTGCTTTTTATAATTATCCTAATAAGTGATATATTTGTGTCTGAAAAGGTTATAAAAATGATTGCAGTTGGTAAACTTTGCCAGCTAATCTAGCTGAAGTCTTTATATGATTTTCATTCAAATGTTTAATGAGAAAAAAGAAAAAAAAATCTTATGGGCTAATATATCCTCTGCCATGTTACAATACACATAGAGTACATCTACTGAGAGTTAGTTATTGCTACGTACTTTTTTCTGCATCTTCTTTGAAAAAAATCCCAAATTTCTTTTGCATCCAAGCCTATTTTTCTTATAGAAGACAGAGAAGATGTTTCTTATAGTGTTATTTTATGAGGTATAGTATGACAGAACTTAATGCATTATTTAGCATTTGAACAATTATTATGAATGCAGTGTTTATTTTTCAAAAGAAATAAGTAATCCAATATTCATAAATATATTTGAATGCTTAAAACTGCAGATATCAACATTGAGGATTTTTGCAGAGTGTACTTTCCTAGTTATATATGAACTTTCATAATTTTTAAGTGCATGAAAGCAGTATAGTGAACTTGCAGTTTATAATAAACTCTAAACGAATTATAACATTTAAATTCACATTTTATCTATCCTTTTTTGCATCTGCTGTGGTTAACATGACTTGAAAGCACTAGACAAAACTGCTCTAAAACAATTAACTTTGCAACAGGATACTTGAGGGCATATGTGATTCGGTATCTTTAAATCACTCTGAGCTCTGTATCATCTGAAACTTTCTAATATTACTCGAGCACAGTTATTGCACATTAATACCCCACTAATTGTTACACAGAAATGCTGTTTAGCAATCAAAATGGCTTGCAAATCATGAAATGTAATGTGATAAAGTATTCACCCTGATAATCCAACCAGCAAAAATAACATTCTAATAGGGCAGCAATACAAATACATCATAAAATGCATCATGCTAACCTTTCATATGTCCCAGCATCACAATATATCTCTAAGTCAATGCCTGCAATGTACACTTAAAGTACAAAATATATTTCAGACAACATCAATGAAAGATTTTATTTTTCATTGGGCCCAGCAAACTTTTACTAATATATGTAGCGGCAATACTACTAACAGTATTACTATGAGGTACCCTCTTGTACTGTGCTCTGACCTCACGAGTTCATGTACTAGGGCCCAAGTGTTGAGCGGACAGCTGCCTTGATTTCACTTTGGAATAAAGTGATCCCTCTCCTTGTCAAGGTGAAATCGTTTTTGTGTAGAAGGCCAGCACAGATATGACTTAAATATAAATTACTAAAATACAGTATTGAACACAAAGATTAAGTGATATTGCCTGCGTTAGCAGAGTCTGTCATGCTTCTGTTACTTTAGCTGGATTCCACTGGACAGCCGTGCACCAACACAAATCCAACTAAAGGACAATTTTAACACCATTTCTGCTCTCAGAGACACGATGGTCCTAACTTGAACTATTTTTCACATTTTTTCTTGTGTAGGAGGAAGATAAATCATTCTTTTTTGTATTCTCTTGCACTGAAATCGGTAGTCCTACCATAAACTGAATCTAAAACTATCACCATAGTGCACAGGTTGTCTTTATACTCGGATGTTAATCACATCCATGTATCAGTGTCATGTCAAATTTTGAGCATACTCGCTTTAAAGAAATAAGTTACCTGTTTTATGATGTTTCATTTACTTAAAAATGCAGGATCCACTGATGCCTTTTATTATTGTCCTATTTCCTGAAGCATCATCTGCAGGAGAGCAAGCAGAGGATACAATCAGTTGTGCTATAAAACTGTGCTATTCCCAGCTTTGCTGTTAACTAGCTTTGATTTTAGTAAATTCCTTAATCTCCAGGCACCTAAGTTACTTAATATAAGAAATAGAAACAATAATTTTAACTACTTTATAGTAGTGACATTTTACTATTTTGAAGTGCTTTCAGAGCTCCTTAGAGAAAAAGACATTACCAAAATGCTTGCTATTCCCCTTGTTCCTAGAGGAGAGCGTGAACAGACTTTTCTTAGTAAAGTGCACACAGTTTAGATCCACACACAATAACCCATCCCTGTGCCTACAGCAATGCGTTCAGCCTGCATGCATGTGCTTGCATCCCAAAACCTCACCCGCATGCTGGAATGCAAACACAGACAAGGCAGCTGTTCAACAGGATGCGATGGAAGCTGATTGCCTGCTCTACAGAAAAATAAAGATACTCGTTTAGTTCTATTCAAACTAAAGCAAGAGTGGTATAATAATTCCTTATATTATCAAAATACAACAGTACAAAATTCTGGAAAATGCACATCTGCTATACAAACAGAATGAAACAGCTCAGATTTCTAACTGATTTAATGGTGTATCATAAAAATGATTTAACAAGGTAAACATCCTTCAATTCCACATTCTACTCCACACCTATATTGCACAATATTATGCAATATAAGCACTGCATCATACTGTATGATTTTATACATCTAAAGCTACATTGTGAGCGCATTCAAGTCAGATCCCTAAATCAGAAAATCACCCTGATAGGGTGATTGATATATATATATACATATACACACACATATATGAATAAATTTAAACGGCAGAACCTTGTAAACAGACTTTCAAAGTGGTGAAAAATATTGGAAGAGACTCCTGGGTTCTGCTTTCTGCTTTTAATAACTTTCACCATACAGTCTCTTAGCTTTTTACGGCATCCTTCGACCCAACATATTTTCATCTTGTATTTCTAGACTTCAGCAACCTCTTGAACAGAAGACAGCAACCACCAGCACCAGCCTTCTGCGTGGGTGGAGGCACGGAGATTTTCCCCAAAACCTCCAGGACAACTAGCGACTGTTGTAAAAATGCCATTACTGCTTTTGAGAACAGGCAGGACTTTGTTTTCGGTAATTTAATTTGTGTGAAAGACCTATGCTTAGTAAGCTGCCTGGAACTCTTTTTTTTTTTTTTCTCCTACCGTAGAGGTCCTATTTCAAATAGCAACTGGAAATAACCGTTCTTGCTACTTGAAGGTTATGCTAACACTAATCAGACCTGGGTGTTAATCTGCAAACATTTATACTGAGGTAGGTACCTAGCTAGGTACCTAGCACAGTCACCGAGTACAGTAGGTGGAGACTTGTCACTGGGGTTAATGCTTCTGCTAAAGGATTGTTTTACCTCAGACCTTATGGAAACGTTGGCATTATTGCACCTTGCAGTTAATAACGTGCCACTTTGTTGATGAGTACAATGGTATCTGCTGAGATCAGCTTGAAATAGCAAGGGAACTATTCTTTAAATGCTTTCCTTTACAACATTCAATTTGGGAGACATGAATAGTGTATTGATAGCCTCTTATTTGGTATTCCCTGTTGCAGCCTTCTGTTTATTGTGTATGAGAGTTACAGTTGCTTTAGATGAGCAAAATTTTGAGTTCAAGAGAAGGCTGTGAGCTTTACAAAACTAGGAAAAACAAAAAAGAGGAATTGTCTCTGTCAGCATTTTTACAGCATGAACACAGAACTCATTTTCTGTTGTTAAAATGTCATAGGCATCCAGCTTGTTCTTGCAAAAACTGAGATCCCTAAGTAAAATTGTATCTCAAAAATCCAGAAAACCAACTCATTCTAGTCATCCTAAAGCTGCCACTGCGGAGCACGGCCTGCAGGCACTCAAGGTTATAACCAGCAGTTTTCCTACTGATAAACATTTCAGAAGCGCTTACCTGACAATTGAAAATTAAGCAGGTGAAGCGGTAGTGCAGGGAGAAAAGCCCAACCTCTGCCCTCATATGTGAGGCTGGTATCGTTCAGCAATTGGCTTTTTTCCACCAATTCCCCCATCTCTGTTGGAGAACATTGCCACCACAGACGATCTTAGTTGTTCTTTCAGTCTTGCGATCATGGTCCCTTTGCTCCCTGGCATTGCTGAGTTTCTGTTACTAGCCCACGTGACACATTTGACAGGTTACAGTCTGATTTAGTGGATTGACACGAAGTATTCAGCTACAGCGTGCAGTCCTTTTCAAATGAGATTTTAAAGAGAAAGCTACATCCGTTTGGTACCGCTGGGTAGTCCAGTGGATTTTATTAGCGCAGGAGGACAGCACAGCCCTCCAGCTGCTGCAGCTGCTGCGGTGTGCGGCAGCGCAGCCCGCCCCTGCCGTGCTGCTCGCTTCCCGCTCCGCTGAACGAGCGCTGCTCTCCATCCCCTCGCACCTCGGCCGGGCGGGAGTTTCACCGCTGCCCGGAAGACAGCGCCACTGCTTTCTTTTGGCCCCCGAAGTAGCTGGTTAGAAACACCGAGTTCTCTTGTACCTGAACTGTGACCATGCTCCCAGTGCAGAAAGTCACCCTGCAGGGACAGGCAATGTCGAAGGGAGCTGTTTGACAGTGACAAGGGGCTGAGAAGCTGTCGCTCTGGCGCAGAAAGTGGCTGAGCAATCTGAGGAGCGCAAGGGAAGGAACGGTGGGTGGTCAGAGATGAGAAAGGCCTGGGACGTGCAGAACCCTTCACAGGGGTCACTCCTGACGGTGTTCTTATATATCAATTCGCTGAGCACTGGACCGCAGAAAACCCATCTGAAGTGCATCAGTGGTTTGTTTGTTTTTTTTTTCCTTTGGGTTTAAGATTTTTAGCAGATTAGTAGGGTGTGTCCGAGGGCATGTGGTAAAACCGGGTGTGAAAGAAACAGGCGGCTTCAGGCCCATTGGATCCTTTCCGAAGCAAAAGGAAGGCAGATAAACCCCTCCGGAGAGCCCGGCCGGGCGGGAGCGCAAAGCCGGGGCCGCC
>JAWLRI010001237.1:0-12345 GCA_034781795.1 Crypturellus tataupa
CAAATATTGCACTGACAACAACACTAATTGCACTTTCACCTCCAGGTTAAAGAAAAAAAAAAAGAACACTGTACAACTTGTAGTGTTTTGCTTCATGTTTAATTCAAATAAAGTCTACATTTTAAATATAAATTATATGGCCCAAAAGTGTCTAATCTATTGCACCAATTTCCCATGGAATTTAGGCCCCACTTGTACACAAGGCATTGATAAGGCTTTGCCCTTTAAAGGGCAGGCCAACAGGGGCAACACTGTGGTGGGAGTTTACTACAGGCCTCCTGACCAGGGAGAGGAAGTGGATGAGGCCTTCTACAGGCAGCTACAAGAAACCTCATGATCTCAGGCCCTGGTCTTTATGGGTGACTTCAGCTACCTTGATGTCTGCTGGGATAATCACACAGCTAAGAACAGACAGTCTTCCCATGTGGTCTGGTCCTTCTTCCACATTATGTATACGCTCTTTTTCTTATTAAGTTTACCCAACAGCTCCTTGCCCATCCACGCAGGTCTCCTGCCCCTCTTGCTTGACTTCTTTCTTATAGGAATGCCCCAATCCTGAGTTTGGAGAAAATGGTGTTTGAAAATTAGCCAACTCTCCTGGATCCCCTTTCCTTCTAGGACCCTTGCCCAGGGGATTCCTTCAAGGAGCTCCCTGAAGAGGTCAAAGAAGGCATTAAGTACCTCAGTCTTATCCTCATCCTTGCTGGCAATGTTCCCCCATGCATCCAATGAAGGATGGAGATTCTCCTTGGCCCTCCTATTCATGTTAATCTATTTGTAGAAGCATTTTTTGTTGTCTTTTACAGTGGTGCCCAGATTGAGTTCCATCCGAGCTTTTGCCTTTCTAATGCCTTTCTAATTTCCTCTCTACGTACCCTAGTGACATCCTTGTACTCTTCCCGAGCTGTCTACCCCTTCTTCCAAAGGTGGTAAACTCTCTTCTTTTCCTCGAGTCTCAGTGTTATTTCCCTATTCAGCCAGGTCAGTCTCCTTCCCTGCCAGCTCATCTTTTGACACAGGGGGATGGCCCACTTCTGCACCTTTAAGGTCTCTTCTGGAGAATAGTTCCGCCTTTCTGGACTCCTTTGCTCTTCAGGACTGTCTCCGAAGGGACTCTCCCAACCAGTGTGCTAAACAGTCCAAAATCTGCCCTCCAGAAGTCAAAGGTAGTGGTTTTGCTGATGCCCTTTCTGACTTCACTGAGAATTGCAAACCCTATCATCTCGTGGTCTCTATGCCCAAGACGGCCTCCGACCACCACGTCCCAACAGTCTTTCTCTGTTGGCAAAGAGCAGGTCCAGCAGGACTCCTCCCGTTGTAGGCTTGCTTGCTAGCTGTGATTGATAGAAAGCTATGTTCCTTGCACTCTATGAATCTCGTAGACTGTTTCCTCTCTGCCTGGTTGTATTTCCAACAAACATCTGGTAGGTTGAAATCCCTAACGAGGACAAGGGCTGCCCATTGTGAGACTTCTGCCAGCTGCCTGTAGAATGTCTCATCTGTCTCTTCATACGGGTTGGGTGGTCTATAGCAGACTCCCACCAGGATATCAGACTTGTTGGCCTTCCCCCTGATCCTGACCCATAAACATTCGACTTTTCCATCACCCACTTGGAGCTCCATGCAATCGAGGCCCCCCTAACACACAGTGCTACCCCACCTCCTTTTCTTCCTTTCCTGTCCCTTCTGAAGGGCCTGTAGTTATTCATTGCAGTATTCCAGTCAGGACAGTGGTCCCACCACGTTTCAGTGATGGCCACTATGTCATGGTTTTCCTGACGCGCCATGGCCTCTAGCACCTCCTGTTTGTTGCCCATGCTGTGTGCATTGTTGTAGATGCACTTCAGCTGGGTTACTGAACTCTCCCCCAGTCCTGGCCTGCTGCTCCTAAGCTCATCCCTAGTGATCCCAGCTTTATCCCCTTACCCCTTCATACTTAGTTAAATGAAGATTAACAAAAAATAGTCTTGTCAACAACAAAAAAATAAATAAACAGGGGTGAATAATACAATGTAGCACCATCTTGGCTGTTTACCCCTCTGCTTTTGGCCTTCCTGCTATGCAGTTCACTGAGCAACTCTCCCATTAGCTTCAGTGGCTCCAAGAGCAGGACTTTGATGTCAGGCAGCATCTTCACAAAGTTGCCTGGAAATCATTGCATATCAATGAAGAGTTGCCCTGGAAACAAATGCTTTGACCCAGGTAAACTTTACCTCTGAATTTCCTGGATCAGGGTAATGTATCCTATTACTGAAACTGGAAGCTGTTCCTGAAGCAGCTCCCTATTTCCTTCTATCCTCTTGGCATGTGAATGGGACATCATCCATCTATCCCAGGTGAGCTAAAGTGGGGAGTGGGTTGGTTTGTTTTACCTTTTAATCCAGCACACTATCTCCTATGCTCTCAACCAACACTAGTGAGGCATGATCTTTGCTGGAAAGATGAAGAGAAACCTGACTGAGCCTGAAATCCCTTCCTGCTCTCCAGGACGTGGATATCGGATGGCCTTCAGCTTGTCTGAGAGCTGAAACTTTCTCAAGTTACCATGTCCTTGAACCATCTGGAAAGATACGGACTGCAGCAGGTAAACAACTTAAAGGAAGTGAAGACGTGGAAGTTGTCAACGAGAAGGAACTGAGTGGAACAGTGATTCAGTAATCACCATGCAGTCATGATGAGGATGAAGAGTATATAGGAAGGACTCAGGGGGGAGGGAATTGCACACACATGTGCATGCATGAGGGTGGGGTCTGAAGTACTGTACCTACTTGATCAATAAAGGTTTATGTATAGCATGCATCCTGGGCCGTCCGGGCTTCCTCGGGGAGCAAGCAACACTGCTTGACTGAGGAGATAACAGGGTCTTTGTTTACACACTGATATCCTATTGACTCAACAATGCAAACACCAAGAAAGGTGTAGATTATAATGGACTGTTAACTCATGAGGGTAAATCAGGATCATGGAGTTGTCAGAATGACTCCTTATTGCTGGTCACCACACCTGGAAAGTTGCACTAATATTGCCATGGTGCATGGACCTTGTCACCTCTCCGCACTTCTGCTCTTAGGGCTTGCAGTGGGCAGGTTGTGTGCTCTGACCAGGATGTTACTCTCAGCTGTGGGACTATCATCTCCTCTCCTTAACCATAAGGAAGTTCTTAAGGAAGTTATGGACTTCCTTAGCTCTCCATAAGGAAGTTATGGAGTAATTTACCCATGTTGAAAAAAAATCCTCACAATATCCACGAGGCAGTTCTTAGCTTCTGTCTTCCAGCGGTGATTTTCTGTTCCTTCTAAAACTTCCTCTTGAGAGAAAGCTCCTTACAAAACTTGACTATGTGTTAAAGGGGAGCTAATGGGCAGTTCACGACTGTATTTGATTCCCTGAAAAGTTTCCCTTTTGCCCCTCTCCCTGAGGTGGGAGAGCTAGAGAAGGAAAGAGCTGACTCCTTGTGTATTCCCTCCAAGACGCTCATGCTTTCTGCAATGGATACCTAGGCAGTTCCTTGCACAAACGACTGAAGGAGATCCACTACAGAAACCTGGAAGCAGGATTTAAGTAGTGAGGGGAAACGAGGAGAGAGAGTGAGCAGGGAAACATTTCCAGACTACCTCCATGAAAAATTTTTTTTCTCTTAGGCTTGATGCCAGGTTCTCAAAAGAGTCTTCATTTTGAAATGAGATTATTTCCCTGGAGGGTAGCTTGATAGAACTCAGATGTTTTAGATTTGTGTTTGTTGTTATTATTATTATTATTATTAAAAATATGATATTAAAAGACAAAGAGGCAAACTATCTGCCTTGGTGTTTATGGTACGTCAATGATTGCAAAGGGCAGACACTCTGTTCCTGCAAGGAAGATGATTTATAGAAAATTGCAAGCAGAACACATGGAAGTTTTGGCAGCTCTAAACATTTCCCCTGCCTTTTCCTTTTTTTTTTTTTTTTTTTTTTTTTTTTTTTTTAATCAGCTTTTTAGGAGATGTCTGCTTCATTTTATCTGCATGAAACTAGTAGTCTTGGTAGCAATCCCCCATTATGATTTCCCCCCCCCATCCGCTTTTCCTAAAGAATGATTTTCTAAATCTAGCAGTGTTCCTTCTGCCCGGAAATTATTCTTCCTCCTGTTTCTTACAGTCCTTTGTTAAAAAGAGGATTTGTTAAAAAGAGTTTTCCAAACTGGGTTTGGAAAGCCTGGAAGTTATTTAAAAATGATTACTTATTTTGCAGCCAAAGCATTTCATAAATCTAGGAAATAATTTTGGTGCTTGGTAGCAGTCTTTGCTTCTACATACTTATGAGAAAAAAAAATAGAGATGACACTGTCTTTATTTCTGGGAGAAGACTTCAAAATACATGTCAGGAATGGACAATTTGAGTTTCTTTTCTCTCCATTAAATACATTAAATATAAATTGGAATGGGGATTTTAAACTAGCCATCTGATAGATTTCGTTTGTACTTTCCAACCTCCATCACCATTTATGTATTTTACCTAGCTCAAGAAAGATCAGCTTCTAGATGGATGTGTCTGAGGGATCACCTCAGGCACAAATCTACATGCAGAAACTGGGCTTTGTCATGGCTGTAAGAGAGCTATGACTCAACAGAAAGCATCATAGGAAGGTTTGGGAAGGCAGCAGCTTAGAAGGGGAAGCTCTTCAGATTCTGCCCCCCCTTCTCCTCCTCCCTGGTCTGTGAGTGACTCAGTGCCTCCAAAACTTCACTTTTTGTTACCACCTTCCTCTTCTTAATCTCCTTCATCTTCAACACCTCCTCCTCCATCACTACCATTTTCTCTTCCATCTACTTTGCCTCCCAGAGCTCTTCCTTGTTTTCCTTCTTTCCTCCCTCCTCTCCCATGTCCGTCCCTCCTCCTTTTTATTCTTACTTTTTCCTCATCTGTTTTCTTTTTAATTTTCCTCCTCTTCCCCTACATGTTGCTATTGGAAAGTATTCTTACACCCCCTGGTGCTCTTGTGTTTTGTGTGGTAGAAGATTGTAAGAAAGATTGTCTTTTTTTCTCACTTTCCCTCTGGTTGCTCATTATTCCGATTGAGACACAGAATGTGTGTGAGACACGTATATCTCAGGTCATCTGCAGCAAACCAGTGAAAGGAGGAGGGGGGAACAAGGAAAGATGGCGAAAGATTGCTGAGGTCAGGCAAGGAGCACATGAGACTCACAAAGCAACTTCCACAACAATAACAGAAGAGCTAGGCAGAGAGGAGGAGGTGACAGCAGCGGCATCGGGATGCTCTTGTAAGTTATTTTAATTAAAATCTATCTTTGTTTTGGCATGGGAGAGATTTTCTCAATCGTGTGTGTATATGCATGCGCGCGTGTGTATATATATATATATATGTGTGTGTGTGTGTGTGCTGTTTTTTCCACCGTTTTTCTCTGAAATCCATTCATTTGGCTAGAGGAGGAAAGAGGAAGAAAGGGAAAAAAAAGCGGCATGTTTTGGTTGAGAGAGGTTTCTTGCATGGAGGAGGAGGTGCTGGTTGTGGGAGGAGGAAGAAAGCAGTTAGCTAATATTTTGTTCTTGCATTAAAGGAGGGGATATGGAGAAAAAAATGATATCAGCAGAGCTTTTGGGGTAGGAGTGCTCACGTGTGTGTGCACACAAGGTCTGTATGGTGCTGTGTCTGTGGATTTGGATGAGAGACATAGAGGAGAGAAAAGCCCTGTGCTAGCACGACTCAGGCGATCGGGTGACCTTCTTTCTTTGTCGTGCCCCTCCCTCCCCCTCCCCCTTCCCCTTCTGCAAAGTTGGTCCCTCAGATATTTCGTGTGTATGTGTGTGTCCGTCTCTCCTGAGGTTGGGATGTGGGGGTCTCTGATTATGTCTCGTGTGTGTGTGTGGGGGGGGGGCTTGTGCTTTCCAAAGGACATTGTTTGGAGGAGGACAGCGTTTTCTTGAAGAGCAGAAGCCATTATACGCAGCTTTGCTCTCTTCAAGAAAGGGAAGCTAAGAAAGGAAGAGAAAGCATCCCACTTCTTGTTCAGTTCCCCGAGGTCTCTGCCTTTAAATCAGACAAGGAAGGAGTTTTCTCTCGTTCCTTTCTCCACCAGTCATGGCAGCTTTCTCTCTTCCCCCTTCCCCCTTCCCCCTTCCCCCTTCCCCCTTCCCCCTTCCCTTCCTTTTCTTTATCTCCATGTCCTCCATTTGCAAGCTGTCTCCTTTGGTTCCAGTTTAGGCTCTACAACTCAAAGCTTCTCTCCCATACATGCATGCAGTCTACAGGCTCTTTATGTCTTCTGGAATATCCCCCCCCCCCTTTTTTTTTCCACTCTTTTTAGCATTGTGGTTTCTATCCTACAAATAGATCATCCTGGAGCTTCCTATAGCTATGATCTGATAACATTTCCTCCTTCCCCTGAGGGAGGGGGGGAGTTATATTTGTTTTTCTAATGTTTGCAAAGGGAAAGATGCTCAATTTAAGTGCTTTCTACTGCTCCTTGTGTGTGTATGTCTCATAAAACGGCTTGCATGTCTAAGAGGAAGTGACTAGTTTGTCAAGAGTCCTGAGATCTGAGTCAGGTAGGCCATGTCATGTTCTCTAGTTCCACGAGAAAATGGAGAGAACAAGCAGGCTTCCAGTAGACAAACAGAAAGTGCTCTAACATTATGGATGTCTTTGCAATTTTTTTTTTCTTCCATGCTTTGAGGGCAATTCTCTCCCCCCCTGCCCAAGTTTTCTTCACTTGTTTTTAATGTTATGATGGCTCTTCTCTCTGACTTCATGCTATCAGGAAATGAGAATTGTAGGAAATACTCTTTCACATTAAAAAAAAAGTGTTTCTCTAAATTATGTTTTCATGTTGAGGTCACTGTTCTAGATATATATCTTTGGTTAAAATTCATAGCATTTAAGGTGTTGATCAATTGGCTAAAGAAATAGCATAGGTCTGTGCAATATATATAATAATTGAAGGTAAGTGCTGAGGCTGCTCAGATTCTTCCAAAGAACATCATGAAATATCATTCTTTCTGTATGGCAATGATGATCTGATTTTTGGCATATTAATTTCTAATGTTCAAGAGCATTCCTTCTTCTCGATGTATTTCAATATGGATTTTTTTTTTCACTCACTATGTTGCAAATTTATAATACCAGAAAGCTTTTAGGTGACTTCTTAGAGTGCCATAAAATGCATAATTCCTTCTGCTTGGAGGTTGGGGAAACTACCAACTTTCTTGACTCTTGCTACTATCGTATACTAGATGCAGTTCCTCAAAATTTCAGATTAAATGCTTTAGTGTCTGAGCATCTTAGAGTTGTATTACTGAATTTGAAGCAAGAAATCCATGAACTTTGCAGTTAGATATTAAACTTTTGGTCCAAAACAATGATTTTCAATTGCTTTTAATTTGTGGACATTCAGAAACTTCCCACAGTGCTAGTCTTTTTAGAACATTTGCATTCATATCTTATTCTGTAGTACATGAACTTGATTTTCCCGTTTACCCTTTTTAGGTCCGTTAGAAATAGTCCAAATAACACCACTTAAAAACAGTACTTTAAACATTTGATTTCCTTATATGTTCTTAATAGACTTGTAATTGATTATATTGTTGAGAAATGTGAAAGGTAACACTTAACATTTATTTTTTCCACCAATTTGAAATAATATTTTGTTATATGGGAGAAAATTAAAATATGCACGAATGGTTAGGATATGAAGAATATGAGTACATAATTGGATGATAGAAGGAGAGTTACTGCAAGTAGAAGTATGGACAAGTTGAATTTTAGGCTTACAAGGGAAATTTGAAATATTACAATTTTATTATTGTACAAGCTAGAGTTTGAGGAAGGTTACTTAACAAAAAAAAAATAGTACTTTAATTTGGGAACCCCAAGAAACAAGGGTAAATATCCCTTTCCCGTGTTTTTTTTTTTTTGTATTACTTACTTACAAACAACGTGTAGGGTTACAATATTGTTTGAGATTGTTCTAATCCACTGCAAGATTCACTGTGTTGTTGTTGCAGATAACTTTTCAAATAAGCAAAAAATTGCTTCATAGTATGAAACCATGGGGAGAAAAGACTTAAATTGGTGAAACTGGTGAATAGTTATGTAATAGTCATCAACTAGCTTTTTGCTCTTATGAAAGTATTGCTAACAAAACCCACAGACAAAAATATAGCTGTGTAACTATAAAAAAGACCCCAAACACTGATATATTGAAAAGAGTGACTTAACGTGTTATTGTAGAGGAAGGTGATCCTCTTGACAGATCAGGAAAAGTCTACCAAGGCTGTTAAGTTATAACATGTTTGTGTGTCCTATTATTTTGTTCTTCCAGGCGTTGTTTTGTACTTATAGTGCATCATAGTAGGAAGTCATAGAAACAATATTTTCATGGAAGTTACTCTCTATTGAGCTGAAATAATGCAATTTGTAAATTTGTTCTAGATGGAAACTGTATTCTCCTAGTGACAGAATTGAATGATTTGCTTAACAATTAAAGGATATGATCAAGTATGAACTTCTAATTTGTGGGTGTAGTAAAAATTCTTGACTCCATCAATCTAAACACCTGCTTTCTTTTCAGACAGTTGCTTCCTTCTTGAGTACTGAATAATCAAGCAGTCAGCGTGATTGTTTTTTCTTAAATGGAAATTTTCAGGTGCTAGTAAAATATAATATACGTCCATAGGACTTTTGAACAGGAGCCAGCAAAATGTTAACTGAGGACTGAATGAGGAGAACTCCACCTTATTCTTCAAAGAATGAAAGTATTTTTGAAGAAAAAAATGGGATAAGAATGAAGACTGCCATCCTTTAACCTCTTGGAGAAAGGAACTCAAATTCTGTAATCAAAGACGTGCTGGAGAAGGTGGCACGATGAAAGTCTCCAACTGCTGGCAGACACAGTTAACATTGTAAACAGTTGAACATCAGCATGCTGACTGTTGAAAATAAAATGATTCAGAACTAGGAAAACAGAATGTTATGTATGCCAGTGCTGAAAGAAGAAAAGGAGAAGGGAGATGGTTATTATAAGTTGAGCTATCTTGCTAGTTCTAGTGAAAAAGCTTTAATAGAAGTTTCCACATGAGGGGACTTGATTTATAAGAATTTAGTCTTCATTTATGTTCTGAGCTTTGGAAACATTATTCTGCCTGTTAAGCTTGTATTTGAGAAGTTGAACACATGAATTGTTGCATCTTGTGAAAGAACGGACTCAGTCTGGGGTGCAGAGTGAGACAAGTTTATTTTCAAACTAACTTCTTTTTATACTTTCTTAACACAAATGTAACAAAGCTTACAGCCAATCAGCAGCTTGACACCTGTGCGCGGTTGTCCTGCCTTTGTTGTCCTGCACGGGGCGGGGGAGATGTTCTGCAGTCCTCCTTGTTCCAGCTCTGTCCCCCATCTGCTGACATCCTTGTGCTTAACTATCTGCTAACAAGGCACTATTGTTTGTGAACGAGCCTCCACAATGAAAAAATAAAAAGTCAACTGTGATTATTTGGGATTTTGTACTATTTTTTTTCTTTTAATTTTGGAAGCAATACCAAAGACTCCAAGTCTGCTGCAGATCTCTCAAATTTTATGTAACTACCCCACATGTTGCAGTGCTAACTCAACTCTGAAGGGGTTTGAAAGAGGTAATTTGAGATGGAAGGCAAACAGTTTAGGTCTATCTGTTGCTTTAAAAATATATATGAGAAATCTTGGGGTGCATAGTTATTGTTCTTGAGTGAGGAGTCAAATACAGTCTTTTTAAGATTATGTATTTTAAAGTCACCCAGGAGAGCTACAGTCTTATAAGTGGTTAGAGAAGACTTACTGAGAGCTTATTGGCATAACAATCACTTAACGACCAGTGCAATGAGGCCACATAACTGTAAAAAAACACTTGATTTACCAGGACACTCCCTTAAAGCTTAAACCAGTTAAATTAAGAACCCAGTTGTTGCTTTTCTTTTTTCTCCCTCCTTCTTTTTTTCTCCCCCCCTTTATTAATTTATAATTAATGATTCGTGATTAATAATGCAAAGAACAATACAAAGCAACAGAAAAGTGGGTATTTTTACTTCTCCTTTTCTTGCTGACAGGATCAGTGCTTGACAGTGATTAGGACGAGTGGGGTGCTGAGCAGGTCGGTTTTGGCCACACACCAAAAGTTGTGCCACCCATCCTTCGGGCTGAGATGGATGAGGTTTATGAGGCAGAGAGCACTTTCCAGATTGATCTTTATTGGTTGGTGGACTGCTTCAATCTGTTGCTCATTGCTTGGTGTAACAAGTTGCTGGGTAAATATTCTCATATAAGTTTAGTTCTTTTTATGCCAATTATGTTTTTTTTTTTCTTTTTTTTTTTTTTTTTTCATAGTACCGGCCTAATTGTTCTCTAACAAAAAAATAGTTCCCTAACAACTACAGAGCAACATATCAAAGATCATCCTGTGGGCCTCTTAGATTGTCCTAACTGTTCAAGCGATGCCAGCTGAGGAGTCCAAGTCAGTGGGGAAAACTGAATAAAACCAATGCTCTCATATTTGTGTGAATACATTTGAAAACCTAGCCCTGCAGAGAATAGGAGCTTTAGGTTGTGGAAACCTCATCCAACAATTGTATGTTCACAGCAAACTGAGCAGTGAATTCGGAATTCAGCCCTGCTTTGGAAGCACTTCAGGATACTGGTAGTCATGAAGAATAGATTTTTATATGGTTTATTAAACAAACTGTCATTGCTACTGATAAGATGATTAGCAAAAGGTTTTTATGAGGTCAGACTTCACATACCATTGTTTATTCTTGTTACCGTAGTATATTTGGCAGATAAAGATGTGGGCCGAAGTCCTTATCCTGAAAAATCTTATTCCTGTGAATAGACCCTGTGATTTGATTTTGAATTTCACTGCAATTACTCATGTGAATAAACATTGAGAGGATCAGCTCCTTAGCTACATGGATTAATTATCTTGAAGCTTTCAGTGAGGCATTTGGAAATGACATTTTAAATATGAGATATCTTTGCTCTTTTATCACCTACCACTTTATGGTACATGAGCTGCTCCTTTGTGTTTGTGAGGGCATGATTGTAGTTCATTTGTAAGAGCTAATGAGTACTATTGAGCTAGATAGTTCTTTCACTTCCATTCACATGCTTATTTTCATTCTCACTCTTTGTATTTTTATTGGGAGAGCATGTATGTAATAAATACTTTGTTAGACTTCAGTTAGTGCTGATGTGTCCCTGAGGTGTATCATAGAGTTTGAAAGAGTTATAGTGACAATGTTCTAAGTGTTGTGCTGCCTATAGATGATGTTCATTTATTTTGGAGCCCTATCATCTATCATGATGTTTTGGATAGCCTAAGCTTTTATGTGCATAATGATATGTGCATAAACTTTGTAATTATATAACTACTAAGAAAACATAGAAATGTATTGCAGTTGTATGGGAAAAATGAGCTATTTACCAGACCTATTGCTTTGAATATTCATATAACCTGACAGTGGCTAACCTGTGTCTCTTCAGTTGCAAATAGCTTACAAGCATTCCAGGTGCAAGTTCTAGGCAAAGGTATGTCATCTAAGAGGTGCTAGTGTGGGGACTGCTAGTCCAGCCAAATTCCTAGTTGTTGGAAGCAAGCTGGCAGTAGCTCTAAAGGCAGCTGTTGATGATCAGCATGGGGGTAGTGCATCAGAGAAACAGTGAGACCTCTTGGGAGCTGTTAGTTGCTCCTGATTGGGATTTGCTCCTAGAGCTTCTTTCACTCAGTGATATCCTTCACATGCATCTTGTCACTCTGGGTCAGATGGAAATTTTGGTGAATAAAATCAAGATACGAGTCATGGCTGAGTGCAGTTTTCCTATGTTTCCTTCCCCAATCCTTAATGCTGAATGGTAATTTTACAGAACTAAGGCATGATGTATTATGTGAGCTGTACACATATTGGTCATGAAAAAAAAAAACCTGCTGTAGGGTGACACAAGCACAGCTATTTGATTAAAACTAAGTAGAACAAAGGATAATGCTGCAAGTTCAGAGGTAGCTGATTTCTGGTTGAGTAAGTGAATGGAGGAAATGCTCTGCTTTCTCTTTTCAATTGTTTCAAAGGTGCAAACTCGCAGATAAGAAAGGGAAAATTAATACAGCTTCTACAGGAATATGCCAATTTCTCCCATGCCATAGTGTCACTGAATAGTAAGCAAACAGGAGTTCTGGAGATTTTTGTGGGTTTTATTTTTGTTGTTTGTTGTTTGTTATAAACTGACGAACTCTCGGAGCCAATCAATTCATCGCGTATTTCCTTCAATATTTGTTTAATCAATTCCTCATGTATAAGACCCTTCACCTGAGTGTTTATCAAT
>JAWLRI010001238.1:0-12332 GCA_034781795.1 Crypturellus tataupa
TGTAAAATGTTTGGCCAAATAATGGCCATATGGCCATTATGTCCCTAAAACTCCTACACACCCTGGAAGCTAACACCTCTGTTATAACACTCCGTGACCCTGATTTTCTTGAGCTTCAGCCTGAAGCTCCATCTGAGGTTAGAGAGAAAAACACAACTGTCACCTCCCATGTCACTTACAGCTTTCTTCAAGGACCCATTTCTTACAAGCAAATTCACAAAAAATCAATTATATCATATTCCCAGTTATGTTCAACAGTCAAACAGAGGGTGGAAGGAGGATAGACCCCAAGGCTCTTATTTACTAACCAGTGCAAAAGTTTTTCACAAACCTTTTCAAAAAGGTTTTTGACTCCATATGTAATTCATAATTTCTACAGCTATGCCTGTCTGGGAGTGTGAGGGATTGTGGTATTCTATACTACTTATATTATTTATATTAAATTTGCCAGCTAAGATTAAAATAATGGGCTGAAATATCTGAATAATATACCCATGACATTCAAAAATAGCCATAGAAATAAATAACTTCAGCTGTTAGGAAACATCTACTAATAAATAACTTTGAAGGGTGAATGTCCTACTATATGTTTTCTTCTAACATATAAGTTCTATGCCCAGAACAAGGACTCATTTCCCTTGCAGAACTTGTTCTTACATCAGAACAATGATCTTTAGGTTTTCAGGAGAAAAGAAAGTCTGGTAGATACAGGTATGTTGGCTCAGTGAACTAATACCCACTATAAAGAAAAATGCTATTGGGGTCTTTCAGAGCAAGAAAAAAAAAAAAAAAAAGAAATGCCATATTTTCCTAGAAACTTCCTTCAAGTTTGCTGCATTATGTATCTACCACAGGGAAGTAGAAGGATTTCAACTGTGACAATCTACCTTTGAGGCTTAAGAATTTAGATGTGTTCATTAATAGTTAGTATAATCTCTAAATCCAAATCCTCTGTGTCAAAAGTGAGGAAGCTGGATATTTCTGCTGTCCTGAGAGGAACAGGAGGTGAGATTAGATGGAAGAAATGTGACATGGCATTGTGTATTATTTCCCTTCAGGCCTATAATAAACAGGCATACCCTGGAAAGACAACAGTGTAACAGACGGCAGGGAATATGTACATGTTTGGGATCTATGTACTAATGGCGTGAGCCACCTACCTTCCTTGGTGCTGAATGCCTAGGCACTGAGAGCTTCCAGAATATATATATATATGTATATAACCTATATGCATGTATATAACCTATATGCATATAACCAGTTCCAAATCTTGTCAAAATAAATGCTTTTGGTCTGTAATCTACCCCTGTTACAAAAGGTTTCTTTGGAGTGCATCTCCAGGGAAGTCTGATGAAAGAACCTGACTTCTGGTGGTCCCTTTCTGTGTGCTGAAAAAAAAAGAGGTTTGCAAATGGCCAATAAAAATGGTAATTTTAGCAAACCAATCCAATAAAACTGTGTATAGGAAAACATGAATATTTGCATATATTTGCCTATTTTGGTCAATTATGACAGACACTTTCACAAAAATGGATAGTTGGTTAGAAGGAAAAGACACAAATCACTCACTGCTGAGGGAGACTCTGCAGCTCGAGTTCAAGCATAGATTAGACACCAGACAATCAATCATGGAGGGAGCCATGGGGAACCAGCCCTCAGAAGTTTCAGCTGCTCATGGAGTCATTTCTTTAAAGAGGGAATAAAACTGAGCCAGTAGCAGCAGTCAACTCCACAGAGTGCATGACAGCTCCAGTGCTCTTGGGTCTGAGAAGCCCATATGCTGGGTTAGAAAGGTTGAAGGGAAACCCCTTAGCAGGGGGTTGCTGAAAAAAAATATTATTTTATTCCTCTTATTTTCATCAAAATCACTCACAGATATAACACAAGCTCACAAACAGCAGCCATGAGCTCTATTTTAATCTCTGTAATCATTTATGCCAAGAGAAAAGGGAAGCCTAAGTGAATATCTTATCCTGTTGTGCTTTACTATCACCAACCAAGAATACATCATTTTCTAAGTGATAACTTGCCTTCCTGAACGTTTGTGGGAGTATTTAAACTAATCCATGTTTCAAGAGTCAGTTCAACAGCTAATACAAGCTATTAGACATTCCTGATGTCATTTACAAAATTATTGCAACACTTCTCTTCCTCTTTTTGTCCTTTTTCATTTTTTAAGCAATGTTTAGAAATAATTTGACCAGGTTAAGTAAATCTTTCTATTTATGTGCTAATAATTCAGAAGTTTTTCAGAAGCTGATTTTTAATATTTTTTTCTCTTGCTTATCTTTGGGAATTGGTCTGACAATTTCTGATTTACTACCTGCTATAATTTTCTAATTGGCATGTAGAAATCATCCTTGGTTCTCTTTGCACCGTTGGATACTTACAGGGCCTTGGCGTGCTGAGCTATAGGTGCCAATCAGCTGAGTGTACGTAGGTGTGCTGAATCCATCTGTCCATGGATTCTCCATCCAAGCAGTATTTCTATTTATGTCACAAATCGGCACTGCAGAATCCTTCATCTGGTGGTTGATGCAGATATAGTTAGAATCCATCTTTAGTTGAAGTTTACTGCTTGGTAGCTGGACATAAGCAAAACCAGGCATATGCAGATTTCCCAGACAAACAAAGTTCTGTGACCATTAGTGTAATTCAGAATAAATATTCATCAGATGTTCCTTGCACCTAACTAGGTGACTGATAGAGAGTTGAAACATTTTTAAGCCACCAATCCATATTAAAAAAAAAGGGGGCTTTGCGTGTTTTACAATTGACATTGCAAAGCTGCCTAGAGCCTGGGCTGAGACTCTAAGCCCATCAAGCTTCCTAATCTTTTTCCTGTTTTGCCAGCATGAGTACTGGAGGGACCCTACACAGTCACACAGTCTGAAGAATTATTTTGACCCAGACAGTGTATGTGCTGTCTGGAAAGAAAAAGATTTTTTTTAACAGTTACACCAGTAATATGAAATTCTACTAGTCTCCTTCTCTGGAAAATTCATTTCCCTAAAGGAAACACCATAGGACAGACAGCTACTTAAGAGCTGACAAGACAAACTATTCCTTGAAGTCTCTTCTCTTAGTTCCTCTCTCTTCTGCCAATGGGACATTCCCAGACTGTTTTAGTACAAATTAAAATTGTAAGATGTTCAGACAAATGAGCAAGTTTTAAAACTGATTCAGAGTATTCATCACCAATCACAGGTTTCTGTCTTTGGAAGCTGCTTACCCAAAATAGAGGTTGTTCCTCTGTTACTGTTCGCATATTTAATTTCTGTATATGGGTTTATAGCCTTCTATGTGTGAATTATACCTGCATATATTTGTCCATATACTTGAAAAATGTCTGTAAAATACAGCTTAAGCCTATTGCTTTTTAAGCTGGACAATGTTTTGAATAACTAATCCTGTACATTTCAGTACAGAGAGTATTTTGCACTTAATTTATAGATATCTGAAACTGGATGCCTGCAACAGAAATGCTAGCAACCGGTTAATTTTTGTGCCATGAGCAGCACTACAATTAATTCAGGCAAATTCATATATGTAAACAACACCAGAGAAACAGGTTTTTAGTAAAGACTCGCTATGTTGCTCCCACTAAATAACCCCATGCTTCATTCTCTAGGAGTCCTCCAAGAAGGGTTAGTAAACAACTACATCCCTAGCATCACACTGTTTTGCAGCAACCCCAGGCAGAGCAAAAATAAAAAGGGCAGCTAGCATCACACCATAAATAAGATTTTTAATTAGCTCCATAGATGGAAAAAATATTGCTGTGGTGGTTTATTGTATTAATCATCTCTCTTTTACCTACAGGATGCAAATAACCTTGGAGGATCATGCTGAAAAGCCGCAATCAAACAGAATCTTCTGCTCTTAGCTAGACTTGTGGTAAGGAAGGATCATTTGGAAACTAGTATAGAATTAAATTCTGCTTTTTTTCTATCAAAAGAAAGCAACATATTTTGAAAGTCAGAATAAGTAGTTTTAAGTTTCAACCTCTATAAACCTCTTCAGTAAATTGTAGGATGTACAAAGTTTATAAGACTAGTTCCAAGCAAAGAGAATGAGGAAGCAAAGCTGTACATCTAGTGTAGATGTTGCCTCTGTTTTTCCACTCCAATTATTATTTTCTTTTAGTCCATTTTTTTTCTCTCATTGTCTTTAGCATTGCATCCATTGGTAATGTCCTTTCTTTTCTATGATTTCTCTCTTTGCTTTATCTCTGTGGTTTTGAGGTAGTGGGACTTTTTTGTACACAATATGAATTTAATAATTGATTTTTTTATCTTTTGTGTAATGATTTACAGTACATGAACTGTATAATTGAACTACTGTTGTATTAATATAGACAGAACTGTTTTTTTCCTAAAAACAACATATATTCTTATTTTCCCTGTACTTACTTTCTGTGTACTATTAAGATTAAAATCTCCACAGAATCTAGGTCAGAAAAAATATTTTTATGAATTTGCATGCATCGATCACTTTTTCACAGAAGTGAACCCACTTATATTAAGTAAATAATAAATTAAATAAATAACTATTAACTAATAAAAATTATATTAACTGATTGACGGGGTCAAATCAGAACTACTCACCTGCAGTTTAGGTAGGGAGTGTGAAAGTTATGCATGCTATTTTGCAATACACAGGGAAAAGAAAAATATAAACTGAATTGCTGAACATTTTTAATAGAAAATCTAAGAAAAATGGTTTAATTCCTCTCTAGATAGTCTACAAAGAGGAAAAACAAAACAAAAACTGAGGTCTAAATCCTCAGCCAGCATTCAACTTACTTATGTTGCTTCAATGACTGCTGTTGAGTTGTGGTGAATTACATCAGTTAGGAGCTTGAACCTCTTGAAGTACAATTTTCCTTTGTATTGGTTACTAAGCTCTAATCTGTATAATTTTGCCAAACTCAAAATAGAACAGATTTCTGGGGGGAGAGGAAGGAGGAGGAAGGAGGTAGAAACAGAACATAGTTAAAAGTATTGGCCAAGTTGATAATAAATTTATTGAGGGGGTGGGAATTTTCAGCAACTCAAACAAGTAAAAGAAGAAACCTTAAGGTATTACTGAACAAATTAAAGTATCATTGTATAATTGAAAGTTAAATGTCTGGTTTTTATTTTTTTTAAGTATAAAACAGTGAAGACAAAAAAAGAATGACATTTTCTTCATAAATAGACTATGATTAAGTAACTTGGACTAACTACTACTTCCTTTGTTTGAGAAGTTAGACATATTTCTATACTAGACCTAATTCAGCAAATAATTATGGGCATAAAGCCTGTTGATTTCAATGAGATTTACACATATGCTTAAAATAAAGCATATACTTAGATGTACTGCTAAATTACTGCTAAATAAGTTCAATTAAAGAGTATTCCTAGTCCCATACTGTGGTTTGGCTAACTCAGTAACATTTTGCCATATTATCATGCCAAATCAAGCAATCCATTGGTTTTTATGATGAGCAAAATGAGACCAGCTGAGCCTCAAAAACAGGTACTTTTTGGAGTAAAAGCTATCAACTTTCTTCCAGGCAGCATGTAACACTTCTTGGATGCTAGAAGAAAGAAAACCAAGAAAGTATTGATGCCTCTGAAAGTCATCAGCTATCAAGACTGCCTAGCATATAGCAGACTGCATATTTCCCTTTTTTCTCACCAATATCTTATTTTGTTACTACTATTTCTTCAGTTTGCAGTATTTTATCTCATGTATATATTCCTCTAACCAGACTGTCTCAGTGATAAGCAGACATTATATAAGATTTTCTGTAGTACTTACAGTATCAGGAATCTTATATCTCCAGAACATTTTAGTAAAACTTAATTAACTGCAATTATGAGTGCCTGCAAGAAAAGGTCAGTGATGATATACTGTCAAGTCTCCGAGTGGTTATCAAAGAGTTGTAAATGCATGTTTTAAAATCTCTCTCTTCTCCTCAGACCACTTTGGATGATGTTAGGAACACTTAGTTTCACCTCTGGAAAAGAATACAACCGTTTAAAAACTTGACATTCTTGTGAAACAAAATTATCAACTGTGCAGGAGGCAAAAAAAATACAAGTAAAGTTTTCTGAGAAATGATGGATATAAAAAAATTGTTTTTCTTCATCAGAGAAAGGTTTTGGGTATGAGCCTATTTGTCCACTACTTCTAGATATTTGGTTGTGGTGCATTCTTTTTGGATCAAATGTCAAACTAGTCTTTTCCTTTAAATTAACTATTCTAGCTAGAGTCTAATAAGTAGTTTGAATAGCTGTGGATCTCCTTTTTCATATAATTCTGAAACACATTCTGCTCCGTTGATACACAATATTTTAGTAACTTTCTGTAGTAGAATGTGAACCCTTTTGTGCCTTTATCCCTGTTATTCAAATCTAGTTGTGATTATATTTATTTGCATGGTAAGTTTTGAGTATGCAACCATTGCTGTGTTAACGAGTTACAGTATGACATTTTTATTGAATATACAGTCCCAAGGACCAAATTCCTACTTTGGCAAAGAAATATCAGAAGGTTTTTCTCTCTTTTACACAGAAAAGCATCACAAATTCTAAAGGCCTTTCCAGCTAAGGCCTTTTATACAAAAGCTTCCAGTGTGCTTCCTGGTCTCAATGGCACAGCACGGATCCCCTTGCTACCAACAGCTCATCAAAATCTTTATCCATGGGGTTTGTGCATGGAGAAGGGTTCTGGTTTGACCTTCCTGGGGACATAGTGATTCCCACCAGAATTTGCTCCTCACACTGTGACTGTGTGGCAGCTGGGGGACAGGGGCGCCCACTCCTGAGCTCACTGGGCGACGCTGTTGCTGCTGGTACCCAACCCCAGCACTCCAGCACTTTCCACAGCCATGGGATGCTCCATCATTTTCTCTCTATTCTCACCTGACTCAAATCAGCACAAAGAGAGGATTTTCTAAGTTCTGAATTATGCGTCTTTTCTGGTGAGATTATCGTGCAAAACACACAACACACTTTCAAGAGCAACACAGCATGAAAAATGGGGTATTGCATAGTGATGTTGCAGGATTGGATTCTAAATATCTTTGTGCACTTCATATGTCTTCTGTAAATCGGCTAAGCCCACAATGCTGAGCGGGAGGGAAAAAACAAACATATATCAAGTGGCAATAAAATATCTTAGGAGTCTCTTGTAATGTAAACAATGTCAGTTCATTTCTTTTCCTAGACATTTTATTCTTCTTGCGGTGTATCTAAGTTAGGGGCAATTTTTTTGTTTCATTCTTAGGTAGCACAGTCCTGCACAAGTTAAGGTAACACCACCCCCTTCTGTTCACAGTGATACTAAGCTCAATCAGCTTTATTTCCAGCATAGCAAAATACTGGTACCAGCACTGCTCCACAGCAGAGGAGCAAGAATGAATTTTAGTTTTACAGTTTAGTCATGTTCATTAAACTACATATTTTCAATTGAATTAATTGTTAACTAAACAAGCTTATTGCAAGAACTTCTGGATAGCAAAGCTATTCTGGCTACAGCAGATTGAAATATTACTTTAACTCTCTAGCATGAATAAATACAGCATTTAAATAGCAAAAAAATGTGTGTTAGGCAACACCTTTTGTTACTCACAGATCATTTTTATCTTAGTGTGCCTTTTCTGATTGTCTGTCAGGGAAGCATCTCTTCTGGCTTGATACTGGGAGGGTTTCTCAGTTTATGAGACAGAGATAATTTATCTATCTTGTATCCCTTTGTGCTTTGTCCCGGGACATAGAAAATGCCCAATAACAATACATTATACTAAGGTAGGTACCTCAGCTTTACTTGATTAGTTCTTCATGTTGATTAGTAGTCTATTACATCAGCTGCCTGGAGAAATTACTTTGACACAGTTGTCAGATGCTGAGGTTGTGGTTTCATTATTTCTTTAGTTGGAAGCAGCAGCTAGAGCAGGTTGGCTGCCTCCATCCCTCGATGTTCATTTTCACGTAATGAGCCAGAGTAGTGAACTGAAATGGGGGCTGAGCCAGGCTAAGCATAACTACTAAAACCAGTCCTGTGGCAGTGAGCATAGGGAAAGGGTGCAGCTCACTGCATGACTGTATGAGCAACGGGACCTGAGGGAGCAGCCTTGGGGCAGATACAAAGAGCGAGAGGGGCATAGAGGAGGCTCGTAGGACTTGCATTGTCTGCTGAAGGAAATATTCACAAAACTTGGTCTTAGGAAAGTGGGGTTGGGGTTTTTTTGTTTGTGTTTTTCCTCTATACAGAATGTAGCTATTTTAAAGAGTAAAAATAAAGACCATTCTGGAAGGTTTTAGCAAATCATAGAAAATCACCACTATAGGTGTTTCAAGTGCTAATATTTTTAAAGTTTTCTTGTACATGTACTGCAAAGCCTGACTACTATGAGTGTCAATATTGTATTTTCTACAATCCCCAAATGAGATATAACAAAGAATTGGAACAAGCACTTTTGCTGTGTTTGGACAATTCTCACTTTTTTAATGAGAGATGTGTTTGGTTGCTCATTTACTCTGCCTGTGAGGCCAAGGAACTGTGTTATCTACGGTGAATAGTTCTACCTATAAGTGAACCAAGGAATTAAATGAAGGAGAAAGCTGTCTAACAGTCTGGAAAAATATACTGGCTATTTTCCAATGCCAAGCTCTTACTTTAGTCCCAAGGCTACAAAAATCACGGAAGATGATTTTCAACTGGAGAATAAATGTTTGAAAAGACAGATTACACTGTAGATGCTATATCCCAACAAATCTGAAATTAGAATTCTGCAAGTTAGTCTCTAGCTAACCTTGGGCCTTGGGCCATAGCAAGAAGTGTCAGGATGCTCAGAGAGGTGGGAAGGGGCAGTCTGCAGACTTACAGGGAGTCTCTGCTGCTTGGTTGGACCAATAGAAACTCAGGATAAAACACGCAGTTTAGCAATGTGTTTCCTTTCCACCTCTACTCTCAGAAGCCATTTGAACTTCCAAATTATTAAAAATTTAGCATAAAACCTAAACCTTTTGCAGGATCCTGTAGAAAATGTACTGCTGTCAAGATTGATATTTTACAGCCTTTTATCTTTTAGATGCATATCATGAAACCCAGTGATTATGACAGATCTGAGTGACAGTTGAACGAACCAAGAGGCAGAGAGCGAGCACAAGTCAGTTTCAAGCACAACAAAAAAAAATAGCCTCAGATTAAGAAAACTGGATGTTGAGAGGACTGTGCTGAATGGGTAGAAGTCCATTTAGTGGCAGTGACAGAGCAAAAAGTAGGGTAAAATATTAACAAGAGGTAAAACATGAAGGAGAACATAGAGGAGGAGGGACCATCCTAGAAAAGGAGAAAGCTAGAAACTTCTGGGGAAGAATTCAGATGAATTATTACTTGTGTGGTAATTTTCCGAACAGACTTCATTCCAATCTTTGGCATTAGCACAAAGAGTTTCTTAGACATTTAGCTCAATGCTATACATAACATCACCTATGAATCATTTCTGCTATTAACAGACCATCTGTACCTGTAGGAGACAAGTTGTACCTTGTCCTGTGAAATAGATATAGAGAAAGAGTAAGAAAATTGTAGCTAAAAATACATATATGTGGGTTGCTAACAATTCAATACAGTCAACCTTTGTGACCAAATCTGAGTTCTTTTTTTCTATTAGTTGAGAGGAAATTGTCCTGAACTTCACACAGATGTTAATCTGTCATGAATTTGGAACGTGATCCTCAGGAAAGATTTAGAGGTGTTTCTGCATTTCAGTAGTGACTCAGGAAAAAAAAATGTGCATTGTTCTTTTTTTTCCCATTGTTCATTCTGTTTTTGGAGGATACATTATGAAGCTAGAACTCTTTTATTTTCATTTAAATTTAGATGTTTTTAAATTGCCACAAGCCTTTTGCAGCATGATATTAATGATGGAGCAGCATGGTCCCACGGTCCTTTTGGCAGGGCTGCCCTGTCCAGGAGGTTGTGTTGAGCTGATAAGTGAGGTAGAGGCTATTAGCAAAGACCTCGCTAGTTCCTTGCAGGATCTTTTCGGACAGCTGTTGTTCACAAATGTTCCACCTCTCTGAAAATATGAGGATGTTTCTGTGGCTGGAAACTACCAGTGAACTGCAGACATAAGCTGAACACTCCAGCCCTGGCATCTTTACCAGATAATTTGACAGAGTGGTGTAGGTTTCTATATTATGTATCCAAAGCCAAAATCCTAGAGACTCTGCTTGTTTATCAAACTTTTAAAACATAGTATGGTAAAATTTACTTCTGTGGAGTTAATCTCTTCATGGATAGATTTTTTTAAAAAGTACCTTTAGAGCTCTTCACACACACATATGAAAATCTTTGAAATCTGGATCATACACTGTGTCTGTCCAAATATGACAGAGATCAGTTCTTCAGTCAGGACTCATATGAACAAATCAACCAGTAGAAGTAATTATTGATATAATTAATGTTGGCTAGCCCACGACCATAGAAATAGTCATAGTAGGATGATGCTCAGAAATTTGCTCTTATGTATAATACAGCTTCTTCTTTCCAGTAAACACTGGAATCAATTGATACTTAAAATGTAAAAAAAAAAAAAAGTACAAGACAATTTTAAATAATGTAAATGGGTTAAAAAGAAGTACTTTAATTTCTTCCCTTTGCTTTATTTTCATATGCTGCAAGCATTTAAAGGTGTAAGAATTTCAGATGAGGTAAAAAAAAAACTCACCTTTTTCTTAATAGTTTAGAACTTTGTTGAGAAAGAAAAAGACTAAGAGAAAAAGAAGAGAAGAGAAGAGAAGAGAAGAGAAGAGAAGAGAAGAGAAGAGAAGAGAAGAGAAGAGAAGAAGATATGAAATGTGAAAACATGCAATTTCATCTAAAAATTTTGCCCAAAGGTTTAACTAACTGTTTTTCAACACTAACTTACTTATTTTTCTCTATGGACAATTTATTCTCAGACTGAGTCAAGATGGTGAAATAAATGTATACAAAAGAAAATTCTGAAGTTTGTGTGTGTCATTTTGTTACTTAAAATAAGCAAAACTCTAATAAAATATTGCCAAGTTTAAAAAGAATTGCATTTATTCCTTTGTGACCTTTTGTCAAACTGTATAATTCTGCTTCCTGTACATGACCACCTGTACAGATAAGCCTTTTTGGATGTCTATAATCATTTGGAACCATATAATTCAAAATGGATTTCAAAGCAATGATCTAGCATTTCTACTTATTTGCTGCTTTCAGTGTTAAAAAAATCTGAGCATCTGAAATAATGTTTCCAGGCTTTATCAGTGCTCCTAGATATTAGTCACTCTTTAAAAAGCATACATATTTATAAATTGTATTACATCAAAACAGATTATGCTCCCCATCAAAAGAAAAAAAAAATAAAGGCAAGACAGCGATGTGTGCCTATATATCATGCTTCCTGTTAGTACTGTGCTATATGAGACCATCACCATAGTAGGAGGCACCTATAAGTTCACAGAGGTGTTTATTGAATGGGTTGGCAAAATTTCCTGTGAGGATCTGAGATCTCTACATGTTTCTCTGTGATTCTTAATATTCAAGGTGACCTAAACAGTGAGGATATAAATTCCAAAGATATCTTTTATAGGAGCTTGATCAAAATCCACACAAACTTTAGACTTGAACAATCAACTGATTTTGATGCATTTTTCAGTCTGAACTTCATCTACTTCCATAAAAGTCCTAATACCCATATAATATCATAGAATAGAATCATAGAATCATAGAATGCTTAAGGTTGGAAGGGACCTCAAGAGGTCATCTAGTCCAACCCCCCTGCACACACAGTATCACCTAGAGCACGTGGCACAGGACTGCGTCCAAGTGGGCCTTGAAGTTCTCCAGAGAAGGAGACTCCACAACCTCTCTGGGCAGTCTGTTCCAGTGCTTTGACACCCTCACTGTCAAGAATTTTTTCCTTAAGTTCCTGGGGAACTTTTGATGCTTTAGTTTCTGACCATGGCCTCTAGTTCTATCAGTGGCCACCACTGAAAAGAGGCCAGCCCCGTCCTCCTCACTGCCTCCCTTGAGGTACTTGTACACATTCATTAGATCCCCTCTCAGCCTTCTCTTCTTCAAGCTGAACAGACCCAACTCCCTCAGCCTCTTCTCATAGAGCAGATGTTCCAGGCCCCTGATCATCCTTGTAGCCCTGCGCTGGACTCTCTCCAGAAGCTCCACATCCTTCTTGTACTGGGGGGCCCAGAACTGGACACAGTGCTCCATGTGTGGCCTCACCAGGGCTGAGTAGAGGGGCAGGATCACCTCCCTCGACCTGCTGGAGACGCTCCTCTTAATGCATC
>JAWLRI010001239.1:0-12295 GCA_034781795.1 Crypturellus tataupa
CTGCTTGTGCATTAATTGTACCATAAAGACTTGGATTCTTTTACTGACTATAAGAGTGTTTAAACTGACTCTTTCAAGGATTATTTGTCAAGACAGCAGTTTGTTTGCAGAAATGTATTTCTGCGGAGTTTTCTTTTAGAAATAAACTATCAAAGAATATTTAGCACTAAAGGCTTCTTTCTTAACCTACTCCATTTTAAATGCTTGATAACATCATTTATTATGTTAAGGAGAGCTTTACAGCCCTTGCTGCAGCCTAAACAAAAATTTGGAATCTGTATACATATACTGAACCTGTGTTGCCCATGAGTCTACACTGACTGCAACACCTTCAGTCTCTTTCCTTGCTCTTTTTTGTTTCATTTCTGACTCCTTCCTGTCTGAAGAGTTCAAAATAAAAGGTAAGTGCTAAACTCGGAAAGCTCTGTCAGTTGGGATTTTTTTTGATTCTGAAATAATTGTACCTTGCAACTCTGAGATTTACAGTAGTTTAATTTTGACAGCTACACAATAGACATTAAATGTTAAAAAAAAATCTGCAGCAAATCTAATCTGCCTGTGATAGCACAGTGCCCATTTTATGAGGTCATGTTTATTCCCATAATGGGCTATTTCCTGCCCTTAAATGCCTATTTATTCATGCCTGTCACCTTTTTCTGCATTTATTGGCCCTGCGGTCACCACATTATCTTTCTCTTCAAAATCAATTGACATTTTATGAAAAGAGTTTGCTAGATGTTTAGCTTAGCAAGAGTGGCACACAGAACATGTGCTTGTCACATTAAATAATTGCTGTTAAAACTAGAGCATTTGGTGCTTTAACTATATATAGAATACATTTACTTTGTTTCAATTTTGTGTTAATGGTGTAACTAATTGGCAAAATATTAATGGAGGAGGTTGTAAGTAGAAATATTGTAAAAGTGCATTTTCACAGAAATTCTAATACAGTGCAAAATGACATTTCATTTGAAAGAGTTGTTGGATTTCTAGACATGCTCAGAGTTTCAGTCTTAGGAAAGTTTAAACTTATGATGCATACACATAAAAATATTGCAAATTCCAGCATGTGCAGAGTGGAACTATTGACCCAAAGGTATTTGTGTGTTGATTAAAAATTTATGGTCACCTGTTTGCAAGAAATAATGTTTTCCTTTCAGACTTTGTTATTTTTAAAGTTCTTTCAATATCTGTAGAGGCATTTCTGCTGGACTACATGTAATTCTTCATTTAGTATATGGTATAGCTATGCAGCCAAGGTTATTCAGGGAAGGAGCAAGCAGAATGGATTTTCTTCAGCCTCTCTGTTCCTGAGATTATAAATAGACCCTGTTCAATACAACATGAGACAACTTGCTATCTAGAGAGGATGGCAGTGTCAATTTTTCTTCTGGACACCTATATAAAACTTTGACCCTGAGCCATGCACAGCCTGCTACAGGAGAGTTTAGCCTTTTGGGTGGCACTCAAGTCTTGTTTTCCCACATTCAATTGGGTTAACTCCATCACAGCAAAGTCAACAATATTGTTCTTTGTTTTGTTTTAAGGAAGATTTTAATCTTTTAGAGAAATGGTTTCGAAAACACTCTCACTGAGTTTATGTTTTATTTTTACACAAGAAGAATGATTAAAAAGAGCAATTTGCATCTGAATCGTGGGTGGTGGGAAGGTGGATCAAAGTAATGGATTTTAGCTATAAATGTCTCTAGAGTCTGTATGTTCTTTTTAATACTTTTATTGTTCACATGCAGCACAGTAATTTCTTGCTTTAAAAAAGAACAGCAGCAGCAAAAAGAAAAAAAGGTCACGAAGAAGGAGATTCTACCGATTTTTTTTTCTTTCTTTCTATTTTGATCTAGTTGAATGCAAAGAAGCCAGTAGGCTCTTGTTTGATGTTGCGAAGAAAACCTCATTGACTCAGAACGGTTGTTTTTAAGGTGCCAGGTTGACCTGTTGACCCTAAGCAAAGAGCAGACCCACAAGCTGGAGTTGCCGCTGGAGGAAGGAAAGGGATTCCTGGTGCTGCTGGTCACCCTGATGGCCTTGGTTGCTGTCAGCATCTCTGACCTCTCAGCCAACTCCTTGGAGGACCAAAAAGAGCGTGAGGAGATACTAAAGAGATATGTATGGCGTTCTTCTCTCTTGCCCTTTGTTTGCGTAGTGCCTTGCAGAAGTGCTTAACAGGTATCAGAGGGGCAAAAAAATCTAGGCATATTCTCCACCCAGAGACAACCTTTTAAGCTAGTTATTAATTTTGCCACTGATACAGATAGCATCAGGAAGTCTGCAAATCCCATTTGTCCTATGAGCTTTTGTGTACGTACTAATTCAGCTGTGTTGTTTAAATGACCTAAAGAAGTTGATTTTTATTGCCTTACAGATTTTTAATGTTTTTTTTTGTTTGTTTGTTTTGTTTTGTTTTGTTTTAAACCAAGGGGGAAGTAACTATGGTGTTACTTAGGGACTGTACAGTTTCTAGTGAGTATTCTTACCAATTGATTTGCAATGCCAATAGTTACTTTTCTATTCCGACTTTTTTAAGAGCATACTAAGGGCAGGAAAACCTTTTTTTACCTGGACATTAGGGGCTGGACATTAGTATTTTGTGTTGTCAAAATGACCGTTTTAAGCAATATTTCCATTTCAAAATATTCCAAAGCAAATTATTTCTTATTTCCCAGCATCCTCGTATTGCACAGCAAGTTTTATCAAAGCAACAGAGAGGGGAGCTCTTACTTCAGCACTTATTAATACCTAAATCACTAAACGTAACTGTCTCGCTGCACATGAGGTGGGGGGGTGGGAAGCTATTTCCCCTTAAAATTACAAAGCTCTTATTGTACAATGCTGCCAGGTATTTCGAAAGGCTTCTCTAGACACTCGGCCATTAAACCAGACTCTGACTAACAAAAAGCCACTTTTTTTTTTTAATTTATTTTTCAGTTTTTAAAATATTCCTATTCCATGACTTACATCCTTTCAATAACCGAATTTAATAAAGATGTACCTTATCAGACTGTGCAGATAACATGAAATGCTAGTACTAATGCTGTACATTATTCTTCAAACAGGTTAGCAGGATGTGCACTTCAGCAAATTTATTCTGGCTATCTCCATTGAATCAGCTGTCTGCTAATGCTTGTACAACTCATACACCAATAGTGTTATCATAAACAGTTTAATAGAGGTGACTTAGCGAGGCTAAACATTATATTTCTAAATCAGCTGAGAGCTAAGGTATTGTGCCCCGTATTCGAAAAATAATTACAATTGAGAGAATTATTTTACGTTTTGGTATCCACCAAGACAGCCTGTAGTTGTCAGAATTGATCTTTGTAAATATGATAAATTTCTGGTGGATCAGTTTTTGAAGTGATGTCCTTTTTTTTTTTCCTACAAAGAGTAACAATACTCTGTGGATTATTGTGTGTGATGATAGGATAGGAGTCAAGCGATACTGATGGTTTTGATAGTTTAGTAGCAATATAGAATGATGTTATGGCTCCATATTATTACTCACATTTCCTCTATTCTCTAATTTTTCTTCCTAATGTAAAGCATAATTGTGTGGTATGAGATTCATCCATTTATTTCACTTTCTTACATATTTATTACTGTGTGGCTTTTTTTTAGGGAGAAAAACATAATACTTTGGAAAATGTTCTTATTGCAGAAGCATAAATTTCTCAATCCAGTTCTCTAGTTAGAAATTTTAGTATTGCTATAACTTTCGAGCAATTGTGCCACTTTATTAAAATGACCTGTGGATAGCCCTGTGGATAGCAGCAGAAAGACAACGAAGACCAGCAAATCTCAAAATAGTTTTTTTTTTATTGTTGATGTTTGACTTATCTTTGGAATTTACGTTTCCCTGTCTACTGATGCAAAGAAATAACCTGCAATTAGCAAGATGTGTTATTCCTTCCTGGTGGTTATATATTGAGGAGGGATGGAGAGTCATCCTGAAAAGAAAACAAAAATCCTTGCCTCCATTTGAGAAAAGTCTTCTGCACCCTTCCTGCAGCCAAAAACAGTTAATGAGCTGACCTTGCCATCAGATCAAATAGCCCTGGAAAATGACTCTGTTACTGTCATTTAATCATTTGTAGCTGAACATCAGAGCCTTACAAATTAAGCATGCATGATTGTTTGAACCATTATTTTACCACAATTGTCTGCAAAGATTAATTCCTTTTGGGGTGAGGAGGGGGGGCGCATTAATGGGTCCAGAGCAAGGGAGATTGTGTGACCTTTTCCAAGCGGGTGTGCTAAACCCGCGGTCCCCCTTGTCACAGTTTAAAAACTCGAGGAGCTAGTTTAGAGAAGTTGTTAGCATTCCATTTTTATTATGACATTTCACAGTCATTCGATTTAATGTCCCTTGACTAGATTGTCCACCATGAGATGATGGGCTTGAAATGTTATTTAGAGCATTGATAAAAGATGAGCAGTTCTAAGATGACAGCGAGTCATAAGGCTGGTGGTGTGACATTAATTTTCTCCATAACAGAGAGAGAATAAGACATCATGGTGACAAGCTGTCAATCAGCACTGACCCCTCGGTGTATCTCGATGCCATAGGATGGGGTATTGTTTCTCCCATAATAGAGCTGAACTGAGATACTCTCCCTTACAGCTGCTGCTGCAGCCATACAGAAAATATATTATACAACCTTTCATTAAAAAAATAAAGAGGACTCATCTCCTGAGCATTTCAATCTTTTCCCATCTATTGAGGGCTGAAAAGATTCCCAGAAAATCACAGATTCCTCCGCTACGGAAATTTCAGACTTCAGTAACCTGTAACTCAGTAACTCAGGCAGGTTTGGACGCCTTCAACAATAATCATAAGTAAGACGATAAAATATCATCTGGTAAATTGTTGCTTAAAATTATGTATTTAGAGTAAGGTATTAAAGTCATTTGCTTCTGCTGGAACCTCTGCAGTAACCTTGTATACTATTTCACTAGTCCTACCTGTCACAGTGTGCAGTAAATGAAGCTAAATGAGCTGACTTGCTGAAACTGAAAGTTCAGAAATAATTATTCTGGGGGGTGTGAATAAAGGTAGGTGAGTGCAATGCAGGAACGGTACCTTTCTGCAGATAGAGCTCACTAGGAGGAAATACAGAGAAAAGGGGAATGGAGAGCACTGCAGCAAGGGGCCTTTGCTTGGCTTGGGCTGTGTTAGGTTTTCCCTTCATGAGGGCAATAAAAGAGAATTCTCTCTCTTATGGTATCAGCCCTGATATGAAGCTTCCAGAACTGTAATAAATGAGCGCTGGTGCCAACACATATTTGAATTAAAGCACTACTGTTACCTGTAAGGCCACCTCTGCCACATGACTTGTAAGGGAAGGCGTAAGTGTGGACTGATTCAAGTTGGCCATCAGTGTTTTGAAAATCCTATTGCAGGTGATAACCATATTAAAAATGATTAAGCATTATCCTGTGATAACAAGCATGCTTATAGGTGAGCAGCAGCATTGTTCTGATTTTTCCTAACAGTTTTGTTCTCGTAACAAATCTCAGAATTGTTGAGCTGGTGTTTTAGCTGATATTTGTGTATCCTAGAAATCTGGACTGTAGTAAAAGCAGTGGAGAAGTTTTCACCTGCTTTATATTAGAACATTCACAAAGGTGGCTGGCATTAAATGCGCCAGTCCAGATTTTAAAATATATTAGAAGTAAAGGTACATGTTAACATTTGTGAATAAAACTTACAAAAAGAACCAAAAAATAGGCCAGATATATGTATGTTTTAATATGTATTTGGAACTCTAATTTTAGTCTCCCTTTTTTTGGAGTTCCTGCCCTGGTTTATCTTAAAACAAAATGGTAGCGTCAGATTTGCTATTAATTGATGGTGGATTCAAAATTACATTTGATGTTGTAGGATTTGAAATTCTGCATCCCTTAAATTATGTTTGAAGTTTTATTTTAAAACGTTTGGCACATCACTCCTAACTGGTGTGATACCCTTGGTCAGTTACTTGTCGTTATTTGAGAAAAGCAGCAGCAACAGAATGCTTAAGGTGAATAAAACCAAGTTATTTCACTCTTTGTATATCTTTTTTTTAGATAACTATAACAGAAATTGATCAATGAGAAAAAGAAATACATGTAAGATTTTTTTGCTCTCTGCTTGGAGACATCTTTTAGTTATTTTTATTTTTTTTCACGTGGGATTGTTATGAAAACGAATAATTTTTTAGAATCCTCTTTTGATTATTTTTGCTCTTATTCATAGATGCATGGTTCATGTTAAAATGCTTGCACGTCTTGATCAACTGTTAAACCAACAGCCAAAAAAAAAAGAACAGAGGCCCTAAATCCTTATTCAGAATATTCTGGGAGCCATCATGAGGAAAACATGAGGAACATGCCTTTCACAAAAGTATTCAGAGGAAATATGTGATTGTTCGTATTAATGTAACCATTCTCAAGAAGCGGACAGCATTTAAAATTGTGATATTCAGTTGTACAGATAGGTACTATTAGAGGTTTAGCATTAAATGCTAAGATTAGCATTGTATTTAGTCATTTTCACTATGCTTCTTTCCTTTCTGCGTAAGTGGAAGTTGCAAGAAGCCATCAATATTGCTTTTCTATTTTCTTTTTTTTTTCTTTTTTAATCTAGAATGCTTCTTTTTATTGTTATTTAGAGTCCATTGAGAATCTTCCATAACCTGAAGGACGTGGGGTTTCTGCAGGTGAAGGTCATCTGAGCAGAAGCGTTGATGGCAGCTGATGTCACAGGCAAGGACTCATTTTGTTTCAGGGATAGCAAATGCTACAGGAAAAGTCTGGGCTTTTTTTTTAAAGTGGAGAAAGGTATCTAAAGCAGCAGTTCAGCTAAGTACCCCTGTCTGTTTGCACAGTCTCCTCACCTGCTCATTAAGGAAAAACTCCTCAGACAAATAAACAAACCTTTGTAAGCAAGAGAACAAATAACTCCAGTGCTAACAGAGCCTTTCAGAGGTTATGTGAGAAAAAGGAGAAATGGTCCTTTTTGTCCATCAGAGGTCCTGCTGCAAAAGCATTGCTTGAGATATTCAAGGTGTATTTTTGAGGTAGGTGCAACATACAAAATTATCCAAATTAAAGCTGAATTCCAAAGGACAGGCAAGGAAAGATGATAGGCTCAGATACCAATTTAAAGTTGTTGCCAGAATAACTTTTTGGAACTTGCCAAATACTTTGCACTATATATTTTCTGCAGAAGTAGGTTGAATATGATTTTTGCACTGACTCATCTGGTAAGATACCTTGAAATTAGGCCATTGCAACATGAAGGTAACAACACTGTTGCAAGAGGAATTACCATTCCCATTTTCCAGATGAGAGAGCAGGAGAGATTAGCAGCCTTGGTGAAGACCCACAGAGCAAGTCCTCATCAAAACTGGCATTTGGCTTAGGTCTTGTGCCTAATCCATTAGATAAGGCGGCTTTGCAGGCTATTGAGCCATTCCTCCTCGTGGCAAAGGTCACCCCAAGAGCACTGTTGCAGGCAACTGGCTGGCAGGGAACTTGGAACAATGCTAGTGACATTAGTATCTGCGTGAGTGGCACTGCCCCCCAGAGTCTTGAACTGCCTGTCTTGTCTTCCCCCAAAATAAAGGCATTTTTTGGCTGGGGGGTCTTATCTCCATAATGGGCAGGCATTGGCAGCAGTCAGGGAGAATTGTAATAACCTATGAAATATTCAAACAATATTTCAACCTTCCTAACCATGTTAAACTCAGTTGAACTTAGTGAAGTCTTGGCTTTATGAAACTGACTTCACAAAGTAGAAGTGGAATTGAAATCTTGTATTAAATCTTGAAACTATCCAACATAATTTCATCAATCTCTCCGATTTTAGATTGGTTTTCCTGTGTCATTTGAGTGATGCTAAAATCTGTGTAATATTTAGTTTGGAATAGAGCTGATGATCAGCTTAAACTTAGTTCACAACCCAGCAAAGGCTGGAGATGGGTTTCTATCAGTTCATATAACTCTATGAACAGACCAGGGAGAGGTACATATTAACATTTAGCCCAGATTTAGCCAACCATGTGGTTCCTTTTGTTGAGAGCACTGTTGAAGAAGCACATAAGGAAATGATTCCTGTCTATGGCATACACTGATTGAATGAACTATTTTTATAACCCCTGTAAAAGCATCTCCACATTTCCTGGGGAGCTAGCCCCATACTATTAGTCTTTTCTTGCAAATGTTGATCCTCATGAAGTACAAGAGATTTTTCAGAGCACAGGTGGTTCAGTTCTCGTCTTGAATCTACTCTGAGAAACAATAGTGTCTATGGATGTTTCTTATAAGAGTCCATGGCAACTCTGGTGAAGTAAATAAGGGCCCATGGAGGATTGCTGACACTCTTTTTGGTTTTGTGTTTTTATTCAAGCTCTGACAAGCTGGATTCTCAAAAAAAGATTGAAAACAATAATGTATTATACTAATAATTACATGCAGGATACCTTTTTTTCCCGTTTAGCACAGGGAATCATCTCATTGCATAAAGTATGTATGTTTCTGTATATGTTTATTCAAGTCTCCTCTTTTAATCTATTAACTGGATAATATTGTGCAGCTCATATGCATTTTTCTGGAGACATACATATGCTTAATAGTGTGTGAGATATTAGACCTCAATTTAAACAAAACACAGTGATCAGGGGTCGGCTTTTATCAAGGATGACTCCCACTTGCTTTTAAGTAGATCTGGGAAATGAGTGCAGAAGTGCAGTTATGTTGATAATGTGGTACTGTAGCTACTTGAGAAAATAGTTTCAGAAGCTAAAACTGAATGGAGGTTGGAGTTCTGTTGTTGTTTTAGCCTTCTACATACTACAAAAAGCAATTCAAAATAGTCACTAGTGGTGGGGGGGTTTTCTTTTTGTGTTTTCTTTTCTTTGTTTGTTTTTTTTTATGGTGAACATTACACGAGCTAAAATTTGTACCAGTGGTCTACCTTCTGAACTCCTGATATTTTATTTCTTTTGTGAAGGGCTTCTTGGACAGTGGGGGACTTTAAGTGCATTGAAGCGGGCAACAGATAAAATCTCTGTAGTTAGTCTCTTCTGCAGAGAGGTAATTCTGATTAGTAAGGTGACAAGTAGAAATCTAGTGTTTTAAGGAATGTGTGTGTATCATGCCATGTGAGGTACACAGTGCTGATCTAAGAAGTGAAGTAATTTTAGTTTCAGATCTTGATTAAGTAATGTGAGTTTGCACTCCAGTCTTGTTGCCTGCTCAGAGATGAGATGCCTTATGGTAGAGCACAAACAACAGTATGTGTCAAATTGGATGAAATAGATGGTATAATGAATAAAATGGAAGGCTTCAGCATAGTTTTTCATTTTTTGTGTGTCTTGTTTTTGTTGGCTTTTTTTAGTGGGAGCTTACATTACAAGATAGAATACCTACTAGGTGACATTTTAAGCCCTCTTTCCCCCTTTCCCCCTTTCCCTCTCTCTTATCAGAAAAAGACCACTCCAGTGTCTAAATTTTCCTGTGTCTATGTAAAACTATTAAGCAAATATGACTGAAGATGTTGTAAAAAAAGCCATAAAATAATAACATCTAGCTCACTTTCTGCCCCATAATTGTAACTTTCCTGTTTTCTTTTCAAAATTTGAAACCTAGGAAACCGAAATAAATATGTCTTATTATAATTTCTTACAAGCTTTTAGACTTACTGTGAATCAGGAAAACACAGGAATCCACGATATAGCTATCTGTGGTCACTGATGAATTAATCCTTTTCAAGTTTAATAGAAAAGTGTCAGTGGCATGCAGCTTGCTTGAGAAGGTAAACATCTACTCTGTAATTCGCAATGTGTCTAAAACAATTATTCTTTATCATTAAAGTTAATAATATGCACATTAACCTCTGATGTACTTTGAATCAATATTGCAGTTTGGAAGATGTGACTCCTGGGCAGCTTTGTCTAAATATTGATTTCATTGTCATTTGTATAAGGTATGAAACAAATTACATGCCTTTCTAATATCATTAATGTAGCCCCACTGAGCTACTGAATTTATGGCTTCTTATAATACATGACATAGCATTACAGAATTATTGAGGAGACTGTGAGATACAATTGCTTATCATGCTAGATTTGGTCATGGAAAGCCAATGCTGCCACTCAATAGCTTTCAAACACTTTGTTGGCCAAGGAAAGTCCAGAGACGAGGATGAGCCACTCCGTAGTTTGCAGTTTGGCTGCAGCTTTTCATTAGACAAAGTTCCCTTGGGTTCTGAGAGAAACAATTTATTCCACAGCTTTGTACTAATTTATTTGCAGCCTTTAAATGAAAATAATAAGTACACTTGTATTCTGTGCCAAAGACAAAGGTAAGCAGGCATGAAAGTCAAGCAGGCTAGGGGAGTCATTGCTGTGCTGTGCTTAAACTTACCTGCAAGGTCCCTGGTAGTCTGGGAGTTTGGTTTGCTAATAGGTAGGATACAAAATGATGGATACAGTATCAGGTCAAACTTTTCAGTTGATGATGGAAGTCAAAATAGGAAAAAGGAGGGAGACCCTCTCTCCATGCTCCCAAGTAACTATAGTTGTCATTACTAGCCTGATTTGAAATATCAATTATTTGCTCCACACTGCATTTCTTTTCTTTGTTGGCTCTTGCAAATGTCTTCTCATGGTTCCCCTTGTCTTTCTACCTTCCTTTGTAGCTCTTCCTCAAGTCTTCCTCAGGACACTTTCTTTCTCTTATCAGTATATTTTGGGGTTTCACAGAGTCTTGTCCTTTATCCCTTCACTTTTCCATTTATGCAAGTAAACTGCTGTTAGTCATGAGACTTGCATATCAGTTTCCTTTCTTCTTTCCAAATACAAATCTTGACCTTGTGGATATCAGAGACATCTGGATATTACTTTTCAATCTTACCCCTCAAATTTTTGCGCAGTTGATTTTTCTTTCCATCTGTTTGATATCTACACACTGTTATTTTTTTTGTCATTAGATACAAGTTACTTATTTCATATTTGGGGAGTCACCCTCACCGATTTTTCCCATTCTCATTCTTTAATAAAACAAGCAAACTTCCATCTCTAGTCTAGTGATACCAATTTCATTATCTATATAATACATTTCCAAAGCAGTATCTTCATGCTTTTTTCTGTGGTGACTTTCAATCTGAGGGACCTTCTTGTAAATATATGCAAAGCCACTTTGTTGTGCTGCAGTGTATACAGAGATCTCAACAGTATTTGAGCTTTGCCAAGGCAGCGGACTGTTTTTCCAGCTGAAATTATTTCACTGTTTAATTGCACTTTTCCATTTTCCCTGGTCTTAAGCATTTATGTGATGCTGTAAGACATCATTTATATGATGCCTTTAAAGCTTTTTGATTTGGGAGAGAGGTTTGTACAGCATGAAACATATAGGGAGAGTAATCTTTGAGTATCATAGGTGTGATGTTTTTAAAAATACTGCATTTCAAAGTGCTCTAATTATGTGATCATTAAAGTCAATGTAAGATTGGCACCATTAAGGCTAAGTTCTTGTAGCTGCCTCAGAAGTGTGCTTGACTGTTTTCATCAAGGTAGTCTTATTTGTTCTTTTTTTCTTCTTTTTTTCCCCAAAGATGCACTTTTAGTGAAGAATGTTAATAGATTACAGGGATAAACAATCTGTTATTTAGAATATAATGCAGACTGTTGGACTTCTCTGAATTTTTTTTTTGGTGTATGAATTACAATGTGGCTTAGAAGAAAAAAAATCTAACTTTGATTTAAAACTTGCCCATGGTGCACTTTGTCAGTTCATAAATTTTATTCTGAATTCTCTTTTTACAGATAAAAGTGATCCATTTTGTGTAGTTGAATTGAGTAATGACAGACTGCTGATGCATACTGTCTACAAGAACCTCAGTCCTGAATGGAACAAAATCTTCACGCTGTAGGTGTTTGGGTTTTGTGGACCTTTTTTTTTCTCTCTCTTTTTGGAGGGGATGTGTATACAAATCAAAGATACTTACTGCTAATTCACGAGAACTAAGACATACTGGTATTTCTAAACCAAGTAGCTGAATACTTTTGAGGGGATTCAGTAAATAAAAAAAAAAAAAAAAATAAAATGGCTATTTTTAAAAGACTGGAGATTAGAAGTGCTGAAATGACAAGTGCTGAGCCTGAGCAAAATCCTGCTAGCGTCAATGAGCATTTCGATTGCTCATCACAGTGGATGAGCTCCTGATGCTTGTTGGGGGAAAACATATACTGAGGATATGAACTTCATTATAATCATTAGTTTTATTGAACTTTAGCTA
>JAWLRI010001240.1:0-12290 GCA_034781795.1 Crypturellus tataupa
CTCCTCTGAATGCACCCCAGGATCCCATTGGCCTTCTTGGCCACAAGGGCACACTGCAGCCTCATGGTCAACTTGTCCATCATGATGCCCTTCTCCAGAAGATCAGTCTGTACTGGTGTCTGGGGTTATTCCTCTCCAGGTGCAGGATCTTGCACTTGGTCTTGTTCAATTTGATAAGGTTTCTCACCGCCCAGTTGTCCAGTCTGTCCAGGTCCCTCTGGATGGCAGAGCAGCCCTCTGGGGTATCAGCTACTCCTCCCAGTTTTGTATCAGCGGCAAACTTGATGAGGGAGCACTCTGTGCCTTCATCGAGGTCATTGATGCATAAATTGAACAGGGATGGATCAAGGACTGACCCCTGGGGACCACCGCTAACTACAGGCCTCCAACTGGACTCTGCAACGCTGATTACCACCCTCTGGGTTCTGCCATCCAGGCAGTTGATAATCCACCTCACTGTCCACTCATTTAACCCACACTGCCAGAGTTTGCCCAGGAGGATGCTGTAAGGGCCTGTGTCAAAAGCCTTGCTGCTAGTTTTAGTGATTTTTTTCTTGAGTTTCAATAGGAGTAACTCTAAGAAGCAATCCAGTAGTTGTCATTTTTGTTGTCTCTCTGCTATTTTAACTAGCTTGAGAAACAATGATGTTATTGCTTATGTGTCTCTAATTATAATTATTTGCACAATTCCTGCACAATATTTGCTTGAGGATGTCAGATTACAAAAAGTTCTTAAAAAAAAAGACTTATTTTTATTGTATATTCATGCTTGGAATGTGTTAAAGAAAAACATTTATTGATACTATTTTTATATAGACAGAGTACTAATTTGGATCATTTATGTTAGCTACAATAACTGCTGTGGAGGCAGATTTTGTTGTAACCTATTTCTATATAGAAGTTTTCTGTTAAATTTTAAAATAAATGACAAAAGTGTTACCACTTGGGCTTGATGGTTATTAATTGTGAGGACTTCATGACACTGCAGCATTGTTACTAGTGACTGTGTCCCAAAGAAGTTGTCTGGATTTAGTTTTATTTCAGATAGTTTAAAATAGCAATGTTGAAACCCAAATGTTGCTGACGTGTTTCAAACCCTTTCAGAACTCAATAAGGATTTCTTCACCAAGGTATTCCGCTACTTTCACTTGAAACAGCTCATCTGAGAGACCATTTCTAGGTATGTCAAGGAAAAGGTGATCAGGAATAGTCAGCATGGATTCACCAAGGGGAAGTCGTATCTGACAAACCTGATAGCCTTCTATGATGAGGTGACTGGCTGGATGGATGATGGGAGAGCTGTGGATGTTGTCTACCTTGACTTCCGCAAGGCTTTTGACACCGTCTCCCATAACATCCTCATGGTGAAGCTCAGGAAGTGTGGACTGGATGAGTGGACAGTGAAGTGGATTGAGGACTGCCTGGATGGCAGAGCCCAGAGGCTGCTGATAAATGGGGCCGAGTCTGGTTGGAGGCCTCTGGCCAGTGGTGTCCTGCAGGGATCAGTACTAGGCCCGGTGCTCTTCAACTTGTTCATCAATGACTTGGACGAGGGCACAGGGTGCACCCTCAGCAAGGTTGGAGATGACACCAAAATGGGAGGAGTGGCTAACACTCCTGAGCGCTGTGCTGCCATTCAGAGAGCTATACAGAATGGAGAGTTGGGCAGAGAGGAACCTCATGATATTCAACAAGGACAAGTGCATGGTCCTGCACCTGGGGAGAAATAACCCCAGGTACCAGTATAGATTAGGGCTTGACCTGCTGGAAAGCAGCTCTGCAGAGAGGGATATGGGTGTCCTGGTTGACAAAAAGTTACCCATGAGGCAGCAATGTGCCCTCATGGCCAAGAAGGCCAATGGGCTCCTGGCTGCATGAGGAGGAGTGTTGCCAGCAGGTGGAGGGAGAGGATCCTCCCCCTCTGCTCAGCTCTGGGGAGGCCGCACCTGGAGTATTGTTAGCAGTTCTGGGCTCCCCAGGACAGGAAGGACATTGAGCTTCTAGAGCGGGTCCAGTGTAGAGCCACAAAGATGATGAAGGACCTGGAGCATTTGTCGTATGAGGAAAGACTAAGCAAGCTGGGCCTGTTTAGTCTGGAGAATAGAAGACTGAGAGGGGATCTGATCAATATGTTCAAGTACCTGAGGGGTGATTGTAGGGAGGATGCGACCCGACTCTTCTCTGTGGTGGGCAGTGACAGGACAAGGGGTAATGGGTGTAAGTTGAAACATAGGAAGTTTAATCTCCATGTGAGGAAGAACTTTCCTGTGAGGGTGACAGAGCCCTGAAACAGACTTCCCAGAGAGGTTGTGGAGTCTCCTCTGGAGATCTTCAAACTCGCCTGGATGCCACCTTGTGCCACATGCTATAGGTGTCCCTGATGGAGCAGGGGTGTTGGACTAGATTATCTCTAGAGGTCCCTTCCAACCTCAACCATGCTGTGATTCTGTGATTCCCTGGAAATCCTAAGCGTTTATCTGAACCAGAATGTGAATGTCATAACGTTGATTGCTCTGATCAGATATTCTGATTCTATGGATGTTTGCTTATAACAGAAACATTTGAAATGCAAGTTAAAACGTAATGATCTGAGACTATCTCCTTTTTAAAACTAGTAGTAAAATCACTTTGAAACCCAACACTGGGTTTCTCTCTAGTTACATGGCCTGAAATTTACTCGTTGCTCTCTTTTCTTCAAAGTCAAATTAGGCAAACCCTGGGAAACAAACTGAATGTACCTGAAAAATTAAAAATGGAAGCTTTCTTTAAAATTACCTTAATTAAACATAAAAGTTCATGTGTCCATTTTGTGTTTCATCTGAGTAACACTGGATTCGGATAGGCTTACTCTGGAAATACGGGCCCATGCACACATTTATTAATTCCGCTTCTCTCATATCATCCCCATTACTATTTTTCTTTGTTTAAACACACCTTATCATTGCTTATTCATAGTTTATTCACTCTTTTTAATTATTTCTATTCATTTACCATTTTCTTTAAGGTTTTACCCTATAAATCAATGTTACAGTTTCCTTTACACACTATTATTAAGCTCATTCATGCAAATACAGATTTTGGTAAAATACTCATTTTTAAATAATATAGATTTTCATTGTATTTTCTATCTTTATGTTGTCCAAGTAGCACAGGTTTAAGTTGTAATGGGTGATTCAGTTGACAGGGTGGATGGTAGGTATTCTGTTTGAGCGTCTAGTGACACGAAGGTAACAATATGTTGATCTTTCTCATTGCTGGAATTTCCTATACCTGTTGTCTCCTTTTCCATCTTTACAGATGATAGATGATTCTGTATGATAGATGATTTTCAAATTGTATATACACATTGGTGAGGTGGTCCATCTGAAAGAGTATTCCTAATAATCATGTTCACTGTATATGATCTATCTGCAACCGTAGAAAATAAATTTTATTTTTTTCTTTGTTTCAAATTAGGCTCATGCACAGTTAGTTCGAGAAGTTGATGTAGAGAAGGTGTCAGTGTTTGAAAACCCCTATGTAGATGCAATAAGAAGCTTATGGAATGACCCTGGAATCCAGGAATGTTATGACAGACGACGGGAATATCAGTTATCGGATTCAACTAAATAGTAAGTATATAGTGGTGTGACAATAAGTGATCTTCAGAAAGATCAATCAATATTGCAGAATCCTCAGTGAGGCATGTGAGTTTTCTTACTGTAGCAGATGAAGCTTCCTTATTTATTTTGTTTTCAGGTTTGAATTTGGATTGTATTGAATATATATGAAGCACTTGAAATAATAACCACCATCTATTGTTTCTGATGAACTGGTGCTGTGCTAGCTCCTTAAAGGAGACAGTAAAATAATCCAGAGGGGCTGGATTATTTTACCACTCGGCTTTAGTTAGCTGATTTTATTCATCAGCACAAGATCTTTGTGATAACAATATCCACCACTGACTGGCGTGGTTGTTATACGGATGGAATTATTGATTAGCACATAGCAACTAGCAATTAGCGCAATTAAATGGAGTAAACTGCTTGTCCCAGGAAAGGGGAAAAAAAAAAAAAAAGCTAGAGCGTTTCTTCACCCTGAATGTACAGGGACCTCTCAACCTTGCAAGGAGTTACCTCAACCCAGCGTCCCAGGTAACGGGAGGGATACTCATGGTCCAGCCGGAGGAGTTGGTCGGGTGTTGTTCCTGATCTCTGCTCAACTCACCAATGCTAGACTCTGTCCTTTATACCCTTAGAGAAGGAGTATGTGACTGTGCTATGATCATCCTTATAAGGTGATTCTTCCAGAATCTTCAGGCAAATTCGAAAAGATTATCTGCTCTTTGCACCATCAGCAAGATGGGTTTTGGTCCCTTATTGGGTGTTTTGCAAGTGTATCAGTTCTTTAGCCAGTGAGGTATTGTTTGCAAATTTTAGCGAAGGAGGACTGCCCTGCCTCCACAAGACTGCCTCCTTCCCTATCTTGTTGTTGGGGAAAGTACCCAAAGTCTCTCCATCGCTCTTCTGCCATGTTGGCAGAGTTTGTGCAATTCAGCAGTTTTGATTGTTAACTCTTTACTCGCCCATCAACTTCACTCCCCCCAGGTTCTTAATAATGTTATAATACTTCCCTAGTTTTCTACTCCCTCCCAGCTGTTTCATCTAGCCCAATGAATCCAAAACTATGTTCTGTTTCAGGCTCTTTTAAATAATTAAAAATATTAGATGGATATACTAAGCAATGCTAAATGACCTTTGAAGCAGCTTCCAGCATAATGTCGAAGATTTATGATAGGCCTGGTGACCGCAAGGTAGACAAGAGAGGGTTGGATACCAGCAGAGAGAGACACTCAAGGTTCAAAAGGGGTTAAACAGGATAAGTTTATAAAGAACTTATACTGCAGACTGCATGCAGAGCTCTAGGTACAGTGAAGGGTGGTCACCAATGGGAGGCTGCTGGAGGTACGGGTTGAACACATGGATTGGATACATGGGTAGATCTTGACTCGTTCTTTCTAAGGGCCCCTTAAATCTACTAGAACTGTTTCCTTGTCTCAGCTGTGCTAACCTGCTACCGCATCCTCTGCCAACCACTGGGTCCTCTCCAGGTCTCCCACAGCAGTTCTCTACCCGCTGACTGACAGAAACATGGTATTGGGGCCACCAGCGTGTGGACAAGGTTCAGACGTCTTTCCAGTATTAGCCCAACTAACAGCTGAGATGTGCAAATGACTAAATCATAGTGAGTATATATATGTATATAGTAAATTATAACACGTACGCACACAAAACTAATCAGTCCAGAACTAGGAGCATAATGCATTTTCGCCATGGTCCTACATTTGACAGCCACGATAACAGTCACTGCCAGGGATTGTCCTGCACTGACTCTTTGGACTTTATGTTGTGTGGTACTTGAAGTAGGCTCTTTATCTTGTGGGTGTTGGGTTTGATGCACTTACTGTAGTTTTGTCGATGTCCCAATTAGTACGAGGCTGGGATGGAGAGCAGCAATGTCACGTCTCCGCTTGGCATATTCATCAGGTCACAGTTCTCTGGGTGAGAGTCTCTTAGAGGGGACATTGACTGGGACACTTTCCCATTTGATTCATACCAGGTGGGTGTCTCCTGGCCCATCAGCAGTGATTTCCCCTTCTGACTGTTTGGAGTTAGTTGAATCACGCACCCACACGGTATGTCCTGTAGACACCTGGTAGACAGGTATGTCCTGTCTACCTGGTTGCTGGGTGGGCTGCAAGGAATCTGTTTCCTGGATAGTGGGGACTGTCATCCACTCACATGTCAGTTAGGCTCTGTAGTCTCCCTGTGTACATTGCAGGGGTTGGGATCTGGCGTAATGAATCACAACCTTCACCTCCTCAAGGTAGTTTGAGTCAATGGTCCCTGCAATGACATCCACCTCCCAGAGAGCTCAACTATTACAGGGCACCAGGCAACCATAATCCCCTTGAGGTGTAGTGGTGGCCAACCCCATACTCACAAGATGATGACTCTCTGGTTCTAGGGTTATTTCTTTGTGTGGCAGTTGCAGACCCAACCCTGCCCTCCTGGGTGAGGGTACCAGCAGGGGACAATTTGCACAGATGCTCTTTAGGCAGCCTGTTCATTCACCGACCTTAATCCTGACCTTTGCAGATGGTAGGATATGTGACATGTCCAGGCTATTCCTCACTCTTTAGCCCAATTTGGAATGTCATTCCCTATAAAATGAGTGCCCTGATCGATTCAGACTTCCACTGGGGAGCCATATAACCCAATCAAGTTTTCTAACGCCTTCATGGTGTGAGCCTGGGTAGCTGCGGCACAAGAGTGGGTGTACAATAGACCAGAGCAGGTGTCCACAGCACTCAGGACATATCTGTGCCACTGGCTTTCTGGTAGGGGTCCAATATAATCAATTTGCCACACCTCCTCAGGCTTTTGTCCTCTGCGAATATATCCCTTTTTGGTCTGCAACCACTGCAGAGCTAGGTGGGTACAGTGAGGGCAACACTATCTTGCCTCTTTTTGCACCACAATGGTGGTATGAAGACCTTGAATGCTAGCCCATTGGATGGTCTTATCTCCATCCACATGGCCACTTCTATGATGGATCCAATCTGCTAACCCAGGGGCAATGAGCACGCTAACTGCTGCCATAGCATCTACCTTACCATTGTACTTGACTTCTTCAGAATTACTAGGTGTATGGACATCTGCGCACCTTATGGCAATTTGATGTTGGGTTCAGGCTTCCCAGATACTAGGTCACAGGGGCTGTCCCCATATTTGCTTGCCGTGGATAGCCCATCCCGATGGATACTGTGCTGCCATCCATACACTAAGACTATTGCATACTGCCCAACTATTGGTGTATATAAATAAGGGTCCTTCATTCTTGGTGAGCACTAGATAGCCTGCCCAAAGTTTGACCCACTGGCTTGATAGTCCAGGCCAGTCTCATACAGAATCTCTTTGTGAAAGTTGGATTGAAGACTACAGCTTGCCACCACCTCTCTGCTCTTTTGTATGAGGTTGAGCCATCAGTGAATTGTGCATGTTCTTGTTGATTCGCTGTCAGCTGATTGTATGGGGGAGCTTCTACACATGGGGATGCTGGGGTCATGGCTAGAGGGCTACACTGCCAATTATCCTTGAGGGGTAATTCCTCAAAGGTGATAGACCCTAAGAGGCGCACATGTGTGTCTGTGATGCCTGCTTTAGGAGCCTTCATGCGTAGTTGCAGATAATGCTTCCACTTCCACAAAATTTGGACTTGTGCAGTGCCACTTGTAGGTAGTGGTCCTTCATCTCGGCTCCATCCCATTATGGGCAAAGGAGTCCGCACTACTACTGAGTCTGGACCCGTGATAGCTTCTGTCTGTTGAAGAGCCCAGACTGCAGTCAGTATCTGCTGTTCCACTGGGGTGTATCGTTCAGCTGAACCTCGCAATGGTTTGGACTGGTATTTGATTGGTTCTTTACCGGTCCAGACCTGCCGCCACAGACCCTGTGAGGCTATGTCACCTACTATGGTGACTTCCAGCTCTTCTTCCTGGGCTCAGAAGTGCATGCTGACTTAAAGCTTCTTTAGCTTGAGCAAAGGCTACCTTCTGTTTAGGGCCCCACTCAAAGGCAGCTTTCTTCCTTACTATGGCCTGTATGGGCTGTAGAATGTACCCGAGATGCGGGATAAAGGTCTGCCAGTACCCCCAAGCCCTAGGAAGGATAGGGCCTGACCCACTGACATTGGTTCAGGGAAGTGAGTAATGGTCTCGATGGCTTTCTGTGGTATTTTCCTCTGGGGAACTGACCAGAGTATGCCTAGAAAGACGACTTCATTGCTGAGGTCCTGTATTTTCTTTGGGTTCATTAGTCACACTCTATCGGTGAACACATGCCTTTGCTTCAACAAGGCTTGCTTCAGTGGGACCGCTCATCAAGATGTTGTCAATACAGTGTCCCATTGCTACCTTATTGGGCAGGGTGACCCGGTCGAGGTCCCTGCTTACCAGCTGGTGACAAACAGTGGGACTATGTTTGTAACCTTGTGGCAGAACCATAAAGGTAGAGCGGCAGCTTTCCCAGGTAACTGCAAATTGATCTTGGCTCTTTTGTGCGATGGCAAGAGAGAAAAAGGCATTTGCCAAATATATTACCACATGCCAGTGTCCTAGTTGGTGGCCAATCGTTCCATCATGGACACTGTGTCAGGCACAACTGCAGTCAACATCAGAGTTAGACTGTTAAGGCTGCAGTAGTCCACAGTCATTCCAGGACCCATCTTTCTTTTTTACTGTCCAAAGGGGGCTATTAAAGGCACTGGGTGCTGGATGAATGATGCCAGCAGCCAAAAGGCCACGGATGGTAATCTGTTATCTCTTCGTGCCCTCTGGGTACACGGTACTGTTTAGTGTTAACAACAGCAGTAGGCACCGGGAGCTCCACTGGGTCCCATTTAGGGTGCTCTCAAAATAGTAGTAGCTATTTTAATGTATAAGGACCACCCAAAAGAAAAGGGGCCCCACGGAGCAGTGATTGCTTTCCCTCAGAGTATATCAAGACCTAAAATATGCTTGTGAATTGGGGCCACCAACACAATTGCCTTTACTGGGAGTGATTTGCCCATAGCCAATTTTAGTTGCGTGGCTTGCACATCACCCTGCTGATGCCACTCACAGTCACTGAGCGGCCCCAGCGGGATGTGGTCCCACACAGAATGGTAGCCTCCGCCCCCGTGCTCACCAGCACCATTACTCACTGTTGTCCTTCATTAGGCCTGTAAATGTCAATCGGCATAAAAGGGGCGATGGTCCCCCATTACATATCGTCTAATTTGGACGGGAGCCGGGGGGACTCACCTCCCTGTCAATATTGAGCTGGCAGCTTCCACTCCGTGTACTCGGCAGGCAGGGCAGCAGGTGTCGCTGGCCCTCCCCTGCACTCTCCAGGCTGCTCGCTGGGCTTCCCCCGCTCTCAGACTTCGTGTGCATCACTGTCCACCTCCCGCCATGGCACGCTGGCTCGCAGCAGGTCTTGGAGCATAGTGCCACGATTCGCCCTTTCTTTCCGTTTCACGTCTGCCCGCCTGCTTCCCAACTTCCCATCCCTGCTAACAGAGGCCGCCTCTGCCACCCAAGCGGCTTCCCCCGCCGTGCCCGCCGGCCTCCCAATCACAGGTAGCTCCATCGTTTTAAGGGAGTGGGGCAGGTCGCAGCACCTTAGTCCGTATGGTTTTGCTCGTGGGCATCTGCTCCAGTCCTGTAAACTGGGAAAATGGATTCCGGGCACCGTTGCTGATGGCCGCAGGTGGCTTAGCACTGCCGCAATAGCAGTCCACGCGGGGAGCCCGCCATCGATGCCCGTGGCGGTCAGCCGGGTTAACGGCGCCGTGACCAGCGTCCCTCCCTTAGGGATAGGGAAACGTTTCGGCTCTGCTACTGCGGGGCATGGAGGGCGTTGTGCAGCCAGGGATCCTGGGGCAGAGTCCCCATCCTCTCGATCTCCTCTCTAGGAAAATGAACCGTCTCTGCCCCATCGTCCCACAGCCTCAACAGCCGCTCTAACAAGCCTTCATGGAGCTGCTGCCAGTAGCGTCCCGGTACAGTCTGCAGCCCCGATGCTTTAAAATTGGAGGAGTTGTGGTCCCTCGCAGAGAGGCTGCATTCGGTCCCATGAGCCACCGCGCCGCTACCGGCCAGGCAGCTTCTGCCCCTTCGTGCTCAGTGTCCGATTTCAAGCTGGGGGGCTCATCGGGTGCCCAGACATTGCTGCCTCAAGTTTCCGCATCCCAGTCCACTTTGCGCACCAGTGCTCACAGCGCCAGGGACGGACCCCTCGCCACCCTCACTCGTCGCCAGCGGTTTTTCAATGCGGGCGGCCACAACGGCACACCAGTGCTGCAGCTTCTCGGCTCGACCCACGGTTGCCCTTGCCACCTCTCGAGTCAGCTGGAGAACCTCCATAGTGGTTGCGAGAGCGCTTTTCAAGTGCCCCTTTCTCTGGCGTGCCCCAGTAACGCCTCGTCCCAGCTGCGGAGCACAGTCGGCAGAATCCACCCCAGATCCTGCTGCCTTTCACGCCGCCAGCCCTGCTTTTCCAGCCAGAGCTTGGCAACCGGCTCCCCAAGCCGCTCTGGGCATCCCCTGGCTTGCTCTCAGCTCTAGTCCTGCTGCAGGGGCAAGTCACCCCACCGGCTTGCAAGCTGCAGGTGCCCACCAACCCACAGTGGGCCACCTGGGAATGCGGTGCCCCGCCTCCCCCTAGCTCTCTCACCTCCAAAGAGGCATCTCCATACCGATGTCCCGCTGGTTGCGCCAACAGCAAAGCAGGCCAGAGAGGATCGCATACCAGTGGAGAGAGACGCTCAGGACTCGTGAGGGCTTAAACAGGCCAGATTATTTAAACAGGACTCACACTACCGACTGCACGGGGAGCCCAAGGAAGCACGCCGAGAGGTTGACGATGGGAGGCGAGGCTGCTGAAGGCAAAAGGTTGGGCGTCCAGACAGGACTCGACTTGTTGTTCCTGAGGGCCCCTTAAACCTACTAGAGCTATTTCCTCAACTCTGCTGCGCTAATGCATGTAGAAGTGTTGTAACTGTGGCACGCAAAGCAGTTAACATTTGACAGTCATGGAAGAAGATTGTTGGGAGAGATTTCAAGAGATCAGTTTATCTGTTCGTGTCTCCTCAAGGAGGATGAGCTGTGCTTACGTTTTTCTCATTTCTCTTGGCACATAGCAAACCTGTTCTTGAAGGTCTTCAGTGAGGAGATTCCACATTACCAGGGCATGGTCGATTCTAGTGGAGTGCTATTTTCATTGCCCCCTTCAAGTCTATTCTGCATCTCTCTCACTGCAGTTTAAGACCTGCATTTCTTTTTTCACCATGAATATGAAGAAGAGCAACAGCAGGGAAGCTGTAATGTTCCACTCTTCCTGCCATCCACTTTTCTTTTTTTTTCATCCAAGTCCAGTTCTTTCTGTTGTTTCACATAGGTCATGTTTTCACTAGTAAATTTTGCTGTCTAACGATGGTCTTTCTAAATGATACTCATCTTGAAAATGGATGGTGTATTCCTGGCCAGTTGTTCTCCAGCCTGAATTTGTCCAGAATTTTATTTTTAATTAGGTGTAATACTTTGTGTATATCTTTTCTGAAATTTGTCCTGTTTTTCCAGACCTCATTTTCCAGTTTGTCAAGTTCATTTTGAATTCTGTTCCTGTCCTCCAACATGCTTGCAACCCTTCTCTGTCTCTTGTGTATATGTTTAATAGGCACATTTCCTATGACAGTATCCAGGTTACTAATGAAACTAGTGACCAGAAATAATTTCTAGAGGAACTCTAGCAGGCAATGGTCCATACCCCACTGTAATGAGCAAATGCATTAATATTATCTACATAGTTTTGTTATATACCATTCCATAATTTAATTTTGGACCTTAATTCAGGAATTTTAGGAACTTTAGGAAGAGGACTGCTAATCAAGTAATATTTGAAGATAGATACAATTTTTAATTTGTAAAGTATGCACTCAGAATGAATATAAAAAGCACAGGGATATTGGATTGCACCTCAAGGCTAGTTCCTTACTGTTATAAAACTTTAAGTTTTCACCTTTCCATCAGTTTTAAATCATTTTAAAGTTAACCCTTTTTAAAATTGGTTAGGTTACTTGTCTTCAGTCTGAAAAGCTTTTTTTTCACTAGCTTTGGATTTACAGACTGAATTTAGTCATGGCCAGTACATATCTATTTGCTCTTTTGTTATAATAGCTTTTCTGCCTCTCCAGCAAATTTGCAAAGGGCAACCTTCAGTTTTGCTAGTATAACTTCTGGTTTCCTTCTAGGAAAGAGGCTTCCTACTCCCATGATCATCCCTGTTGTTGTATTTTAATTGAACTCAGTTTAACTTGACCAGAAAGACGGTCAGCTTGTATACAGCCTCACCACTGCTTTGTACAATGCCATAAATAATTCTCTGGTCTTTCTCACACAAAATATTTTCAATACCATGTTTACGTGTATTGCAACTGTTTTCTGTGGTTCTGTGATAGACCAGTATATCTTTCTCTTCTTTTCCAAATGCTGAATTGTAAAATCACAAGGTAGGCAGATGAATATGCCAGCCATAGATTTGAATAAATCATATATATTTGAATAAATCAAATATATTATTTGAATAAATCCTGGAGAACGGGGGAGGTGCCAGAGGACTGGAAGAAGGCCAGCGTCACGCCAGTCTTCAAAAAAGGCAAGAAGGAGGATCCGGGCAACTACAGACCAGTGAGCCTCACCTCTGTCCCCG
>JAWLRI010001241.1:0-12224 GCA_034781795.1 Crypturellus tataupa
CCACGTGCTCTAGGTGGCCCTGCGTGTGCAGGGGGGTTGGACTAGATGACCTCTAGAGGTCCCTTCCAACCTTAGGCCCTCTATGATTCTACAGCTGTCATGCTATTGAGATGTGCTTATAACTTAGTGTGGCATTTTTATGAAAAGTTTTCCTTTATACACTGGAGTTAATTTACTTTTGGTATCTTTGAGTTCTCATGAGCATCAATAGTCAAATATTCTTTATTATCACTGTTCCTAAAGAGACAGACAATCTAAAGTTTTCACCAAAATGTCTTCAAGAGACTTGTCCTCCCAAAACAGATTTAGTAGTAGTACTGTACAAGTGCAATATTCTTGTGTCCTAAATTTGTAGTAGATCACTAGATTATTATGTTCCAGTTTTATTGCCCTTGTGAACCAAATATTTGGTTGATATATCAGGTTTTTACTAACCTTGCTTTGCAAATGCTTCACTATGAAGGTGAAGTATTTTTATTCCTGCATTTTGCAGTTGATGAGAGAAAGGGTTAGTATTGTCTGCCTTTGGGAGATGCAGTTATCTTGCAGATATCTTGCTATAACTTTAAGACAAAGAATTTAACTGGCTTTCTAGAAATGCATAGGCTATGTAAATGAACATGTTTAACAGTTTGAAGTCTCTTTTTCTTGAAAGAGTTGAATCAGGTTGAAGCTTATTTCAGAAGTGTTTTCTGACTCTGAAAGGCCTGTTGTACACGTTGTTGCCAATTAATATTCACTATTGGATTTCATACACAATTTAAGCAGAATTGAAGGCCTTGTTTTGGAAGTTACTTCTAAAGATAGGAACACAGATTAAAACTGACTGTTCCCCATAGTTCAATGATCTTTATTGTTCTGTTTAACAAATGTATTTTGAAAATTGACACTGCTAATAATTAATGGAATTAGCATCAAAGTGATGCATCAATTTGGAAAGGAGAGAGGAAAAAAACAAACACTATGTTAATTACCAGAATTGTTTACTGGATGCAAACCTTGTCTTGCTTATTCTGCATATCCATCTGTGGTTATTTTCCTACTCTGCAAGTGCTCAGAGGTGATAATAAAGATTTTGCTCACTGTTAGCTGGTTAAACTTGGTCATAATGTGCACACACAACTTGATGTCCAACAAGTGTATTAATTTTCAGTGTTACTATTATAACACTTTTTCTTAGGTTCACAATCAATTCAATTGCAGTATTGAATGGTATTTTAACACCAATATATTTGCTCTTGAAATGACTGAGGACAGGGTGAGCAAGCACACTTCAGTTCTATAATAACTCTGTAATCTATTTTGGTCACATGTCAGCTCCTAATGCATTTTTTGGTTTTATTTACAGCATTGAGATATGGCTCAAGAGACAAACCAGACTCCAGGGCCTATGCTGTGTAGTACAGGATGTGGATTTTATGGAAATCCTAGGACAAATGGAATGTGTTCGGTTTGCTACAAAGAGCATCTTCAGCGACAGCAGAATAGTGGTAGAATCAGCCCAATGGGTAAGAATTTAGATCTGTTTTAAAAATATTTTTGATTCCTCATTATTTCAGGTGAACTTTTGAAAGCTATGTACTAAGACTATGAACATCAGAGAACGTTAATTTAAAACAGTAAAAATAAAACCACATTTTTGTGTAACAGATTTTTGCCAACTTGGTGTTGAGCCTTAATTTGCATTTCTACACATCCTCCACAGTGCGTTCTTATATAATAATTAGGAATTAAGAATAGTCTGTCTTTAACAAGAAAGATGCAGTAGAATGAAGGGAAACAGTTTGTTACTGTGTGCAAGAGTAAGAGTATTTGATTAACTTATAATTCACAGTTTGCTTATTAACTTCTCAAATTCCTGTTATATAGGAATGACCAGTGGTTCAAACAATCCTACCTCGGACTCTGCATCTATACAAAGAGCAGACACTAGCTTAAACAAGTGTTGGGGTGCTGCTGGCAGCACATGTGAAAAGTCAAGGTAAGATGAAAGTGTTATTTTTTGAGGTTTGAATGAGCTGAGCGTGCAGCAAGTTGAAGACCTGTAGTGATATTGTGCTAGTACAGTGAACTTCTGTAGATGAGAGAAAAAAGGACAGTGCACTTAAGTGTTTTGTGAATCTTTATAAATAAGAACAGATTACAGCGTTTGGTGTTAGACTACTGCATTTATAAGGATATTTCTGGTTTATCTGGAAAAATATGCCCCTACAGATCGTGTCATATTCTAGGTAAGTGGAAATAAGGGCAAAAAATATACTTTAGCTATAGTGGAAGTAGAGATCAGGAACCTGTATTAGTAATTGAACAGATAGTGTATTGATATAGATGGGTTTGGACAATTTAAGCTCTTTATTATGGACTCAAGATTAATGTAAATTACCTGTCTCACTGTACCTTAACAGAAATGTACCTGTTGCTGCTTTGCCTGTAACACAGCAAATGACAGAAATGAACATTTTGAGAGAGGAAAAATTAATACCAAAAACAGAGACTGAACCAGGTATGTTTACAAAGTAATACTGTATGCAACTGGTGACTTAAGGGAAAGTAGGGTTTGGTTTTGTTATCTTTGCCAAATGTAAAAGGCAATCTTATGCTTCTGTTGATCTAATATCTTTTTTTTTGCTAACCAAGCAACTACATGATAGCTAGTGTCACACAGTGCACTTTATTGATTAGGGGTAAAAGAAACTCTAAAAACAACTCAAAATATTTATAGTTGTAAATCCTGCAGCTGGAAGCTCAAAGTTGAAACCAGTAAAAGCTTGATTGAAGCTTGTGTATAGAGATTATTAGAAAGGCTACTGTAAAACATGCTTGGAAAAAAAAAACCTTCTGGAATGTAAACATGCACAGGGACAGAAGTTTTGTTTGTTTTGTTTTGTTCCCCTTCCCCAGTACATACACACAAATTCTTGAAACTACTTTCAGCTCCTTCAAAAGTACAAATTTCCTTTTGGGTGTTCATTGGGTTTGTGGCAGACTTTAGACAGTATCTACTATTTTTAGATTACAAAGGGTTTTTGTGCATCTAAGATGCATCAAGTATGTTGTGTTCCCTGGTACTAAATCTGTAAGTGTCTTGCAGTCACAAGAAAGTGGTCTAAACTCTTTATTTTTATAAATCCCTATTGTGTCCTTGCTAGTTAAGTTTCTCTTCCTTTTTGAGCAGCATCTCCTATACAAGCCAGAAAGTTGATTTCTTGTGTGTGTCGTGTTGGTGTGTTTTGTGGGTGGGTAGATTTTTTTTTTTTTTTTTTTCCTCTCTTCCCCTATTCGTGGAGTTAAAGTATACTTTTTTACTATTGGGAATTAAGTGTCTTATTCTAGAAGGTGCTGGTTTTTTTTTCTCTCAATTTCAGCAACAAGCTCTTTTTCATTAGGTTTTTTTTTTCCATATTGACGTCTGTAGCCTGGATCATTCAAAACAAGTTAGGTTCAAGAGCAATTAATCATATTTCAGTGTTTGAAGGAAGAAGGACCTGACAAACTTTAGCCCAGTTGTAATTTACATGTCTAAAGTTTTATTTTGCAACTTTTAGCTTATTAGTTCAACTTTCTTGCTTGTACTTCTATAATTGAATTGTATGGCTTGTGCTTATCTTAGCTGTTCACAAAAGTCATTGAAATCTGGAGACCTTTATGTCTCCAGATTAGGAGATCCTTGTCTCCAGATAAGGATTGAATTCTAGTATAGTCTTGACCAAAATTAAAATATACTCAACTTTTAAATCTTCACATTCTAGAAATATGGTGCATAGTTGTTTTTCCCCACACATCAGAGCAATGCCTTTACCAATCTGGATAGGCATGGTTGGAGACCTTCCTCAGTAAGCCTGTTTTGTTTTAGTGGGCTTAGTGGATTTGTAAGTGGAAATAATTTTCATACAAGAAAGAAAGGAGTTAAACATTAAGCTAAGCTAAGTTAAACGTTAAATTGTAGCGTGCTTCTGTCAGTGTTTCCAGACTTCGTTAGTAGCAGCATGCATATTAGACTTTTGGCCTGTTTAGCCCAGTAATAGCACTGTTTTAGGGATTAGTGTGAAGTCACTCCACACACTGTGAAGTCACAGTTGTGGAATAGCATTGCCTGTAAAGAAAGTGAACCATAACTTGAAATGATTATGGTCTCTATTTGTAACATACATATTAGAAAATCATCCCCAAATATTATTAACTTAGTCTTGTTCCATCCATTTTGTAGGTTACCCTTTCTGTTCCTGAAAATTGGTGTTCGATAAGCTTCATGAGATAGAGATTATCATGGTTAGCTCACTTGTCTTTTGGCCCTACATCAGACTAGTATGATTAGTGTTATATTAATGTTAAACAACACAACTGTGCCGCATGCAGGTTGAGACCTTGTTATGGGTTGCCCTTATTCGTGTTGTAGATGCACTGTACACATAACTACTGTTTGATGTGGATAATCTGAATATGATGCTGAATAGGCAGACAGTTTTAGGTATTGTAGGCTCAAAATGGTAAGTGATATTACTTAATTCTTGCAGTTTTGATAACTGCCTTGTTATTTCTAATTTGTCTTTAGACATGACTGTTATTTAATCATGTTGCTTTCTATAGACTGTTCCTTGGTCTTTAGAACCCTCTGATATAAGAATCTTATTGTCTTGTGTTCAAAATAGTGTTCAAAATAGTTGTTTTCAAGTTTCCCATGTCTACTGAAGTTTGAATTGAAATCCCTGATTAAAACAATTCTGGTGCAGCTGCCAGTGTTGTACTTGTTGCTGATAGACTGCTATTTTTAACAGAGACCAAATTAAACTATATCTCAGTGTGATATTTGAAAAGGGATATATTTACATTGCATCAATATAATAATAAAGCTCTTAAGAGCTGGGCATGTGGGACAAAATAACTTTATTCCCTTTTCTTGCCATGAAATTAAAAATGATGCAACTTCAGCCTTTCCTAGGCACCTAGATCAGCATAGCAATTGTAGTTTCTGAAGTACAATATTTATTTTCAAGATGCTTGACTTGCATAATAAATGCTGCTTATCAGTGACTCAATTTTATGTACAAGTCAATTTGTTTTAATGTGCAATATAATAAGGATTGTACAACCTCTAGTGTAGCTTTCTTTGGTACTGCAGAACTGTAATCTAATGTCTTTCTGAGATCTTTTGGTTTACCTTTTTCTCTACTGTTTTTTTCACTATTTTTTCTGTGGTGGGAATTGAGGGGGTGTCATCTAAAAATAGCATGTTTGAAATTTTTCATGTTGTTGTGACTTTCCACTGGCGTTCTTACTGCTGACTAGTACCAACGCAAGTCATGCGGTTTGTTAAATTGATGGATTTCTCTTTTGGATACTCCTTTGGTCATAGAAGATCCTGAAATTTTCTTGGTATCTCAGTATAAGGTTGAAAAAACTTAAGTGAACTAAACAGAATGAGATAACTTTCTGAGCTAATGGTTGAGAAGGGTGACAACCAAGGTGATGGAGAGGGGTACATGACAACAGGACTTCTAAGATGATAGAATATGAGTTTTAGTGGTAATGTTTTCTTTGTCTGAACAGGGCTCTTGGTAATGAGGAAGCAGGTCTGGAGAAAACAGTAACAACCATTTTCCTACCACTGTTTCAGCTTTTGTTCAGTGATTTATTCCATAATAATCATATGACATCATTTAGAGCACTTGAATTTCATCAATACCATATGATTTCTGTCATAAAATGAATTTGATATATTGTGGACTGGTGTTCTAGTTGTCCAGTTGGATTTCACTTCTATGCTAAAGGAGGTTTTCTGTGACAAGCAGTTGTCAGGATAGTATCTGAATTTAATACTGGCTCTTGACATAATGTGAGAACAGCATTTTAAATTAGAGCCACAATTGGAAAAAGAATTTTGTTCTGTAAGCTTTAGTATGAGTGATGCAGGCAGCTTTGTAACTGTTCTAGCAGTTAGAAGGGGCAAGGCTGCTTGTCACAGTGAAGGCTGCTCAATTCCTCATATAGAGGAAGAAGTATATTTGTAGTAGAGTAACACTTTTTTCCTTTAGATAACACTTTTCTTTTAATGGTTTTGTTCTTAATGCTGTGTGTGTGTGTGGGGGGGGGGGGCATAGAATGATTACTAGACTTTTTTTTTTGTCTTGATGAATCCTGGAAAACTGCTATTTCCATCCTTGCTTCCTTGTGAGCATGTTTAGCAGTGATAGCTTCTTGTTTTCAATTTCTTTTAATGCTGTCCTTTGAGTGACTTTAGTTTGCTGTTGCTTTCCACCTTCTTTTTATTTTCCATCTACCTGGAACAATGTGCATGTTCCCAGGGCTCATATGAGTTGGTTCTGATGCAGGTGAAGTCTCCCCTGGCTAGCTATATACTGAATTGCAAAGGTATGCAAGTACTTCTGGTTCTTTATTCATCTACCATGGCTTATAACTAGCATTTTATTTTTAATCTAGTATTATAACAAATCTAAAAGGAACCTGATCATGCTTTTTTGTTTTGGAAGTCTAGGGGTGTTGTTGGGAGTTTTTTATGCTATAGCTAATGCATGTCAGCCAAGGTATGTGGTGATCCAGCAGGTTTATGCTGTTTGCGATTGTTGATTCTTTTTAACCTAGTATTTATTTTCTGGAGGAAAAAAAAGGAGAAAAAAAAAAAAAAACCGTAGTTGAAACTACTCAAAGTATAGTGATTAAAATGCTGCAATGAATTACTACTATAACCCTATAAGTCTTGGAGACTAAATATTTTGAGTTGATATAGTTTTGTCATCTTCATTTTTAACAAAATAGCATTGACTCTGAACTTTCCAAATTCTTTTTAGAAAACAGATATATAAAATATGCCAAAAGTAAGATAGTGAATGGATTTTAGTTCTTTAGGACCTTTACTGTTGTGAACTAGAAGAAAATATTAGCAACCTTTGTTTTACTTGATTAAAACACTGAATGTTCCTCATTACCTGGGAAAGTCTTTTAAAATCTAGATTTAGATTATGATCTGACTGGACTGTTAATTTGTACAGTGAATTATGGATTGAACTTGGATATTTGAATCTTTCTAGGTGTTAGTATTAAGTGATCTGGGTGTTTATGATAATATAAACAGAATGATTGTTTTATGATGATACAAATAAAATGTTTAAAACCAGGTATAAACAGTAACAGAAAAATAGTCAACAAAACTGGTGTTTCTTCATGTCTGGAAAAATCTACCAGACATCTACCAAAAATCTGGAAAAATAGGATCTAATATTGTGATCCAAAAGGATTTGAACTAAGAAATCCTGCTTGTCTATGCATAAAGTTGATTACAGTTGTCCTGAGTTTATGTCCTCAATTTATTCTGGAATTCATTTTATAGTTTTTTCCTTATCTATTGGAGCATTAGATGTCAGTATTCAACTGGAAGTGTTCAAGAAAACTGTAGAAAATAAGGGTTTGTGTTGCGTATGTGTTTGCATGCATACGCATATCTCCCTCAGCTTTCTTCTCTATTGGTTTGAATTTGAAGAGAATTTAAAAGAAACTCTTAATTTGTTGGAAAAATAATTAAAACAAAATGAACAGATTCACAGAAGTTCATAAAAGGAGGTTTTTTTAATCTTACAGAGAACTTAAGTAAAATATGACTCAAATTTGATTGAAGGTACTCATGACAAAAACAATTGAAAAAATAATTAGTCGTTTTGCCTATGTCTGCTTGAACATTAAGACTGAACACAGTGCTGGGTTACTCTGTTGCTATACTTGCAGTCAGATGATCTAAAAACTCAATTAACCAAAACAACAGCTATCTTTCTTGAGCTTGGGACACACTGGTTCTGTGCTACCTCCAGAACACAGCTACAAACCACACAAATAAGATCACCTTTTTGTTTGAGACATTTTCCATCATTTTAAAGGACAAAGTGCATACACTAAATATCTGTCTTCTTGTACTATGACAGTAACGCATTACTGGAAATTTTCTAAAATATGCTCCTGTCAATTGCATTTTCTGCAGGTATCATCTGTTCAACAGCTTGAACCACAACAATCTTGTTACTCTTTTTGCATTATATTTAACTTGATTATATAAGTACGAACATGGAACATCTGGAGTGTTCTGTAAGCTCTTAATGCTATATAAGGGTGATAAGTATCTTATTAGCTGATGAAACATTGGGGAAAATCTGATTGTCTTGTGTAGAGCCAAAAAAAGTTAGTGCATTACCTAAAAAAAATCTCTATTTGTGATTTATATTTTCATAGACTTTTCTGCATAATACTGTAGACAACGTCAGTATTAATAAATATATGCTTGGTACTGATTAGTTGGTGAAATCAAGAACTTCAATTGCTATTTTCTTTGCTTGAACAGTTGTTACTCAACCAAGCCCATCAGTTTCTCAGCCTGGTATCTCACAGAATGAAGAGAGAGCTCCTGAGCTACCCAAACTAAAGAACAGATGTTTCATGTGTAGAAAGAAGGTTGGCCTTACAGGTATGAGCACTTTGTCAGTATTGAATAGATTTGTATGATTAGTTGCCTCTTATAAGTTGTTTCAAATATCTGTAGCCAGAGTTAGACCACTTAATACAACTGACGCTGAAAATGTTTAATTTATTGTTTGTTGGAATAGGTGCACGTACTCCCTTTATCTCTTTTGATTAAACACTTAATGTACAGCTTGCTTGCATTTGAAGCTTCTTAGTGATACTGTTTCTTCTCCTTTGTACAGGATTTGACTGCCGATGTGGAAACTTGTTTTGTGGACTTCATCGTTATTCTGACAAGCATAACTGTCCATATGATTACAAAGCAGAAGCTGCAGCAAAAATCAGGAAAGAGAACCCAGTTGTGATGGCTGAAAAAATCGAGAGAATATAACCTACTTGAAGAGACTGATTTTTTTTTTTTTTTTTTTTGCTTTATTTTAAAATATACAAGGAAAGTGTTAAAGAACACATGCATGGCCATTTTCATTTGTTCTCCAAAATTTTATTTTTAGTCTTGTCTGTTTAATGATATTTCGGAATGCTTGGCCCTTTGTTAAAGGGAGAATTTGATATATACAGCCCTTGAAAATGTGTATGCCCTCCCCGGAATATAACTGGAAGATCAGAACCTACACAGGAATATACATGCACAGAGGACAAACTCTAGTTCACATGTGCCAAACGGATGTGTACTATCCACGTGTTTGCAATAGATCTGTCTTTTGAGGTGTTGGAAGCATATAATCCGTGGATAGTGTTATGTGCCTGTTTGGGAGAAGGACACATCAGAAAGGTTGGCAGTCTAATTCTACCATTTAAAAATATGTTCTAATTTCAGTTTCTGTACTGCATTGTTTTCCATCAGAAGGTACATGATGTAGAAGTCTTCCAGTAAGATGAGTTTGTGCCATATTTAAACAGTTTAACGATTGTAGTGGGAAAAGTGGAAAAAAACAGATGTGTATAAGAACTGAACTATTTCGGAACCAATTATGTTAACTTTAGAATCATGGAAATGTGTTCCCAAAGGAAATGTCCTGTAAGAAACTTATGAACTGGACTGTAGCAGAGTTGTCTATTCTTCCTTGCATATCTAAAAATGTTGTGTAACACAGTATTGTAAGATTTATTTTACAAAACAAAGGCTACATGTGTGTTTTAGACATGCCACAGCAGCTCAAGTAACATGTGCATCTGATTAAGTTGCAGAAGTATTTGGGCAGTCTATTTGCATACTACTAATGTTCAGTGTTATTCTGGGCTCAAAAAAAATAGAAGCTTTCTTATTTTTCCTAGATTAAAAGTAATAATTGTACCATTCCATATGGAAAAAAAACATGTTCAACATGGCTGCTGTAGATTTAAGTGGTAGCTGGAACCTTTTGGAGGACAACTTTATCATTTTTAATTTGGTGTAGGACTGTAATGTTCTCAAGTGTATTGCATGGGCTGCATTATCTTACAGCATTGTACAAGAACTCTAGAAAAGGCAGTATATGTCACTAACACTTGTCTGGTAATATCACTTCTGTGTTATAATGGAAGGCTTTTTGTGATGTATGAAACTTGTGTTTTTATATAAACAATACAGTTTAAACTAGCGTTGTGATAATACCTATTCTCATCTGTAAATAGTTATAGAAGGAGCTACTTCTAATTTTAATGCAGTGTTCAATCTTATTCTTTACTTCACTATTAAAAGCATCACATTTTTGCTTTAATTTTGCTCTTTTAACTGATTTTAGATATGCAAACATGTACAGACAGTTCATATTTATTTATTGCACATAATCATACTGCCCAGCATCTATGCTATATTGTATTATGTAAATAATAAAAATCATGTACAGAAAGAACTACGTTCTTTTGTGATAGCTCATTGGTTTTAGTTGTGGCTGTACCCTGAAACTGGTCTTGTGGAGACTGGACTACAAATTTAGTATTAGTTTTACATAAATGATGTCTTTTTGCTTAAACCTACCTATTTCTAACATTTCTTATTTTGACATGGTAACTTGTCTAAGATGCCTTGTTGAGGTCAGAAGCGTGAACTGTTGGGATACAGATAATATCTGTAGGGAAAAGGGCCTTTAAAGTTCACTGCTATTGCTTTCCTTCCTTCCCTTTAAGCATGTTATTTGACTTTTTTTTTTTAATGGGCATCAAATACTTATTTTCAATGGATCTGTTATAATAGAGCCAGTACTGTGACTATGTTCTGTCCAAATCTGTCAGCAGACCTGGGCAGAGTTGTTAGGGTCTATATTTGAATATGGATGTTAAATATGTCAGACCTGCTCTTTCTAATGACAAAAAAGTGCAGAGCAGAAGCACATGTTGACTTGGAAGAAGCTATCTTTACTGTTTGGATAATATTTAAAAGTTGCTTATACCGGAAATGGCTATTGTGTATTCTACCAGTCAGCTGAAGCTAACATTCAAGCAATAAGTTACTGCTGTTGCCACTATATATACTTTTGATAAGGAAACAAGGACATGCTCTGGGCCTTTGTTTGACTTTTAATCATGGAACTGCTTTAAAGCACTGAATTTTCTTCTACTTTTGGTAATAAAGCAAAATCTTGACTAGAATGTAAAATGTTTTTCTCTTTTTGAATCTGAGAATACCTTGGAACTAGATATTTAAAGAGGAACATGTCTATATTTGTGTTGTCAATACTAGAATATTTTTGGAAGTTATCTGTGTTGATACCAGTACTTTTGATTTTCTTTATCTTGCCTATCTGCTTTTCTATCTGAACATAGGCTGGTAATTGGGAAGGCTTGTTGAAATCATTGATCTCAGATATTTGGAGGAAAGTATGGAATGAGAAATCCCTAACTCTTTTGTATGATCATGAATTGTTTCATGTAAAATGCCCACAGGTGAGGTATGAGCCTATATTCTAAGCTAAGTTTATAAGCTCCACTGATATTTATGTTAATAATTCAGATAGGGTGTGCACTCATTCAGGAGCTCTAGTTCAGTTGAGGCTCATCAAAAACTAAGAGGGAGAAGGCTGTTTACTAAGAGCGGATAATAGAAAAAGTATAATAAATGTGTATTTAAATTTTGCAAACACTGATACACTTTTGGCAGAGATAAGCATATGGGTGAAGAGTTTTGGATCCCTGTTCCCCTGCCCCTGACCAATTATCTTGGAGACTGGTATAGACTTAAACAGCTGAGTCCCACTGTGCCGTCAGTCGCAGTTTGGGTACATTATCAGAACTAGTATTAAAATGCTTTGAGGTTGGGAAAAAAAAAAGGATTAAAATGCTGGTCGTCTTGTGCTTAAACATTATAGGCATTCAAATGTTTTCTGGTCTTTAGATTTGAAGAGATAAATGGCTACGGTGTACTTTGTCTTTAAGAAAGAAACATCACTTCACATGGCACTATTCCTTATTTAATGTTCGGCTGTTAACGTCTCAGTCTAACTTATACATAAACATGCTGTTCTGGAAAGGTTCTTTCTATATCCCTGACAAGTTCACCAGATAATGGGGATTTTTTTTATTTGGGGCATTTCAAAAATAATTAACAGATGAGTAAATGAAAGCAGTTAAGTGACTAAAAACATATTTGGCAGTCTTAATTTGTAAATGTTTGGTGTTTATGACTGTACAATAGGATGGTGATCCTTAGGGTGATGATCAGTGGCACAGAGTCTAGTTGGAGGCCTGTGGTTAGCAGTGTCCCCCAGGGGTCAGTCCTCGGTCCAGTCCTGTTCAATTTATTCATCAATGACCTGGATGAA
>JAWLRI010001242.1:0-12210 GCA_034781795.1 Crypturellus tataupa
TTGAGGGTGTGCACGATAGGGGTAACTATCCCCCGGGCACTCAGCGCTGCAATAAAGCAAATGCCTGACTCTTAATACTACCGTGGTGTTAAGAGGTTTATTTGCGTTTTTGGTAACGTATGGACCACGTATGACCACCCATCACAAAACAGCATCACTCACTATAGCACACCGACCACACGAGGCTAATGCAGATTATTTTAATAGAGGGAAAGCAGAGTTGATAATGTTAAGCACTTTATCGTGACAGCTTAACCACAAAACATGCATTTCCCTTCCGCTCTGGCCCCCTCAGCTCCGCTCCGCGAGGAGGCAGCACCCGCCACAGGTCCTGCACCACAGCACATCTTCATAGGGCACAGTCACTGGGTGCGTCTGCCCCGCCCCGACTTCCTTCAAATGCCCCCAACCATCGCGTATGGCCCTTAGCCTCTCCCCATCACTGGGGATGAAGACGCAATAGAAAAAGGTTTCCTCTGACAAAGTGCACAAACCCACGCAAACACTTAAGATTTCCCTCCATTCCGCCCCCCGCCTTTTTGAGGTGGGCAGGCACAAAGATACGAAACAACAACAGCGTACGCCCAGCTAGAGTGTGCCGGCCCCTGCGGGCGCCAATCAGCGACCAGGCAGTGCCTCCTGAGAGGAAGTGGAAGATAGGTGAAGCTACCATCCGCAGCTTGCAAGCCCAATCAGTTTCGAATTCTGACGGTTGGACAGGACTCTGACCAATAAGGCGACAGGAGTGAAATCTAGGCCCGCCCCCATGGGCGTGGACTCTCCTTTCTTTCCGCATGATTGGTTAGAGGAAACTGCCGTTGCATGACGTTTGTGTCGGGTTTGATGTTTGGTGACGCCCAGGCGCGAACTGTAAAGCGGGAAAAGCTGGGGCTTGGCCTAGGCTGTGAGCGCAGAGAGGTTGACACAGTAGCGGACTTTCCTTGGGTGTTATCGGGAGCTGAGGCCGTTTCGCAAAGCTGCGTAGAGGTTGCAGCTGCTTCATCCTTGCTATGGTTGGTGGCTGCTGCTGACTCTGCAGATTGACTCGGTAGTGGCTAGGGAGAGGGCAGGCACCGAGACCCTGCAAGAAGTCGCCATCCCCAGCAATGAGCGATTGAAGCAACTCCGGAAGGTGGCAGGCGGTGGCAGGATCCCCTTGCCTGACATCTCCCCGTCACGGACGCAAAAAGCGGGACTGCGTTGCTGCGGAGCTTACGCTTCCCCCTCCCCCCACATTGTACTGGTGCCCGTGAAGGGGTAGCCATGGCGGAGCGGCCATCACTGGTGCCTCCAGTGATTTTTTGCCAGGACTCCCCAAAGCGTGTCCTGGTGTCTGTTATCAAAACTACCCCGATCAAGTCTTCCTCCCGAGGCGTCGGCAAGGAGCCGGGGCTCGTCCCCACCAGCCCTGGCTTCAGTGACTTCATGGTGTACCCCTGGCGCTGGGGCGAGAATGCGCACAACGTGACCCTCAGCTCCAACGGGCCTGCCGCTGCTGCCTCGCTCACCCCACTGCCCCGGGGCAGCACAGACGGAGCCTCCGGCGGGGAGGACGAGGAGGCGGGCAGCCCAGATAGCAGTAGCAGCAACAGTGGCCACCTAAAGGTGAGTACGGTGGGGCCAGGTGCGACAAGGGGAATGGGGTGGCCAGGCGCGGCAACTGGCTGTGTGTGTGTGTCTGGCGGGGCGGGGCGGGGGGGAGGCGGGGCAGAAGAATATGGAGTTAAAGGGAGGGCCTGTGTGCTGAGCCTTTTTTTTGCGCTCGACTTTCTGGAGACTTAATGTGAGGTCATTTCCGGGTGCTGTGCGCGCTTTCTGGTGACGTTACAGGTGGGGTGAGCGATCCTTCACGGCTCGCGTGCGACTTGGCGGGGGGAAAAGGGTGCGGTGATCTGCGACCAGCAGTGCATTCTCGGCGAGTAATAGTGTACTTAACAAAGGACGAGAAATAGTCTCCTTGTGTTACCGTCTGTTCTCCCCAGAAGGAGGCAGTGGTACTGGGTGTGTGTGTCTTGGTCCTGTTCATGCTGTTTTTACCAGTCTATGAAACATAGTTGGGCCGCACTGAGGTAGGGCTTGTCTTTAGTGTCAAAATCCCTAGTTGCTCTAGTTAACTCCAAACAGCATGACAACTGAAGATATTGCCTTCAAAGGCACGTGTTGGGGGGAGAAAACTTTAAAAGCTAGTATTACTATCTGGGGACTCCTTTGAGTCTGATTTTTTTTTTTTTTGAAAAATCTCTGTTAAGTCTATGCAAAATAATATTTTAGGATAATCCTAGATATTTGTTTCTGTGGCAAGGTGTCTCATCAAAAAAGCTTGTCTTCTGTGTATTATTTTAGAAGAATCTTTAATTTTTTGAACTTATATAAGAATACTTGTATTGCCTTATGTTTTTCAGAAACTCTATTTAAGTTGTGTCACTCTGAATTTGGCTTTTTCCTATTGGTGATAGACTAGTTGTTTTAAAAATACATGATTTCTTGGATGTCTAATAAACCTTTTTTTAAAAACTAAACTGTGAGAATTCTTATGCCGCTCTTGAATTGGTAATTTATGATTTCCTGCAGGGAAAGCTGTTGTTGCCTATCTACCTATATTATATATATATATCATTTTGAATTTACTTACACAAAGGAGCACGATATTTTAGTTTCTTAATTATTTTAATGCAGGATGGGATAAGACGTGGCCGACCAAGAGCAGACACAGTTCGTGACCTAATAAATGAAGGAGAGCATTCTTCTAGCAGAATACGTTGTAATATCTGCAACAGGGTGTTTCCGCGAGAAAAATCACTGCAAGCACATAAACGAACTCATACTGGTAAGTGAAGAGATTAAAAGGAAGATGTGACTAGCTCACATAACTTGCAAAGAGCCTAGGAAGGGGAGGGGGGGACCTCAACTAGTTAATATTTTAGCATAACCATTAAATTAATCATACTCTTCTCCAAGGGATGTTACTACAATCGAGGTGGGGGGAAAAAGTCTTTGTATAGCTTTTGTCAAGTGGGTAACTGTAGCAGCAAACTGGGTTAAGGCAAATAGTGTAAAATATTTTTATCTGCTATTGTCACAGATGTACTTACTAAGAAGAAAAACCTTTCTGAAGCTTGGTGTTATACACTTGACAGTATTTTTCGTTCTGACTGAATGTTCCATGTTAGTGAGAGCCATTTTCCTGCATGTTTACATAGGTTTTGCACAGTAATTGAAAAGTATCTATAAGAGGAGAGAACATATCTTTAAAAAGTAACTGTCAACTTGGACAATGTAATACCTTTAAAGTATGGCTTAAATGTTGAGAAAAGGCTTCACATGCTTGAAATCACTGTCTTCCCTTACCATTTCCTTATTTAGAATTTATTTTCTGGGATGGGGATAGTTGCTTTAATTTCCTGAACTGTAAATATAAATCAGTTCTGGAAGGCAAATCATAGTCCAATTAAAATGCGGTATCAACTCACACAATGTCCAGTTGAGCTTGAACTGAAAGGGAGATTTTTTTTTAATACCCAATACATTTTTTTCTAACAAGTATTTTTATTTTATTGCAATAAAGTGCAAACTATTGTAGAGTGTGTGTGTGAGAGAGACTGACTGACTGACTTATGGTCTTTTTTGACTGAAATAAGACAAGACTGTGGATACTAATGCTAAAGGCTAGTTTCTTCATGTTTTCTCATCAAAAGATATTTTTATTTCACTTGAGTGAATTACATGTTGAAACATGGGCTATTTAATTGAGCAGAATTCACCCTGGTGTTACTCTGCTAACTTAGTAAGTTAACATTGCCCTTTTTTAGTTGCCCTTTCTGAAGAGTGGTGGCATGGGAAGATCTTTGCAAGCATATACCAAGTTATACCTTCTTCAGAGACAGTGAAGAAATACCTGCTCTCTCTGTTCTTCCCATTTATGTTGTTACAGTCTGCATAGGGAAGTCCTCCTTGAGGGTTGATTGGGCCTAAGAGAGCTTTCCTAGCTTGAGTCTGGAATTAAGTTTCTCTTCCTACCTCTGTTTATCCATTACAGTGTGTAATTTTTTTTTTAAGTTCAGCTTATGTAAATGATAAAATGCATCTGGTTATAACTTGAATTATATCACTTTTTTGTTGTTGTTGTTCTAGCTATAGGTTGTCCGTTCTTCTCAGAGAAGGGACAAAAGTGAGGCCTATGATTTTCTGCATTGCCCTCAACACATCCTTTTTATGCCTTCTATGGTTATCTTCCACTTCAACCTACCAGAAGCTGACTTTGAGTGTAGATCTACTATTGAAGTTAGAGATTTAATCTGTTTACTTATTTCACTTTACATATTTTTTGCTCTACATGTGCTTAGTTTCATGGGACAAATCTTAGGTAATGGTGTGCAAGAGGCTTAAATTGGAAAATATAATAGGGCAAACGTTTTATTTCTCTGGAAAAATCCAGTGCCATTTAATATGTACTTTGCCATAAATAGCCATTTGAGATAAAAGTGAATCTCTGCTGTCTGGTATATTAAGACTTTTTGAGTAGATGTGAATATCTGAGAGAGTAAAAGGAGAGCTTGCTTGTGTAAGTCTCAAGCCAGCGACCACCATGGGATACTATGACTCTTCTTTTATATTCAACTATCATAAATCTGTTCTGTTATTTAAGGTGAGAGGCCTTATTTGTGTGACTACCCAGATTGCGGGAAAGCCTTTGTTCAGAGTGGGCAACTCAAAACTCACCAGCGTCTTCACACAGGGGAAAAGCCTTTCGTCTGCTCAGAGAGTGGTGAGTCACAGAGAGTAACTTACACTAGAAGCTTTGGATCTTAACTTTGGAGCAGCATTTAAGGAAGGGAGGAGCTATAAAATCTGTGCATGACTGTGGAAGCATTGAAGAGCAGGGGCTCAAGGTTTAGAACCAGAAGCATTTTATTGTTGTTGTTAACACATACATATTCCCCGAGCATGCACTGTCCATGTGCTCCCTCCCCCTGCCTCCAGCCAATTCCTCGACTTTATTGCTATCTGGGTCCAATCCTGCTACTGGTCAGCAGGTAACCAACTAGAGACCAGCGCGTCCAGCCTGTGTTTCAGCTTTCTCTATCTGTTATTCAGCACATTCCTAACTTTGCCCAGTTTCCCTCATCTCCCCCTTTTTTGTTTTCTAGCACCAGGCGTAGTTAAGGACCCAAACGCAATAGCTTTGGCAACGCTGTAAAACCTCCCAAAAGTTTGGCAAGTTCTTCTTTTTCCTCCTCTTTGACGGTGGTGACTAAATTCGCATTCTTCTTTAGAGTGGCTGTTGTTATTCTTTCCACTAAGGCATGTATTAATTGTATGAGACATGACAAATACATACAAAGGATTATGATTACAGTTAGCACTATACATCCCATTACAAATATTCGTTTGAGTCCAGTTGCCCATGTGCGCCAAGGTTACCCACACATTCTTTTGAGGTTGAATCAGTGGTGCTGGCATCGCAGTGATCGCTTTGGTAGCAGCAAGTCCATAGAGGATTAGTCCTCCAGTGATTGTTGGAATTCTTCCTTGGGATCTTCTCCTCTCTCCGCAGCCATCGGTGTTGATAATGCCAGCTTTATCCATTGCGCTGGCACCCAATGGTTTTGTCCTGCAACATGAATGCAAGCATACCCTCGCCCCCAGGTTATTAGAGGTACTGGGCCTTCCCATTTTTGTGTGTGTAAGTCTTTATACATTACTTTTGCCTGTCCCTCACTTTGTGGCCCTTTCCTTGTCTGATGATGACGTTCTATTGGGATCAACCCATGTTCTTCCTGATTTAGAAAATTTAATACATACAGTGCCTTATTTAACCGGTCCTGGAGGGTGTACCCTTCACTCCCTCTTTTTTGGTTTCTAGCATTCTTTTCAGAGAGCCATGAGCACATTCTACTGTAGCTTGGCCTTTGGGGGACTGTGTGACCGTAATGTGCCAGACTCCCCATGTCTGGAAAAACATTGCTAATGCGCGCGAGATGTACGCTGGCCCATTATAATTTTTTATCTGAGTTGGCACCCCAAGCATCGCAAAAGTGCTTAACAAGTGTCTCTTTACATCTTTCATGTCTTCACCGCAGTGAGAAGTAGTGACTATCGCACCCAAAAAAGTATCCACAGACACATGGACGTACTTTAACCTTCCAAACTCTGGTACATGTGGTATGTCCATCTGCCATAGCTGGCCCAATTGACACCCTCGGAGGTTTGTTCCCACCACAGTTGGGGTCTGCTGTATTTGGCAATCAGGGCAGGCTGATATGATGTTCCGTGCTTGATTCATGGTTAGTCCAAACGTGTTTCAATGTGTGAGCATTCTGGTGGACGAACTGGTGTGACACTTCTGCTTGTTTCATTAAGTCGGGCAGGACTGCAGCAGTCGTCAATCGGTCAGCTATCCGATTTCCTTCTGATATAGGACCAGGCAGTGTCGTGTGTGACTGGACATGGGTGATGAAATACGGTTTCACTTGCTCCTCCAGTGCCCTCTGTAATCGTCGCAAGAGGGAGAAGAGGTGAGGATTTGTGACCTCCTTCAGGTGGACTTGTTTGCCTTTCCAGTGGATCCTGACCCATCCGAGAACACAGTCAGGGCATCCACTATTGGGACCAGACTGAACAACTATTAAGTCTGTGACATTCATTAAGGCAAAAAACAGGTGACGAGGCAAGTGGACGTTGAGCTTGCCTGGATAGTCAGCTAGGACAGCTTGGAAAATCAGACTGTGCTGCATCATCCAGTTCAATATTTCCAGCATAGATGGCATAAGGATTTGCCTTGGCTCCGCACCCATAAGCTGAATAGTTCTCAAACAGCCTTTTCCAACAACTTGAGCCATCATTTCGGCATGGATGATGATGGTCCTTGGTGCAGAATGTGGCAGGAACGCCCATTCCAGCATTCTTATGAGTTCCACTGGTTGCTTCCCTTGCTATCCAATCAAGCCAATGGATTGCCTGGGTCCCTGCAAGATCATTAAGTCCACACCTAATTCTGGGCAGACTCTATGAGCTTGTCGTTGTTGCAATGCCTCTGACTATTCGCAAACCCTTCTCTGCTTCTTCCATTAACTCTTGTGGAGAGGCTGGATCTGGGTTTCCCTTTAGCAGTTTGAATAATGGACTCAGTTGTTCGGTTGTCACTCCAATGGTGGGGCGGACGCAATTGATGGCCCCAAGCACTTTTTGCAAGTCATTGAGGTTACTGACTTTGCGAGATATGTGCAATTTCTGAGGCTGGTTATCGTCCACCCCAGATATTGCCATGGTGCTGCGTCTTGAACCTTTTCAGGAGCGATCACTAGGCCCGGTTGAGTCACCTCCTTTATCAGTGTTTTCATAACAGTCTCCAGCTCTGTAGCTGTGCTGCAGGCAATTAGAATGTCCTCCATATAGTGATAAATAATTGCATCCTTGTGCTGTATCCGCACAGGGCTCAATGCCTTTGCCACGAACCGCTGACACAGGATGGGACTATTTTCGTGCCCTATGGCAGTACTGTCCACTGATACCGTTGGTGCAGTTCTGCTGCATTTACGCTTGGTATGGAAAAAGCAAATTTGTCTGAGTCACTGGAATTCAGTGGGATCGTGTAAAAACAGTCTTTCAGATTGATTATTTTTATTTGCCAATCTGCTGGCATCATGGTTGGGGATGGTAACCCTGGCTATAGGGCTCCCATATTTTCCATGGTCTCATTAACTTTACATAAATCATGCAGTAATCGCCATTTCCCGCTTTTCTTTTTGATGACAAACACTGGTGTGTTCCATGGGCTGGTGGACGGCCGGAGGTGGCCTTGATGTAGTTGGTCCGCAACAAGTTCGCGAAGGTGGCGCAGCTTCTCTACAGGGAGGGGCCACTGATCTACCCACACTGGCTTGTCCATGAGCCCTGTGAGAGTGGGAGTCGGCTGTGTGTCAGCAGCTGCTAGGTAAAATTCAGAGTCGCTCCCCATGGGCCGAGAACATCCCAGCCCCAGAGGGTTACAGGAACAGGCAGGATGTAGGGGCATAGAGTTGCTACCCGCCTCTCGGGACCTTCAGTCAAAATCAAGTGGGAGCTTACTCGTGGAGCTACCACGCCTCCCACTCCCATATGACTTGTGTTGGCCACGCAGGTGGCCAGTCCTTTTGCGCAATTGTTACCTCGGCCCCGCTGTCCATCAAACCCACGATTGTGCACCTGGCCATTCCTGCTGTCAGCTGGGCAGACCACATTGGTCGCTGTTTCGCTTGTATCTGGGCCAGTCAATAGACCTGGGCTATCAGATCTCCGGCACGCACCTCTTGTGGAGGACACAGTGCCGAGATTTGAGCATATATTCCGTGCTTTTCAGGCGAGGGAATTAACAGAGGTGTTACCCAAACACCCGACCCTTCTGATCTCAATACTAGAACTGGTCCCTCCTTTTGCTGTATGACCCACAAGGGGACCTTTTGGGAACTAGCGGTGGTCCACTTTACTGTCCGCTCTGCTTCGGCAGCCATTCCCAGTTGATATTCACGGGAGCCGCCATCTCGGGATCCATTTCGGTGGTGTGCATTATTTGTGTCCTCACATGAGCACCCCCCGCGCTGTGCCTCCTGTTTCCTGCTTTAGGCAGAGGTCGCCCATCCTGATGTACAGAAGAGCTGCACTGATTTGCATAATGCCTTCCCTTTCCACAACGGAGGCATGGTCCTGCTGCCGATGGTGGTTTACAGCATTGCGGACACTCTCGCTTAAAGTGACCCATTTGTCCGCATGTAAAACAGGCCCTGGAACCAATTGCTGACCGAGTTGTGGAGAGAGACGCGTAAGCACCGTCAAGCATCTGCAACGGATCGCCCGAGTTATCTTCCATCTCCTGACAGGCTTTGACCATATCAGTGATGGTTGGAGCCCCCCCAATTCTTTGTGAAACCCCACGGAGTACTTCTCGGCATGCTTTATTAGCATTTTTTTCTGACAAGCGTTTGAATATTATCTGCCTAGGATCTTCTCCGGTCACCTGTCTGTCCACAGAGGCCTTGAGTAGATCTAAAAGTTCACATAAGGTTCCCCCTTTTCCTGCATTACTTTTGAGAAAGGTTCTAAAGCTTTTCCCTCTTTTTCATCTGGAACATTTGCCAGCGCTTCGAAGAATATTTCCCGTGATTGTACCAGGGCCTCTGGTGGACAACGTCCCTGCACCTGGGATTGCTGATATATTCCTTCTCCTAACAACATATCAGTATTAACCCCTCACAGGACCTTATCTTGAGACTCCAAAGTTATCCAAAGATTTTAGGTTAGCCAACTCGCGCGCTTCTTGTAGCACAATTGCCTGTTGCACTGGCGTTAATATTAAACGAATCAGCATTTTGAAATCATGAGCAAACAGCCAATTGTCTTCTGAAGTTACTGGGTACGCACTTATTCCTCGTTCTGCTGCTTTTCCCACATCAACCTCACTGACCCACAATGCCTCGCGCCTAACCTTCGCCCACGGATTTTTGTTTTTTTCCTTTTTATTATCCCCACTCAGTTCCACAGGTAGTGACACAACAACCTCCTTCAGTTCATAATCCGGAGGAGGTGGTGGGAATGTATATCAGCCCGATCCTGACGCTGGCTTGGGCCTCGGATAGCAATCCTCAGGATGCAAAGGTGGCAGTTTTGAATCTCCTTGCAGGGGTGGTGTGGGAGCAGTCGCCTCTATCCCTGTTTCTGATGTACCCACATATTTTCGCAATGTCTCATATACAATGTGCCATGGGCGTAACATTGATGAGGCTGTTAAATCCCCTCGGGTATCCCAATCCCACAAGACTACACTCAACCCGTCCCAAGCCCTGGGATCGTATATTGTTGCCTCACTCAAAGTGTTACAATTCTCCAATTCCCAGTTTAAGAGACGGATCAAATCCCCGGGCTGGATCTCCTTTCCTCTCCTGAATTTATCCAGCATGTGCTGTATAATCTGCAGCGCCCTTTCCTGCTCTTTGGTCATGGATCCCTCCATGGTTCTCGACAGCTAGGCTCCTACCCTGCAGACTTCTCTGCTGGTAGCTAGAGCTTCTATTGTTACCGGTTGTGATTGCAAGACGTTGTCCCCCATCCATCCTGCTGAACTTGCTCCACCGTATGATCTTCCCCAACTGCCTATTCGGGTCCCTGTTTGGGTGCCATTTGTGGAGACATTGATGAGCAGGGACTCAAGGTTATGAACCAGGAGCACTTTATTATAGCTACAAGCCAATATATATATCCCCCAAGCATGCATAGTTCCCGTGCTGTTCACGCGCTTCCTTTCCCCGCACCGCCATCAATCAATCCCTTGACTCTGTTGTTATCTGGGTCCAATTCTGTTAATGGTTATAAGGGAGCCAATCAGAGACAGATGCGTCCAGAATCTGTTCCGGTTTTCCTGGTTGTTAATCTACTACTCAGCATATCCATGCCCTAGAGTAACCCAGAGCCCTTTGACCTACTTTTACAGTGCCCCCATCTCCCCTTCTGTTTTCTAGCACCAGGAGTAGTTAAGGACCCAAAACACAATAGTCAAGGAGCGGGCTTCTGAAACACTGCAAAACCTCCCAAGAGTTCAGCAACTTCTTCTTTCTCCCCTTCGACAGTGCTGACTAAATTCGCATTCTTCTTTAGAGTGGCAGTCATCATTCTTTCCACTAAGGCACATATTAATTGTATGAGACATGGCAAGCACATACAAAGGATTATGATTACAGTTAGCATCATACATCCCATTAAAAACATTCGCTTGAGTCTGACCACCCATGTGCACCAAGGGCCAAAGATGTCTAGTCTTTCATTCACACATAGTTGTGACGTTAAGGCTTTTAAGTCTTGTATATATACTTTTATGTATAGACTCAGAATGGTCGGATAAGTGGCACATAAGATCACTATGGCAACCCTATTTTGTAGCGTGGCATGGCGAACTGAATCTACATCAACCAGTAAACCCACCTAAAGCAAGCGGTGTCGCGTTTGTTTAGCAAGCCAACATCCTAGTTTTGCAAGCTTATTATGAGCATCAGCTGCTGCTACCCCTGGTGTAAACAGGGAAGCCACAATAATCTCTGCGGGGCTCCAGAAGTCCACCTGAGAATCGCACTCCTTATCAAATGCATGGCTGGACCTCCTTACACGCTGGTAATTATGTAACCTTGTATGGTTGAGAATTGTTGATACCATGGTAGCGGCGAGTCCATAGAAGATTAGTCCTCCAATGATTGTTGGAACTCTTCCTTGGGATCTTCTCCTCTCTCCATAGCCATTGATGTCGATAATGCTGGCTTTATCCATAGCGCTGGCACCCAACGGGTTTGTCCTGCAACATGAATACAAGCATACCCTCGCCCCCAGGTTATTAGAGGTACTGGGCCTTCCCATTTTTGTGTATGCAAGTCTTTATACATTACTTTTGCCTGTCCCTCACTTTGTGACCCTTTCCTTGTCTGATGATGATGTTCTATTGGGATCAACCCATGTTCTTCCCGATTTAGAAAATTTAATACATACAGTGCCTTATTTAATCAGCCCTGGGGGGTGTACCCTTCACTCCCTCTTTTTGGTTTTTCTAGCACTGTTTTCAGAGAGCCATGAGCACGTTCTACTATAGCTTGGCTTGTGGGGGACTGTGGAATTCCCGTAATGTGATGGACCCCCTATGTCTGGAAAAACATTGTTAATGCGCGTGAGCTGTATGCTAGCCCATTATCGTTTTTTATCTGAGTTGGCACCCCAAGCATCGCAAAAGCGCTTAACAAATGTTTCTATATCTTTCACGCCTTCTTCGCAGTGGGCAGTAGCAACTATTGCTCCTGAGAAGGCATTCACAGATGCATGGACGTATTTCAACCTTCCAAACTCCGGTATATGTATTATGTCCATCTGCCATAGCTGACCCGATTGCCACCCTCGTGGGTTTGCTCCTACCACAGGCAAGATCTGCTGCATTTGGCAATCAAGGCAGACTGATATGATGTTCCGTGCCTGATTCATGGTTAGTCCAAACATGCGCTTCAATGCACAAGCATTCTGGTGGAAGAACTGGTGTGAAAGTTCTGCTTGTTTCATTAAGTCGGGCAGGACTGCAGCAGCCATCAGTCAGTCAGCTATGCAATTACCTTCTGCTATAGGACCAGGCAGTGTCGTGTACAATCGAACATGGGTGATAAAATACAGTTTCACTCACTCCTCCAGTGCCCTCTGCAATTGTTGCAA
>JAWLRI010001243.1:0-12185 GCA_034781795.1 Crypturellus tataupa
CTACAGCACAGGTTTATTTTTTGAATCTTCTAAGTCTCCTAAAAGTTTTACAGGTTCCCTCTGACCTGGAGTAGGGAATTAATGTCTTCTCTCTTTGTGAGCTGTATGACACACACAGGCTGTGCAAAGACCCTGAATCTGTGGCCAGCAACAGGACAAGGGGTAACGGGTACAAGCGGAACCCCAGGCAGCTTCATCTCCATGTGAGGAAGAACTTCTACAAGCCACTGTTTTTCTAAATAGTCCCTTTTTGCTCTTGCAGACTACAGAACTTTAGAAGCTCAATGACTCTATACAGTCAAACTTCAGACCCAGACTTATTTCTTGACAATCTAGAAAGGGGAAAAAAGCTTATCTCCTTGCTTTCCTTCAAAGACACTTGACAACAAGCAGGACCTTCAGCAACAGAGATATCTGTTTTCCAAACAAAAAGCACAGCAAAAGGCTGTGTGCCATCTCCAAGGGAGCAATCCTGCTCTGACCATATGAAATCTTGTGTCTGGCACTTCTTCTCCATGCAGCAGGAGGTCTACAGGACGTTAAAAGCATTGATGCACTTGTCCACTGGCAAAGCTACAGAGAAATTACACTTTTTTTTTTTATATAGTCATTGAAAAGGCAACATATCACAAGCCTAGTTTTCAAATGAAAGTGTACCTCTCAGTTCCGCTTACAAGAATCCTCCTGACAGGTCACAGGAGACCATCAGAAAACAAGATTTCTGATGTGCCAAAAACTGGTAATGTTTATTTCAGTTCATTTTCATTAGAATTGGAGCTGACACTCCTCCCAAAATTAGGAAGTCGTAAGAAGTAAAACGTTCCGACACTAACAGCAATGAGAAGTTCGGTTTTCCCTCATCTCCAAGGACATCCTCACAGACACTGCAATCTGGTGGCAAAAGTCCTTCTCCTGGAAGAGGGTCTCCAAGCACAGAGCAAAAGTCTGGACTTAAATCAGTCTTCACCATTCCACTGAAACCTGGGAATTCAGGTTTTCCTCTCCTGGATTTGCCATGAGTGCAGCCCTGGTTGGGTGTTTATCTTCAAAGGGCCTTCAAAATTACCCCCAGGTATAAAGACAGAATGCCGTTTGGGAGCAGGCTGGACAATTTTGGACATTCACGTTTCATACATGATGAGAGGTTGACAGCCCGTTCTGTTTGGGATGACACTGCCAACTGTTATGGAAACGGGGAACCCTGTTTTGGAATCACCTCTTTGCTGTTTTCCTCTGCTTTCATCCATTTTGTCCACTTCTCAAGGTAGCATACAACCCACAGACATGGATATAAGGAACATAAAACACTGTCCACCTACAGCAACAAGGGAATAGACTGTGGTGTAGGAATGAAAGAAAAACATTTTAAAAAATGCCATTTATCTATCAGGAGAATAAGGAAGAAAATCCAACAGTTATTTCTCTCCCTGTATATTCGTGAATTTTCCTGTGATTCCCTGTATATCAGTCATACTAAAATACAAAGAAACATTTTTATCTCCAGTTGGCAGTGTATCAAAGGAGAAATGCATAACCAGAGAACAGCTCTCCAGTTTGCATACTTTGTACAGACTTTTAGAGATGATTCTGATTTCAGTTCAATTTACCCTTTGTAATGTTCAGTGTAAGAACTACCAATAACTGTGTTTTTCTTTTCTCTCCCCCCCACCTTTTTTTTTTTAATTTCAGAAAACCACCATTCGGGAGAAACCTGCTGATCTTGCTGGGTTGTGGTAGAGTTCTCAACCCATAATGTCAAGCCAGCAGAATCTATTATTTTTGGCTGTTTCATAGACAGAGTTAGAAGTGGCTGCAAGCTGGAACAACCACTGCTCATTAGGACCTGGAAACCTTATAAAAGCTTTCCCCAAAAATGTTTTCCTATGTTCAACTTGCTGATTTTTGGACTGATCTCCGTAAGAGCACCACAAACAATCATAAAGGAGGAGGCATGCTGTGTAAGTGACTGCAAAATAAACTGAGCTGCAATGCCAGAGATATAATCCACATAAAAAAGTTTACATGTAAAAATGTTTCTCAAGAAGACTCATAAAAATCTGTGGCACAACTTACTTGTGTTAAAAAACAAAAACAAAAAAAGGCATTTCAGCATGGCTTATTCGTGTTCATTTTTCCAAAAAAAAAAAAAATTCAGCACAGTGCTGAACTACTGAAAACAAAGCAAACAGGAACTCTTGAAATTTCAGTGGTCAAAAATGGGTATTTTCAAAAAAAAAATCATTTCTTGTTACACAGAAATCAATAAAAAACTCAGCACAGACATTCTGAGCTCATGGTGAATTTTGTTGGCAATTCAGAAATTCCTCCCACATTAGATTCCTGTATTTTATAGGAAAATGAAGAACTGTGCACATGTAGAAGCCTGTTGTCCCACCTCTCCAAGGCCATCTGGATAGTCCTATTACTCCACTAACATATTACAGAAAAGGTAAAGCAGGAAAATTCCTCTGATAAACCAGATCAAAAAAAAAAAAATAGAAAAAGTCTGTGAAGTGAAATTGCACATGTCAGTTTTTGCACAGTACAGTTTTACTTGGAGGAGAGGGAAGCTGGCATATGTGCAAGACTCATCAGCATGCACCACAAAGAGAATAACAGTTCCAGGAAAGGTGAAATCAACGTGGAATACTTGGCTCTTGTGTTAGGTGGTAATTATGAAGTCTAAAATAAGCCTATTCTGGCAAGGTTAGAGAGGAAAGCATTTTCCGGCTTGTTTTCTACGAATGTACAACAGGAGATTAATTTATTCTGGAGGTGTAGTTAATGATGTACCTTGAGGAGGAAAATCATGACTCAGCTTTATAACTCCAGTTCAACCAGGACCCTGCTCGAGGAAAGCTTTGAAATTTGGTTCTCCCCAAGTTGAGGGACTAGGATGTGCTCTGGACAGACCCTCACTTGTTCAACTACTGAGGTTTCCTAGTTTATTTTTGTAACAGAAGCTACTCTCATAATGGAAAGTTCTCCCAAGAGGAAATTGTGTTTTTTTTTTTTTTTTTCTCAATTCTAGTAGCCACTATCAGGGTGAACGCTAAGCTGAAAATTTTTGTGATGATAGATGCAAATGAACAGTTCAGCCAAGAAAAAAATAAAATAAAACAATAAAGTGAAAAGTGTAGTCAGATGCTCAGCTTTGTAGCAAAACTCTGTAGCACCACGTTCATGAACAAGTCCTTCGGAGAAGGTATCTACACACCGAGGCCATCACATCCGTGCAGTCTAGTTCACTTGGCATTCCTGCACAGCTTCAAGCAAAATTGAACCTTTTCTTCCTGACATACCCAATTAGCCCTTTCTTCTCCCTCTCCCAGGCTCACACCCCTTCACCAATGATACTATCTCTATAGCTATCACCACTCAGAATAAATACATACTTTGTCAACAGTCCACCAGTGTCATAAATACTCATTCACATCTACAAAACCCCCATTCACTGTGTGTCTGTCTGAAATGTAATGGCTATACCTTAACAGGCCCTTAAATACATATTGCCTCTTGCAGCAAATCCTCTTTCGGATTGCTGCCTCTGCCTCACTTCTCGATCTGGATCTGCTCTGCGAGAAGCAGGCCCATCCACCCATGCAGGTGGATGCATCCCTGAGAAGGTCCCATCATCAGAGACCAATCTTGATCTGTGCATGACAGCAGTTCACTGGTCCATCTTAGCAGTGAGTGGTCCAGAAGCTGGGAAGGACAGGCATCTGAAGTGCCCAGGAATTTGTGATGTTAGAGGCAAACTTTAGCATAAGGAGCAGCCTGAAAATTAAGAGTAATGTGCTCTGAAAAGTTAATAAATGTGCTGGTGCCTAATTGAGAGCTTCAAAACATGGAACAGAGCAAACACACAGAGGTGAGAGAAGGCAAATGCTTCGTGAACTCTGACATGACCAAAGCTGGCTTTATCTGCCTTCTGTGCACCTGATGCCTCTTCATTTAGGGGAAGAAGAGAAAGAGACGGACTGCTCTTGCAGCATGTCCAGATTTTACCTTCCTCCCCAGTTTGCTGCAAAGGTCCCACTGCCTCATGCCTAACATGAACGAAGAGTCTGCCTAATACCAAAGCCCTTCTATCAATGCATGCTGATGGTGTTCCTACACCCTGACAAGACCCTTCAGTCAAACCACATTGATGTCCTGGATGCAACACAGCATCTGCAATGACACTGGCATGGCTTAAAACAGGGGCAGATTTTCATGCACAGCACAAAACATGAGATGGTCACCTAAAGGGAGGCACAACCAGACCGTTCCAACACAATGGTCCACACAAGAATGCTTAATCATGCCGCAAAGACCCAATGCTGCTTGGAAAGGGGCACTACCAAACACGGAAGACTCATCTCCCCTTATTCCTCACTCATACACCCCACAGACACCCCAGAAACAAAGATGGGCAGAGTTTATTCACCCCCAGTTCTGCCAACAGGCAGCTGAGCCCTGTCCTCATAGTGGAGGTGACAGCTCTATGGAGTTCCCTCTGAACATCACAACCATCAGCACTTAACTGCAACAGGGGCATTACGGATTTGTAATCCAATTAACAGGTTCTTGCAAATACCCTGCAGAAATCTAGGTACTGCATTTAGAAAAGAAAAATAGCACAGCAATTTTATCAAAATACAGACCACCAAGTTACTTGTACGGAAATCTTGTTGAAGAGGAAAGATCAGCCTGACAACTGTTTACATTCTATATATAGAGCTGGATAACTTTTCTCATCTTTGTTACTCTTCAATACATTTCTGCTGTGTAAAAACAAATAAAGAACAAAGCAAAACAAAACCAAACCAATATTATAGAAATCTGCTCAGGAAAGATGGAAATCTCTCCAAAGCTAAGAAAGTCATAATACCCCAAACTGCAAGGATCTGTCAAACTCGGGAGCTTTTCCTTTGGCATTTCTTTTGGAATTTCAGATTTACTTCCCTTGTGTTTCAGGTTTTGTTTCAACCAACCTTTTGAGGTTTTCCCATCAGTTTCTTACTGTTTCCTTCTCAGATTTAGCTTCTGCTGTTTTATCTCTGAGCACATGGACGTCTTCCATCGCCTGATGGTCTCACCATGCAGGTTGTCCCCTGCTCCTGCTCTGTTCCACCAAGAGCCCCCATTGCCATCTCCAAGGTTTATCCTTGGAGAGAGAGCATTCCCATTGCTACAATCCTTGGTGCTCCATCTCAATCAAGATGGTCAAGATGGTGACATTTCCAAAAGCCAAAGAGCTGCAGTAACAGAGACTAGCTGTACAGCTCAAGAAAGTCAGTGACTTCCATGCAGAGGAATGACCTTTCCCCAGTCACCAAGCTCACATGATGAGAGCACATACGCCTCCCTTAATATAGACATAAACAGTAAAATTACCAAACACAGATCACCTCCTTTCATCACTTTTGATTCACAAAGATGAAACACGAGTGCTCTTGGTTGGGGAGGAACATTATGTGGCATGTGAATGCTATGAGACAACATCGACCTGCCAGTGTCCAAGGAGGAGCTGGGACAAAATTACCTACCAATTATCTAGATGGGCTGTGGCTCAGCCCATCTGAGTGTTTTTATTCAACTTTGAAACTTGTTCCTGCAGCGTTTTTGCAAGCTTACAGTTACCTTGACACATTTACCATTTATAGCAAAACTCATGAGCTACATTAGATGAGGAGATCAAACAGGACAACTCCAGTTGGTGAGACACATGACTTGAGAGGAGCATGTAATTTATGGACAGAAGGGGCAACAAAATCAAAAGAGAAAAAAACAGGCAAAACAAAATGAAGAATAAAACATTTTACAGCTTTTGTAGGAGATGGCCAAATAAGGTCATCAGAGGGGTTGCAGGACAAGGAGCCTCAAGTATTTCAGCAAGGCAATTTCTCCTCAGTACAAACTAGCTGTGCGCAGCTTTGGACTTAAAGCACCTCTCTGCTGGTTCATCAGAGAGAACAGGCCAGAGCACTGCAATCCCAACACGCTGTGGGCATAGCTCACAAGTACCTTCAATGCACTAGGCATCCAAAGTGGTTTAGGGCTTATAGCCTGTTTCCTGGAGCACGGCAAGCTCTCCTAGAGTCAGCACATGGAAACACACACTTGTTATCACTTTGCACATGTTTGCACCTCAGCTACAGGTATTAAATTAACACAGAGCATCCTCCCAGCAGACAAACTCTAAATGCTAATTCCAGGGTGTCAAAGCACCTCAAAACACACAGACATTCAGCAACAGCTGTCTCAACCACACTAAGCAATATTTAGATATATTTATCTATTGCTGTCTACAGAGCTCATAAAATCTTGCAAATTACTCTTTTTGCCCTCTTTAAGGATACAGTAAACCTTCAGCAGCCCTTCTGCTCCAGATTCAATGAATTAAAGCTCTTTAGTTCTGCAAAAGTAGACAGGGCAAACAGCACAGCACTTTGCTGTCTCCGTGCTGGACAGTTCTCCTGAACTGAACTCTATCCCTAGAGATGTAAAACGCCTCTAAAACAGTGCCTTGAAGCCGGAGCTTTCCTGGAGTGTTGTACAAGGCTATAACAATCTCCTACATCTTGTTTATAGAACACACCTCTTCTAATGCAACCCACCAGTCTGTGACTCACTATATTAAACTTGAGTCCTCACGTCATCAGGAGGAGCAAGAGGAAAGAGCCCAGTAGAGTAAAACAGCATGAGAGGAGAGACACAGATGAAAGAATTAGTAAGCTACTAGAAAAGTAAACTACTAGAGACATTTCTCTTGTCATTCCCAAACAGAAAACACAGAACCCACCTGAAAAAAAAAAGATAGGAAACAAATTCTAAATCTAACGCAGAGATCTAACGTAAAAGAGTAAAAGAGAATTAAGTGGTACAAGTGGCACAATCTGCTGCTGTTGAGGGGTTGAAGGCCTCTCTAGCCTGTTATGAAAAGCAAGTCCAAGAGCTCTAGGAAATTCTGCTGAATGCTCTTCCAGCTTTGCATCCTGTGCACAAGCTGTTAACCAGAGACATGGATGGCACTGTGGTTAATCATCATTACACAAATGCACATAAATATGAGCAAACGTTTTGCTTTGGAAACCCTCTTTACTAAATATACACATTTTAAGAGCAACCTGGCAGAGATATCATGCATTGCACAAGCAGCCGTGCTCATGAAGCCTAGTTTCCATGGATTTTTGTTCTGCATTTTGGCATTTCCCCCCATCCTCAGAAAAATCTACTTCCCCAAATCCTTGAAATCTCCACTCCCTACAACCCGTTGCATTTCCCAGCGCTGGATGCGCTTGTCCCTTCCTGCAGCCTGCAAGAGAGACCTTACACTGAAGCCGTGCATGGAGCCAACAAGAGCAACGTCTGCTCCAGCCCCAGCACCTCCTCCTCAGAGGATGTTACTTTAATTCACCAGGATGCGAAGTCTTAAAACCTCTCCAGGAAAAAAAAAAAAAAAAAAAAAAAAGTAGTAAGCTGTTTGCACAGAAATAGGTCTAAAAGCAGAAAGATGCCTGCTTTATACTTACATGGCAGCACAGCTGAGGAGATCACCCACAGTGTTTGGATCTTTCCGTGTTTTCTACCACACCTATTTAATGTTACTGATTGTAGTTTTTTGGTACATTTTTTCCTCAAAAATTCTGTAGACAATTTGTGCTCTAGCAGACTGATGAAATGAAAAGTATTTAAAGATGAAGTGAGCAGGAACACATCTACGTTTCCTGCAGTACTGAGGGCCTTGTTCAACTAGATTCTAAGTGCTTACAAAGAATATTATGAGGAAGAAAATCTCATCAAGATTCCAGGCTCCTGCTCTGGTGTTTGACCACCATCTGGGTGGAAAACATTATTTAGAGTAGAATTCACAGAATTTCACATGTTCCTGCCCGAGTTCGATGGCCAGGCACCATGGAAGCAGGGCAGCTCCACTGCCTCCTCTAACCCTAGAAGAGTTCACATCCCCAGATTTCTGCCACAGTCACTACTTTTACCACATTTACCACCTATAGCTCTTCCCTATTCCCTCACATTTGCTCCTTCCTTTTCTGCAAAAATAGCCTAAAATGTAGAAAATCCTTTACGTAATTTCTCCTGAATGTTCAAACTCTTAGTTTTTAGTCCTTTTTGTATCACACTGCATAAATACATGACTAGAAGAGTTTGTGTCAGAAGAAAAACAAACAAACAAAATAAGAATAAAACATCATTGGGTTAGTATATTGTTCAGTATGGAGCAGATTATCAGTTACACAGGTACCAAGGGTCATTTTTTCATAAGGAGAAACACTGTCAACTTTGACCTCTATTTTGCAAATGAGCATACAGATTTTCCTTAGAAAGGGAACAAAAAGCACCTACAGAATGCTAAATTAGTATAGTTTACTCTCTAAGAATGAAATAAAACCAATAAAAAACATGCTGAAATACAATTATGCCTTTAACTTCAGATCCCGAGTCTTTCCCCTTACTCAGAGTTAAGAGGAGTCTAACCTTGCCTCCTCTGGCAATACCATATGCATTTACCTTCTCAGCATCTCTGAGGTGGTGGGCAAGATGTTGAACAATAAGCCAAGACAAGCGTTGCCTGTGAGGTTTGTCCATAGACGCAAGAGGAACCTCATGACGTTCAACAAGGACAAGTGTAGGGTCCAGGAACCAGGACAGATCAGGGGATGACTTGCTGAAAAGCAGCTCCATGGAGAGGGGGATTTGGGAGTCCTGATGGATACCAAGTTAATCATGAGGCAGCAATGAGCCCTTGCGGCCAAGAAGGCCAATGGGCTCCTGGCTGCATCAGGAGGAGCATTGCCAGGAGGTTGAGGAGGGGATCCTGCCCCTCTGCTCAGCTCTGGAGAGGCTGCACCTGGAGTACTGGGTGCAGTTCTGGGCTCCCCAGGTCAAGAGGGACATGGAGCTTCTAGAGAGGGTCAAGCATAGAGTGACAAAGATGATTAAGAGACTAGAGCATCTCTTGTATGAGAAAACACTAAGCGCGCTGAGGCTGTGTAGCCTGGAGAAGAGCAGACTGAGAGGGGATCTCAAACATGTGTAAGTACCTGAGGGGAGGATGGGGCCAAACTCTTCTCTGTGGTGGCCAGTGACAGGACAAGGAGTAACAGGTCCAAGCTGAACCCCAGGCCCATGTCCATGGCAGGAAGAACTTCTTTGCTGTGAGGGTACCCGAGCCCTGGCACAGGCTGCCCAGAGAGACTGTGGAGGCTCCTTCTGTGGAGATCTCCCAACCCGTCTGGATGCCACTCTATGCCCCTGCTCTGGGTGTCCCTGCTAGAGCAGGGGGTTGGATTAGATGATCTCCAAAGGTCCCTTCCAACCTCAACCATTCTGTGACAGCCATGGTGGCTGGGAGTCCTGAAGTCCTAACCTCCAACTGAGTTGTAGTAGGCTACCAGACATATCTGCTACACTCTCCCCTAAAAAAAGAACATGTAGTCTAGGTTACTGGGGTGTGATGTATAATCTCATTGTTCATGTTAAATATCACGTTCACAGCAGTCCCTAATCACTACAGGGGTTAAAGCCATATCCTAGTCACTCCAGTGCAAAAAAAAAATAATAATAATAATAATAATAAAAAAATCAGATCTACTGCAGGTTTTCTGTTTAAGTGGGGATTTATGTGTGCATATCATATGGCTAACCATTAAGAGTCATCCTCCAAGGTGGTTAGCAAAGGAAAGGCCCGAGAGACCATGTCAACATTTCTAAAGGAGAAGAGCCATCTTTAATGAAGAAAAGAGTCTTTTTCTGGGAATCCCTCCCTCACTTTTTTAGTCCAACTTTAGCAGTACTTATGAGAAGCAAGACCAAATATACCCCCATCTTCCCTTTATCTGTAATACCCCACATTACTGTGCACCATGCTGCATTGCTTTTTGATAAGAAGAGTCACACATAAGAGCCTCCAAAAGTCATGGGGACTTTCTGAAATCGATAAGAAAGCCTAACCTGCAACCAGCCTAAAATCATCTGCAAAAGTGGCTTTCAGATCACATCACGTAACCCTGCTCAGAAACACATACCAGCCACAGAGACCAAGGACTCCTGGGGCTCGCAAGCCAGAGGAATCAGCAAACTCTTTCCATAAGCCATAGCTTGCTCCTGCTTGGCATGCTGCCATATCAACTCACAAACAGGGAGAGGAAAAAAAAAGAAAAAAAGGGACAGCAAAGAAGAAGGTCTATGGAAAGCCCGCTTGCTTCCCAAGGCGGGCGTCCAAAAATGGGCAGAAGCAGCAGTTGCCAAAGGAGGCACCAAAGGGAAGCTACAAAGCACTGAAGATTTACGGTTAGCGCAGGCAGGGGATGCAATTCAGGTGCTGCAAACATCTGCAGATGTTACTATAGAGGCAGAATTAACTGCATTACTTAAAAGAAAAAAAAAAAAAAAAAGAGCTAGCCACCTTTCCTCCCCCAAAAAATCCTGCCTGGAGCTTGCACAGGGAGGATTCTAGGGGAAAAAAATGCAATTCTCTTGTACTTTAATAAATTAGAAATAACCCTTAACAACATAAGTAACCTTAATCTGTTTGCTACTGGCTACATATCATGCACTTGCGCTGAAGATTCATTCCCCTTAAAGCATGGAAACTCAACAAGAGACTTAAGTGAACATTCCTGCCATCACTTGACATCTCAGAACCGCCCAGGAGCTGGTGACCAAGCGCAGATACTTGCATTTAAGAGCTCTGAAATGCTGTGGTGTTTTACCCAAAACTAGATAGTTAAAAAAAAAAAAAAAAAGACAGAAGAGAGCCCATTTACTTTCCTTCTGTAGGAGTGACCTACCACCATCAAGACACGCAGTGTGCTGGACAACACTGCACTAGGTTCCAGATAGCCCATGTGGAGCCCAAGGCCATGAGTCATTCCAGAAGGAACAGCAGAAATGCCCTGATGTGCGAGGTATCGACCACAGATGTCCCCCTTGCATACAGCTGCACCAACTGGCCACGCAGGAGGCCACATGAGCACACATCCCACTTCGAGAAGGTCTAGGGAGACCCTGTGCTTCCAGGCGGCGCGCTGGGAGCTCATCTGCCTCCTGGAGGAGTGGGGAACAAAAGCAGCACATGTAGTGTGCGCTCATGCGCTTCTTAAAATACCGACGACAGGGCTGTTTCGGCAGCCACTTCCTGCCTCCTTCCCTGAAGGCGGCCAAGTGCTCGCTCCCAGCTCCGCGTTACGCAGCAAGTAACTTGCAAAATAAAGCCCAGCCTTATGCTGTCAGCATATAAGGACAACAGCCAATGGCGTTCCCCAAGAGAACCGGGAAATGTTTTTCTCGCAACCAGAGAGCTCTGGTAACCAAACGGATATTTTCTGCACTTCACTCAGACACACACCAAGCAGGGAAAAAGCCGTGGTTTAGACAGGGGAAGGAAAAACCCTTTAAAGCAAACATAAAGCAGTGCAACCAGAAGGTGTCTAATAAAAGATGTTTAATAAAAAAAAAAAAAAAACAGGGAGAAACTAAGGCCAGAGTAAGCAGAACCTTGACACTGAGGAAGCCCCTATCGACTGGGAGAAGATGCTCCTCTGGTCTGGGTGCTCCCACTTGTTGTTTTCCTGCCACATCCTGCATCCTGCCAAGCACTATGTGTCAATGCCTAGTCTCCATCTCGGCTTCTGAGATGGAGCGTATTCGTACTGGGAACCACTAAAAATACCCAGGTGCAAAAGCTGTAGGAAAAGTGACCGTCGTGCAATGGCTGGGGGGGGGATTTACAGTTTTCCTCCCAAGCCACTAGTGTTCACAGTCATGCTCATCAACACTTTTGTTAAAGCAGTGCAGAAGGGGCATGTGAAGCGTGAGGACACAACCCACCTCTTCGGCTGAAACCCCCTGGTTGACCATGTTCATCGCGGGCCCACAGAGGTAGCGCACGGGACGCCCCCACGTCCAAGGGACACTGCACGCCACAACCGAGACGATGGCCAGCAAGACACTGGTTATAGAGCAAAACGGCCCCATCTCCAAGCTGCGCTTTGCTCAGACTTGCTGCACTTCGCACGCACAGAGGAGCCACTCAAGGAGGCCACCCTGCTCCATCCGCAGGCTGGGACACTATGGACTGGACCAAGAGATTAAATTTACATCATTCCATCAGCTGGCACTGTGCAGCAGAGCAGGAGTTTCCAAACCAAATGCCTCTCTGGCTTGTGGGGGGGGGGGGG
>JAWLRI010001244.1:0-12155 GCA_034781795.1 Crypturellus tataupa
TGAGTAAATAATAGTAGGCTTTAACATTTGTTTCCTTTTTTTTTTTTAAGAGGAAATGCAGACTGAAACAGAAACACATATTAGGCAACGATTATGTTGATCTCAAAGATATAAAATGACAGGTTCATATGAGATAATCACTTTTCACAAATATGCTATGTTTCCTGGGAGAATGAGGGATCCTTGCCAATTTTAATGACATTGTTCAACCTGCAAATGATAAAGTGATTGTATTCCTTCAAGCAAAACAATCACATGCTCAGAATCCGCAATATCATGATTTTGAACAAAAAGAAGGTGTTTTTCATTTTATCCAAATTTTGGTGGGTCTCATATTTGAATATTGTTCGATATCAGGGTAGAAGAATAATAATATTTGATTATGAAAGGATACCAAGTAGAAAGTGAAGCAATTAGGGAGAATATGATCAAAGTAGAAAAAAAATATTTTATAGCAATCAAAACAAATGTCATACCTTTAAGGCCAGGAAAACATAGCTGCATTTGTAGGATTGGGGCTTATTCCAAAATCTTTACAGCTGTAAAAGCCTTTCCAATTCCTGTAAATAAACAGAAAGTCTGTGTCAGTGTTTTAGCTCCTAGCTCTTAGACTCTCCCCAGCAGCTTAATGGAATTATCTCATGGCCTGAATTAGATTCCTAAATTCCCTAGACATTTAGGGACAATGTACAAGAAGAATTTCAGACTAATGCTAAAATCTGAATATACTTATAGGTTCCCTAACCAATGTGAAATTGTGAGGACCCTTAAGGACACATTTCCCAGTTTTACACATACTTTGCATAAGTGAGGGCAATTATAGAATCATAGGATTATTCAGGTTGGAAGGGACCTCTGGAGTTCATTTTGTCCATCTTTCTCTTCCAAGTAGGGCCAATTTTGAAGATAGATCAAATTCTGAGATTAGATGAAGCACTTGTCCAGTTGAAATCTATAATATATACAAGAATGGAAGTTCCCAGACTCCTCTGTTACAGTGCTACAGAAATAGAGAATGTGGAAATAGGAAGGTCTTTCTCTTTATCATGGTACATAAGGTGAACCTATGTCACATATGATTAGATATGTCTAATATAGATCTTCCTATGCAGCCCAGAAGTGATCTAGATCCCAACTGCTGAACAGTTATAAAAATAAAATAACTTTTAGACCAAGATTCCTTTCTGCATATACCCTGAACAAGAGTTTGGGGAAGAAAGCATGCAGCAACATATATATGGTCTAAGATGTTGAAACTTGCTTTTCAGTAAGACACTAAAGAAATTCAGTCCAGTCATCCAAAAGAACTAATCAGGTGATTTTACCATTCCTACATGTAAAAGACCTTCCTGGTAGTAGCCAGGTCTCTATTTTAAGAGAAGAAAAATCTTAACGGAATATGAAGCTAGATGAATAGAAATAAGGTGCCTTTTTTAAACAAAGAGGATAATGAATAATTAATATAACTTCTTTAAGAACAGTGGATTTTCAGTGATTTCAGGTCTTTAAATCAAGATTGGATAATTTTCCCTTTAAGTATGCAATTACTCAGAAGTTACAGATTTTGCAAAGAAATCAACTTACAATGCCCTTCTATGGAGAAGGACAACTATATGAAGAGACTTAGTCTATTCTGTTTTCAGATAAACTGTTCTACTAACCTAAATAATTAATTTGCATCAGTCTTCACCAAAAAGTATGTTGGAGAAATAGGTATCCTTAATCCATGTGTTGACCAAAATCGGGTTGAACAGTACACATGCCAAAGGAAGATGGAGGATTGACTGCATAGAGAAAATGGTTTTCCAAGAGTATAATTTGTCTTCAATCACCTCTATGATTCAAAAGACCCCTTTCCCTTTATCAGTTTCCTCTGTTACCATAAGTCCATTGACTCTTCCTCTCCCACAGTCCTTTTATCTTACTTACATTTAAGATTTAGAATTCTAGTAATTATTTCATTTAAAAAAAAAAAATACTATTTTAATACTGCTATTAATTTTGCAATTTTGTACAAAAACCTAACCCTTAAAATAGTGACCTGCCAAAAGGGTAACCAGTCTGTCCCTGTCTGAAGGAGCAGGACCAAAACACAAATTTGGTCATTCCCAAACCTGTTTCCCTCCAAAGTTAGAAGTTGTAGACCTACTTCTGTAGGTATCACAGTGTTGTCAGCCTCTTTCAGAGTACTCTTTACTTGTAATCTTTGTATTCAGACAAAAAAACTGAAGAGAGAATCATTTCTCAAACTTGAACTAAACAGCATTTTGACTTGGATAAAGGAGTCTGAAGGAACAGATATAATCTATCAAGGGCATCTAGTGCCATAAACAGCTAGTCATTCAAAGTTATAATCAGAATATTCACCTATGGAAAATCACAAATAACTGGTATCTACTTATCACTCCAGCATTATAATGTATCCTCAGAACACTTATCTTTAATGGAGTAGTAATCTTCAGAGAGTCAAGGCACAGTCTATAAAAATTAAGCCTATATAATTCTTATAATAGTTTTATAAGACTTTTAATTTACATAATTTTGAGGAGGAAATGCAGTAGCACTGCCTGATCTGAGATATTAAAAAGGTGATAAGCCTATTTCATATGATTCCCATCCTTTAGAAAGCTGTAACTAAAATGATTAGAGATAGTCTCAAGTATGTGAAAAATTAAGACTGAGATGCTTTGTGAAGTAGTATAACAAGCTTTACAGTATGATTAGAAATTCCATGAAGTGATTTCAGTTATTACGTGGTGATTTTTCTACTCCTTCAATGGCTAGTATCTACTGCTGTTCATGAGGTTGTCCCTAAAAATTGATTAAGGAACTTCTATTTGGTCATTGTAGCAGTTAATTCATCACCTCATATGGAGAGAATAAAAATGAGAATTTTTACGATTTTTGGGTTGGTTTTCTGACCAAAACATGGGGGAAAGTGGAGTTTTGCTATCTGACAGTTGTTCCTTTTAGTCTGTTTATTTTTTCTAGCAAAGCTATGCTTGAAGAAAGGGAGAGTCTGAATTTTGAACTGTGGGGAACAGATTAGGAAAAGCAACTGACTGCATCCATATATACATTTCTATATCAAGGAGCATATCTCAGGGTGACTGGAAAAAGAGAGAATTGGAACCACAAAATCAGCAATCCACAAATAGTATCAAGTCTGTTACAGACAATACTGTACAAGAAAAGAAATTATGTGTTAGGAAGGTGAAGTAGAGATGTAAGTATTAGAAGAGAAAATAAATAATATGTAATGAATTAAATTTTAAATGAGTTGAAGAGGTAATGAAGTTTGAGTTATACAATCAAGTCAAATTAAAACACTCCTGCTATAAGAACTTGAACAATGACTGTACAAGCAACGCATGAGGGAGTCCTAATCCTATTAAATCTAATCACCACAGTGTATGTTTCTGCATACAAAGTGAGTTTGCACACAGAAGAATAAATTAAACCACATTGCAGGGTTTCATACTTTTCTCAAGACAACATAATTGAACAAATTCTGCCCTTCGTGCATAGACGGTCACAACTTCTGATAAGTTCATATCATTAAGAAACTTATGTGTGACAAGACTCAAACTTCTTGATCTACTTCTGACGCTTTCTGTGTAAATTTCAAGAAAGCACTTCAAGCTTCTGCATTTTCTGCACCCCAATTACGCACTTGTTCCTTGATAATAATGCTCTGCTTCCCTCACTTTCATGTTTGTCTTGATCGTCTGACAAAAAGCCAGATAAAAGTAAAAAGAAACTTCTTAAAACAATATTAGAAACTTAGTGTATCATCATCATCATGTTTTGCTTAAATGATGTAACATATATGATGACTGAACTCATGTTTGTTTTTTGTTTTTTTCTTTGTCTTCTTTTCTTTCTCATCTCTATTTTTAGATCCAAATATTTTTCCCAATCTGGTATTGAGAAAGGAAAAGGAAAGGCCACATCCAGGCTCAAATGAACTGCTACGACAAAAATGTGAAAAACGCTTCCTACGGTTACTGAAGCAGGTGTGACATAGGAGAGAAGAAAAGCACAAAGAGAATGAAAACAGAGAGGATAATTAAAAGATTATAGAAAGTTAATGAAGCTGCAGCTTTTTGAAATCTTTGCAATTTTTCACAGTGGGCACCTATAGATTAATGACCAAATCTCTGATCTTAGGTATATACACTGAGAGAAAAATGAAAAGTAATAGTAATACTTTTCTCTTATATCTGGTCTTGAAATTGTCTGATTTTACCTTCTCCAGCATGAATATGTTGGTTCCCAGATACAGTATTCTTAGCTATATTTAGTGTGACCTGCATGCACTTAGGTACCAGTTCTGTTGAACTTGATGTAAGTACATTTCATGGGTTCATCACAATGTAAACTGTGAATGTTAGGAAAGAATTTTCCCAGACAATCAGGATTATTATGTTTTATTATTTTGATTTTTTTCACTAGCCTGAAGAATCAGGAATACTCTGTTACCTACATTTACTACAGAGGATGAATATACTGATCTGATATGATAAAGCCTATATCCCTTCAAAGATGACATTTCATTTATCTTTTTCTTGGAGCATTTCTCTTTTGCTACTGCGCTGAGTTGTATAAGAGAGAGACTAAAGGAGACATCACTGGAATAATTACTTGTCAGTTTTCCCTGCAGGAGCAGTAAAAACTAATATTTGTATAGAAGGGAAAAGATATTTAACAGAAAGATACCTTTACCAAAATATCTATTATGAATAAAATATATCTAGAATGATAATCATAAATACATCTCCTTTTAACTCAGTTTCCCTGGGGAATATGCCATTGGCGTTTTCTATTGCTGTGATCAGGCCCATCATTGGCTTTACATGAGGTCTTCAAAGTAGTTTGGATCAGAGGAGCCGAAGGGTCCTGATGAAAGCAGGACCAAGTTATAATTGATATGGAATTCTGTCTCTCTGAAAGAAGTCCCGAGGATGTGATTAGCTGCAACATGTAACTTTTGTAGGGATGAAATGATCTTATAGTAGTGGTGTCCCTTTGGAAAAAAGATGTAAATTGATAATGCATATGACAGAGCAGGGTATGTCTGGATCAACCTGTGAACTCCATGTTGTACTTATCAAAGATGATAGATAATACTAGACACATCTGATGATAACTAATTTTGATAAAATAAGAACCATGTTAGACAAGGGAAATGAAGTCAATGTAATCTATCTGGATTTCAATAAAGCATTTGATGTGACAATCATTTAAAAGGGAGAAGATAGGGATGAATTGCAAGTAAGATAAAGGATGGGTTAGAACAGAGAAAGCAATTAATTGTGTGGAAAGTGAAAGTAAGTTACTAGTAGAAGGTGAGAATGGCAACTGGGAATGAACTTGTCCAATATTTCCATTTATAAACTGCCTGAAAAGTAGCAAACTGCAAATGAATTTTACTGAGATTATCATAGATTTAGGAGGATTCTCTTAAATATAGAAAAAAAATCATCTTAAAAAAATCAATGACCTTGCAGATTTCAGTAATAGAAATAAGAAAATAAGAAAAGTGCAAAGGAAAGTTAATTAATGTGAATTTCTTTTATAAACTTAGTATTTTTATTTGTGAATAAGAAAGGGGAGATTTCAGAGAGTAGAGAGAATAATCCTTTCACTTAACTAGCTATATACAAGTCAATGCCAGATTGATTCAGACAATATTAAAATATATATCTAAGATATATGGGCAATATGTTACAGTTCTTGCAGAGACATGGATGGGTAGCTCAAAAAATGCCACATCCTATGTGCTGTGACTGTCATTATGTTTGCCCAGGGGTCAGCACTGATGAAAACCGACACTGTAGAAAGAATGAGCTATCAACAAAGACTGAGTGAGTAGGGGCTGTTTAGCATAAGCACATCAAGACCAAGGGGATAATGTGCTAATACTTCTCTTATTTTTCTCTAAGAAGCTATAGAAAGGAGGAAGGGAGCAATCTGTTCTCCCAGCGCATGATGGATAAGACATGAAATAATGGGTTTAAGCAACAATTCATAAGACTGAAGGCTGAGTGTCAGGAAAAGTTTTCAAATAGTAAGGACAGAGAAGCACTGGAATTGACTGCTTAAGAAGGTTGGAAGCCTCTAGATAAAAAGGAGCAATTATTTTGGAAATAATGCACTGGTTCTGGTGCTGCCATTCATGTGCATCTCTTGAGGCTAATTTTCTATAATCATTGGATGTTGGTATTTAAGTCCTTTCCAAGATAAAAGGAGGACCATTAACTATAACTCTCAAGTACTTTAAAATTCCTGTGAAGCAACAATCTCTCCACAGAATAGCCTAGGGAAGGTAAGGACAGGTGACATCTGAGTACACATTCAAAAGCAAGTTGTATGTGGGAAAGGCCCACAATGAGAGAGTGTGGAAAGAAAGACAGCAATAGGATTCTGCCTGGACTGATGTCAAGTCGTCTTCCACGGTAAAGCAGGAGTATAGACAAAAGGAAGGAGCTCCATAGAATATTTGCAAAAGGTTGCAAGTTTTGCTGTTTTCCCTTAAAGTGAACACAGAGAAAAAAAAAAATCACCTCTAGATAAGCATACAGAAGCACAAAGGACTCCTGGGGGTATCTGAAGAGAGGCTGATCATCAGAGCTCCCAGAACCAAGGTGGGCTCTTCCAAGGGGCTTTGGACAGTACCACAAGACACCCAGTCTGAATTCTGCCAGGATTCCAGATCTGGGATTAGAGTCATGCAGAAACAAACACTTTCAGAGGAATGCCCAGAGAGTACTGGGTCAACTTTTAACATTATCCAGAAAGCAATCATAAATAATACATTGCTAGATTGACGGATTATAATTACAGTTTTCCTTAGTTCATTTCCTGGTTGTGTGAAAGTCATTGGCATATCCTACTGTTGTCATGTAATCCCAGTGTCAAATTCATATAAGGTCTCCATAGCAGCCTGAAAGCAAGGTCCCAAAAGACACAACCCATAATGAATCATGAAACTATGTTTACTTTAATGTTTGCTTAATGAATCATGAAACTATGTTTGCAGGGACGCTGCCTGAGGAGACTCGAGACTGAGAGCCCTCTCCCATCTTCTGGGGTGAGTGAGGATTGCACATTTGTACATCAGAGCTAGCTAAAACCCCACGCTGTAGCAGAGAATTTCCTGTACTGACACCCGAAACCTGCTTTGTAAATGTTGCATTTGAATAAATCCTGAATAAACTCGACTACTTGTTGGGGGGGATGATCGGACCTACAGTTGACAGACTGTTCGTGAATCCGATACTGCCAGAGTTGAGCTTATATAGTTGATCACACTATTTGGGAACTCAATTCGCTCCTAGGAAGGCGATTGGACCTACAGTCCACAGACTGTGAGTGAATCCGATACTGATTTGATATCTCCATCCCCCCCGCCACCACTTCGGCTTTCAAACTGCAACATTTTCACATTGACATGTAACATAAAGCATATGACATATAACATCTTTATTTGAAAGTTTCTTTAATATGAATAAAAGCTTATATCTGGTAATGTCCTACTGAGGCAATGAGTCCATTTTCTTTACAATTACTCACTGCAGACCATGTGTGTTAACATTAATTTGATGATGTTCCAGCACTTATATTTTGTTAAATTTATCTTATAAGAGGGCATTATATGGATTTTTTGCATCAGCAAATAAGTATGATTAAATATGTTTGGATATTTGCATTGTAAATCTGCCTCTAGGATCTCACTACAGATTTAGAGCCAGGTCCTCATTGGAAATTGGTAAAACTTAAAATGTTTCATCTAGCAATGGCAACTGATGTTTCATCTAGTAATTCTTAATAGAGAAAGGAAAAAAAATGTATATATTGGGTGGTAGCTATTTGAGAGACTTTGGGAATTATGTACCTTTTTATGATATAGGCTTTACTTACTGGAGATTTTATGGTTTGTCAAAGTAAAAAAACACTAAGATGTGATCATTTGTAAGAGTTATTTCAGTTTGAGCTGAAAATACAACATTAAAACCCCAGAAAATTTTCCAATTACTGGCTATGTGTCAGTATTTTCTATACTTTTGTTTATGTATTGTATCCCTTTCATAAATACTTCATTGTAGTTCTGATTCTCTTTTCTTATGCTCTACTCAAAGTAACAATAATGAGACTCACTGGTCATTTCCAGCCACTTTCTGACCTGATAAGTGCCACTTTTCCTTACCTACTATGTAAGATCCACAAATGCAGCAAAAAAAGCCATAGGCAACTTCTGGTGTCATTAAGAGATGTTTATTAGCTATAAAGATATCAAATAATTTAATCAAATGGAATCAAACACAATAGAATAAAATATAATTCTAGTCTCTTTTGAAGTGCTCCCTGTAAACTTTAACATAATTATTGAAGTGTCCAGCAGTGTTTGACAAGGAAAGCTGAAGGAGTCCCTAGAGATAGTGTGTGCTTTTCTGCAGTGCAGGAGTTTGTGATGTGATGAAAGCTTTCCAAAGCACTTTCCTTCCAGAAACTCTTCAAACAGGGTGCTTTAACCTAGCACACGTCCTGTGGACCAACACATTTGAAAACAAATGCACAATACTGTCCTTTCTGATGTGGAACCCTAGGAGATTTGTTGTTTTTCCTCTTTCTTGGTACTTTCACTCTTTGTCAGAAGCAATACGAATGGGTGATTAGAATGAAATAGCAGATCATGATATGAAAAAGTCATTTTTTATTTTCTTCACTGCTGTGCACAAATACCTGCCAATACTTTCTCTTCAACTTAAGTCTTAATGCTACAGAAGATGAAGCAGAGGTCCTCCCTTTCAATCCTCCTTTTTAAATTAATGCTTTCTACATCAAAGATTCTTAGGGAAAGCTAGCAGATGTATTATTTGAATCATTACTTTAGAAGAATTATTAGTACAGTATCTTTAAACTGTACCTCAAAAATGTGGCAGGGATCTGTTCTTTCTGAGCATTTATTAGACCATGTATGAGCATTATCTTGTAGTCTTCCTAATGAGCTGTTCACAGCCTGCACTTTGATTGAAGTAAACTCTTCCAACTTCTTTCTTATTCAGCACCTATTTTTTCTATGGCAGGCAGTAGAAAGAGAGAGAATTTGGCTCATGTCTGCATGATAACAGGTCACCACTACTGCAGTCTATTTATGCCTGATGGTGTGGAATGTTTTCATAAGGTCTTATGGAGGCAAATTTGCTTACCATTATTTGATCTGATCACTTTGCGAAGTTAATGCAAGCTGGTTTTCATCTCCCAGAACTGCACTATTGATAAACCTAACTTACTGAAATGAGACTTGTCTTCATCCAGTGGGCATTTTTGTATGACTTGCACTATAGAAAGGTGATCTACTGAATGCAGAGAACTACTTGAAAAAAATAATCTAACTACATTGCAAAGGTTTGCCTTGTATAGCTTAATAGACTATGCTACTTTGTTTCCTCATGGATATAAGCTTCCAAATGAAAACCGCATATGTCTGTGTTAGAAAAGGAAAGGAGTCACTTTGGAGAGTGAGTAAGAGAATAGAGCCAGATTATATAATGCAATACAGGGAGGATTCAGACTGCCTATCTATTGGTACTTGCTTAAAATAGGGAGCTACTCTTCCTAAGCTCCCTTGGAAAGAGAGACTTCCTCAGGGAGGGATTCAGAGAGCTTACAGTATCCCTTTGCCAACATACCACAACTGTCAAAGACTCAAGTCTAGTCTCCTGAGTTGTGTAATGTTAGTCAACATGACTATTATCCTTTAAAAAGCCCTTTTTGCTGTTGAATTTTCAATTGGGCTGCACTGCATGTCCATGAGCAGTAGCACACCCATGTGAACTACAGAAACAGTTGCATCTAGTAATTATTTTTCTGCTGCTTGTGTAAAGTATTTGTAACCTATGCCCTTTCATTATTAATGGATAAACCAAACCACTGGTGTAACTTCTGAGACAGCCTGGCAAAAGACTCTTGATTTAAATTAAATATCTCACATGACTGAAAATGTCTTTTTAATGCAATCTGCATTAATATGGTAGAGACCTCATTATTGTATGGCATTGAAGTATGAGGTATTTTTGGTGGAAGTATTACAAAAAATGTAGGTAAATATGTAAGCCCAAATCTACTGGACTACATAATTTAACATATGAAGTCTCTACTGTATCTACCTATAAATATTTCATTCATCATTGCTTCCCAAATCCCTAATGAATCATTTAATTGGCCAAGATAAATGGCTATTTAAGAACTACTATTTATGGCAATATAGTATTCAACTCAGGTTCTTTTTCAAACTGAGCACTTATGGCTATTTCAGATCTATTTAGTCACTGACACTGATTTGAATATAGTAATTATTCACTTTTACGGAATTTTAAAGTTAATGTTTGTTGCTAGCTGTATATGCAGTTAATGGCATAAGTACCTGGATGAAAGGGTTAGTCTTTACTCAGGAGAGCCGCCAAAATTCCAGTGTGACTGTAAAAGAGATCAGTTACATAGTACTCAATTCTTAGTGTTATTATATGTGATTTCCACTGGCATTATCTCTAAATTAAATGTGTCATTTATTACTGCGATGGACAAGCAGACAGAGCAAGAAAAAAAAGGGGAGGCAGGGAGAAATAGGTATTTTTAAGTGCTAAAAACTGAATGGCAATATGTTATCAAACCTTCAGTATTAAAAAACACCTGGAATCCACAATCTTGAGATGATGAGGTCAGCACCTGTTAACTCTGTAAAGCTATGTCATATTTACTATGGCAATTGAGTACCTAATGTTTAATTGCTGAATCACTCGGAAGATAATTTTTTTGGTTTCCATTGAATGGGTTCTACCATAACTATAATGCCATGTGGGTTGTGATTAGTCAGTGTGTATTAACATTTATGCCTGGAAAATTAGGATCCAATAATTTATGCCCTTAATTGGTATAATGACTTGATGACCTGTGAAGGTGAAAATAAGGAAGGTCTTGCTGAGCCAGTAGGGTGTTTTTAACAGTTTCTGAGTACAGTAGAAGTCTGGAATACTGTCAGGTTTCCTGACATTCCCTCAAATTTGAAATTATAAGTATCTTGACCTATAGGTTGTCAGCACTGGAGTATGCAGGGAAGCCTGTTACAATTTACTAAACATGTTGGAAAAAAAGGACATTAAGGGACATTAAATATGCTATGTATCGTTCTCATCCAGATGTTGAGTGACTTTACCTCCTTTCCAGAGTAAATCAAGCAGAACCAGTTTAAAGGCCCTTTTATTCTGAAGAAGTGCTCAAACAGGAATTTAGTGATGTTGAAATATTCCATACAATTTTGTTGTATGTCTCTGCTTAAGCTGACTGCAAGGGCTGACCTACTGCCAAGTGTTATATAACTATCTGTACTAAATATGAATTAACTTTGATATTGCCTGTGATATCCTGGTGGGACTCATTATCGAATATGGTTTCACTATTACCATACATGACCTTATTAAATAAGTATTTCACAGATGGCATCTGACTCTGGTCAGTTAAGTAAGGTGCAATCCGACTCTGTAGTAGGATATTATTTTCACAGCTCATGAAATGTAGCATAACCTCTTTTATACCTTGTTTGGCATTTTGCAAACACCAAAAGTCAGTGTAAAGCTGTCTGTAAGTAGTAAGTTAAATACATATAAAAAAAACCACAGCAGATTTGTAAGATTGCAGTGTCTTCCCTTTTAGCCCAGGTGTTTATCATACGGGATAGTATTTATATTTTGTGAATTTAGGCTCTTAAGCCAGAAAAGTTAATTCTGAGAAAAGGAGAAGATTGTAGAGGATCGAAAATCAGTCTGGACTGCACTATCTATCTGGACTGGAAGTAGAGTGCCTTTCAAGTGATGGTGGAACTATAATTTTAAAATATTCTGGGTGAGCAGGAATTCCTTGATGCTGGGAACATTCTTCATGCATTCTGCTCATCATGCAGGTGGGAATGTATATTTCCGGTTTCTGATATTGCAAAAATAAGCCAGCTCAGATGCATAGATGAAGAGTCTGGACAAACTGTGAATGCATGCACCATGACAGTTGCTCACATATGAAGTCTTACTAGGAGAGCAAAGGAGAATGGACTCCTCCAGCCACATGACATTTTGGACAATGGACATCTGGGAATGATA
>JAWLRI010001245.1:0-12135 GCA_034781795.1 Crypturellus tataupa
ATGCCTTGCAGGCTGGGGAGGCGTTTTGGGGACGGTTTGGGGGAAAGGGGTACATTTGGGGTGAGAAAAGGGAGATTTGGCATTGAAGGCTCATTTTGGGTGAAAAAAGGTCCGTTTGGGGCAAAACCAGAGCCGCTTTGGATGCAGAAGGAGCATTTTGGGTGGAAAAAGGGCGCTTGGGGGGGGTGAGATGAGAACTTGAGGGGGCATATGGGGGATGATTTGGGGGCAAAAGGTGCATTTGAGGTGGAAAGGGGGGAATTTGGTGTTAAAGTGTCATTTGGGGTGGAAAAAAGCCATTTTGGGGCACATTTTGGAGACAGTTGGGGGGAGAGGGTGCATTTGGGGTGGAAAAAGGTGGATTTGGTATTGAAGGCTCCCTTGGGTGGAAAAAGGCCTATTTCGGATGTACAGAGTGCACTTTGGGGCAGAAAAGGGTGTATTTGGGGTGAGCAGAGCACTCTTGGGGGGGGGATACGGGCTTGTTTTGGTTGAAAAAGAGCCTGTTTTGGGGGGAAAAGGGCTGCTTTTGGGGTTGGGGAGGGCGTCCTTGGTGTGGCGAGGGTGTGTTTTGGGTGGGAAGGGGCCCGTTTTGGGACAGAAAGAGCTGGTTTTGGGGCCACCAGGACGACGTGGGCGGCTTGTGCGGCGTCTTCAACGCGACGGCCCAGCGGCTGCAGGCGGTCTGCGCGGGGGACAGTGGCCCCGGGAGCAGCGGGGACAACAGCCTGCAGGTTGGTGCCAACCCCGCGGGCCACCCCGATGAGCGTGTCCCCCTTGGGCACACACGTGTGCAGCCCTCCGTGCACATGCGTGTGCAGCCCCTGTGCACGTGCATCCCCCCATGTACATGCATGTGCATCCCCCATGCACACGTACCTGCATCCACCTTGCACACATGTGTACCCCCCTTGTACACACGTGCATCCCCCTGTGCATCCCCCTTGCACACACGTGCATCCTCCTTGCACACACATGCATCCTCGTTGCACACACATGCATCCTCGTTGCACACGTGTGCACCTCCCTGTGCATCCCCCTTGCACACACGTGCACCCTCCTTGCACACACGTGCATCCCCCTGTGCATCCCCTTTGCACACACATGCATCCCCCTTGCACACACGTGCATCCTCGTTGCACACGTGTTCACCCCCCTTTGCATCCCTCTTGCACACACGTGCATCCCCCTTGCACACGTGTTCATCCCCCACGCACACGCGTGTGCACCCGCCGTTGCACGTGGCTGCCCCTACCCTGGCAGCAACTCCTGGCCCCGCTCGTCGATGTGACAACCCGGCTGCAGCGCGAGCGGCGCCCCGAGGCCGTGGTGGCCGCCCAGCTGCTGCTGGAGGCCACCGAGGTCCTCGTCCTGGAGGCCGCCACGCACCAGGCCACGCTGGCCCTCCAGACCTTTGCCACGGACGCGATGAGTAGGTGACGGTGCCACCCGTCCCCCTGTCCCTCTGTGTGTCCCCCGCCTAAGCCCCCCGAGTTGCTGCAGGCGCCGCAGCCCAGGTGGTGACGAACGAGAGCTGCTCCTCGGAGGGCCACGTCCTGGGGCTCCAGGCCGCCGAGGACTCCATGAGCATCCGCTGCAGCACCGTGCTCAACGGCACCGGCATGGGTGAGCGGAGACGCAGCCGGTCGCTTTTGCACGCTGATCGTGTGCTCGTTGCACACATTGCACACTCCCCCCTTGCTTGTTGCGCGCTGATCATGTGTTCGTTGCACACGTTGCACACACGCCGCTCGCTTCCGCTCTTGCTGCTCGCACATTGCACGCTCAACGCTCGCTGCATGCTCACTCGTTGCGCGCTTGTCGCATGCGCGTTGTGCCCCTCGTTTGTTGCACGCTTGCTGCACACTTGCCGCTCATTTGCTGCTGGCTGCTCGCCTGTAGTGCGCTTGTTACACTCCTGCCACTTACATCACTCACTCGCTCAGTGTGCTTGCCAGTCACGTGTGCTTATCGCACACTCGTCACGTGTTATCGCGTGCTTGCTGTGTGCTTGACACTCGGTCACCACTCGTCACGCTTGCCGCACGCGTGTTGCACGCTCCCTGCTTGCCTGTTGAGCGCTTGTGTGATTGCAACTCACTGCATGCTTGTCGCACGCTTGTTGCACGCTCGCTGCTCACACGACGCAGCAGGCGCGCGACGCGGCACGCTCGCCGTTCGCTTGCCGCGTCCTCCCCGCGTGCGTGGCACGAGTCCTGGCTCTCCCGGAGGCGCCGGCACCGTGGCCTTCATCGCCTACCGGGAGCTGGAGGCCGCCCTGGACGTGGGCAGCGCCGAGGGGGACGCGCCGGCGGGAAGCCTCAACTCCCGCGTCGTGAGCGGCACCGTGGGCCGCCCCGTGAGCTTCGAGCACCCCGTGAACATCACATTGCAGCACAGGAGGGTGGGTGCCAGCACGGGGGCGACCAAACGCGATGGCGTTCGGGGTCGGAGTGCGCGAGCGGGTTTTGCAAACGCCACCGGGAACGCGGATGCATCCGCAGTTCAGTGCGCGGAATTGCACGTGGTGATATTCTCGGTACCTGGAGTGTCCAAGCACAGGGGAGGATTTTCCAAACACTGTGGGAAGGGCAGCCACATCCGCTGCTCCATGCACGGAATTGCTCACAGTGCCATTTCAGGTGCACAGAAGGTCCAAGTGTGTGAGCGGGTTTTGCAAATGCTGCGGGAAACGCAACCGCGTCCCTCACTCCGTGCGCGGAGTCGCTCGTGGTGACATTTTGGAGAGTCCAAGCACACGAGTGAGATGTGCAAACACCACGGGAAATGCGGATGTATCTGTAGCTCCGTGCATGGAGTTGCATGCGGTGATGTTCTGGGTACCCGGAGCCTCCAAGTGCACGGGAGGATTTTGCAAACGCCGCGGGAAACGCAGATGCATCCGTTGCTCCGTGCATGGAGCCGCTCACGTTCGTCGCCCAACACGGTGTCCCCGGGCGCTCGTGTCCCCACCAGGATCCGCTCGCGGACGAGGAAGCGCGCTGCGTGTCCTGGCAGCCGGCGAGCGCCCGCTGGTCGGAGTGGGGCTGCGAGCGCCTGGCCAGCGACCACCTCTCCACCACGTGCGGCTGCCGCCACCTCTCCAGCTTCGCTGTCCTCATGGCCATCGTGGACGTCGAGGTGGGTCCCGTGCCGGCATCGACGCGGTTTTCTGGTCCGGGAGAAGGTGGCTCACGCGGTGGCTCCTTGCAGGGGAGCTTCGCCCTGGAGCTGGTCACCTACGTGGGGCTGTCACTGTCGGTGCTCTGCCTCTTCCTCGCCATCGTCACCTTCCTCCTGTGCCGCTCACTCTGGAACGTCAGCGTGGCCCTGCACCTGCAGCTCAGCCTGTGCCTCTTCATGGCCGACGTCCTCTTCCTCCTGGCCATGCGGCCTGTCAGGAACTGGGTACCAGGGACATGGGGACAAGGGCATCCGGCTCCAGGATCTTCTCTGGTCCCTTTGCTGTGGGTCCTGTGCCTCTCCGGGAAGGTTCAGGAAGCTGCGTTGGGGGTTGGAGGGACGTCTGGAGGTCTCCAGTCCAACCCCAACTCACTGTGGGTCCAACCACATGAGGTTCCTCAAGGCCTTGGGGTCTCTTCTCTTTGTGGGGTGGTTCAAGCCATGAAATTTTGTGTTATCTGGAGGGACATTTGGGGGTCTCCAGTTCAACCCCAACTCAACATGGGTCCAACCACATGAGATTCCCCAAGGCCCCTCCACCACAGTTTGGAGATGCCACCACCTTTCTGCACATCTCCATGGGGACATCAGGTATACCCACGGTCCTTCGTTGAGGTGGGTCTTTCCAGGCGACCGCAACGGCCTCCCTCTCTGTTCCTCCTCCCAGCTGGCATGCGCCATCGTGGCCGGTCTCCTCCACTACCTCTTCCTCGCCTGTTTCACCTGGATGTTCCTGGAGGGCCTGCACCTCTTCCTCACCGTGCGGAACCTGCGCGTGGTCAACTACACCAGCGCCGGCCGCTTCAAGAAGCGGTTCATCTACCCGACGGGCTACGGCCTGCCGGCCCTCGTGGTGGCCATCTCCATCGCCGTCAACCCCGGCGGCTATGGGACCAGCAGGCAGTAAGTGCCCGCTTTGGCCCACCTTCCTCTTCCTTGGCCCACTTTTCTCGTCCATCTTCACCCCCGTTTTTGACACCACAACTACGGCGCTTGGGTTTGGGGGAATCTTGTTCTCCTTTTCCACCTCTTGCCTTTCAGCTGCTGGCTGACCACAAAGGGAGGATTCGTGTGGAGCTTCATCGGCCCCGTCTGCGCCATCATCCTGGTGGGTCTCTCCTGGTCCCCTCTCTCAGACCTCGGGCAGATGGTGATAGGTGATCTCGTGGCTTCCAAGTTGGCATCATGGTTCATCGGTGCCCATCTACCAGCAAGAAGGCGGCAGCAGCAGTGCCTGGCCTCGCTAAGCAGCTCTTTCTCCCCAGGTGAACCTGGTGTTTTATCTCACCACCCTCTGGATCCTGCAGGAGAAGCTCTCCACCCTCAACAAGGATGTCTCCTCCCTCAAAAGCACCAGGTGGGTCCAGCAGGTTTCTCCACCCGTGCGGCAGCTGCGGACTCTCCTGCCTTCATTAAGAGGAGGAAACACCAGTTCAGTTTAGCTGGGTTCACTCCGATTCGCTTCATTGCAGTTTGGGCGGGTTCAGTTGCGTTGGGTTCCGTTTCATTTGGATCAGTGTGATTTGGTTGGGTTCAGTTGTGTTGGGTTCGGTTGGTTTGCATAGGGTTTGTCTGGGTCTGGTTTGCTTCAAAACAGTGTGATTTGGTTGGGCTCAGTTGAGCTTGATTGGGTTGGATTCAATTTGATTTGATTCAGTGTGGTTTGGTGGGGTTCAGCTGGATTGGGTTTAGTTAAGTCCAGTTTGATTTGAATCAATGCAATTTGGTTGAGTTCAGTTAGGTTAGGTTTGGCTGGGTTAGGTTTGGCTTGATTCGGATCAATGCAATTCAGATGGGTTCAGTTGGACTGGGTTCAGATTGATTGAATTCAGTGCAATTTTGTTGGGGATCAATTGAATTGGATCGGATTTCATTGGGTTGAGTCCACTTTGATTCTGATCAATGAGATTTGATTGGGTTGGGTTGGTTCCATTTTGATTCTGATCAATGTGATTTGGTTGGGTTGAGGCCAGCTTGATTCTGATCAATGCGATTTGGTTGGGTTGGCTTCAGTTTGATCAATTTGGGTTGTGTGGGATCGGTTTCATTGGGTTCAAACCCATTTCGGGGGCCTTGGGGACGGGCTCCCCACGGGCTCAGCGTCGCTCGCCTCGGCAGGACGCTGACCTTCAAGGCACTCGCCCATGTCTTCATCCTGGGCTGCACGTGGGGCCTGGGCTTGCTGCAGACGCGCTCGGGCACCCCGGTTGTGGCCTTCCTCTTCACTGGCCTCAACAGCCTCCAAGGGGTCTTCATCTACGTTGTGCATTGCCTCCTCAACCGGCAGGTACGGCGCCGCGCGGAGCCCCAGCGTCCAGGGTGGTCAACGTCCCCATGGCTTTGGTGGGGAGAACCTGGGTGCTGTCGGGTCAGGTTTGGGGCTGGGAGGGTTCGTGGAGGTGCCCAGGGCCGCTCGAGGACACGGGCTGTGTGCGGCCACAGGTGACAGAGCAGTACCTGAAGTGGCTACGGGCCCTCAGCCCCAAGGCGGACACCACGGAGGTGACGATGACGTCCATGAACATCACCTCCATCACGGTACGGCGACCGGGCGGGATGTCCGGGTCCCTTTGAGGCACAGGGAGGGGATCTGGACATCTGGGTCCTCCATGAGCTCTGGGAGAGCCACACGGACACCTCGGTCTCCCAGGAGATGTGAAACCACCAGGACACACGGGTCCTCCAAGGGCCCCAGTTAGGAGTTGGGGGGCTATAGGGTGGTCCAAGGTGGGGGTGCCCGGACACCTGCAGCCCTGGGAGGATGATGGGGCTGAGGACGATGCAGGAACCCCCAGAGCTTCGTCCTCCACCGGGGCCTCCACCCTTGGACCTCAGCACCCAACGTGGCTCCTTTTCTACCTCCAGGATGGGGAGAGACCCGCAGCCCGGGGTGCTGAAGGCTGCGAGTGGCAGAAATGAAGGTCCCGTCACCCTGTGGGCCTGTTCCCGGCCTTTCCCAAGGGAACATCCTGCTTCCAGCTGCTTTCCGCAAAGGACCCAACCCGCTCCCAGCATTTCGTTGAGGAACAACTCATTTCCAGCAGTTTTCTGACCCATTTTTGAGCCATATTCCCTCAGGAATAACTCGTTTCCCTGAATTTCCCAAAGGAGCCAACCTATTTCCAGCAGCATTTCCAGGATTTCCCCAAGGAATGAGCCATTTCCAGCTGCTTTCCATGAACACCTGACTTGTTTCCAGCATTCCCAAAGCAATGATCTGTTTCCAACTTCTTTTCCTGAGCAGCTAACCCTTTTCCCGTGTTTCTCCAAGAATTTGAGCCATTTCCAGCATTTCTGCAAAGAGTCGACCCGTTTCCATCATTTCTTCAATGATCTGACCTGTTTCCAGCATTTCCCTGAAGGAACGACCCATTTCCAGTTGCTTTCCACAAGAACTTCCCCGGTTCCAACTGCTTTCCCAAAAATCTGACCCGTTTCCAGCATTTATTCAAGAATCTGCCCCATTCCCAGCATTTCTCAGATGATCCAATCTGTTTTCGAGCGTTTCCCTGAGGAACAACCCACTTCCAGCACTTTCCTGAGCATCCAGCCAGTCCTCAACGTTTCCAGGAGGATCTGCTGGAATTTGAGCCATTTCCACTGGGATTTGAGCCACTCCCAACATTCCCACGTGGATCCCACCCGGCTTCAGCAACTCTGTGGCTCGCGAGAATGTATATTTTTTTTGTGCTAAAAGGAGGCAATTAAATGCACAGTTAAATGACCTGTCCCAGATGCCTGGATCCCCTCCTGGGGGGATGGAGAGGGGGTCGAAGGGGTCCCAGATGCCTGGGCCCCCTCCCCAGGGCCATGTTTCTCCCCCACATCCAAGCCCAGGCTTCCCCCAGTAACCAGGGCCCCAGTGTCTCCAGTGTCCCCACTGTCCCAAGTGGCCCCAGTGGCCCCAGTGGCCCCAGTGGCCCTTATCGCCCATTCATGGGGCCAGCCCCCATCCCAGTGATCCTAACTTCCCAACTCTCCCATATCAGTGTTCCCAGTACTCCCAGCCCTCCTTCATCCCAGTATTCCCTATCCATGGCTCCAGATCCATCCCCATCCCAGTACTAGCAGTATTCCCTATCCATGGTGCTATATCCGCCCCATCCCGGTACTCCCAGTATTCCCTATCCATGGCTCCAGACCACCCCTCAATTCCAGACCTCCCAGTACTCCCCAAAGATCATGGAAATAAAAAGCTCGCCCGGGGTTTCTTAAGAAAACAACAACACCAACAAGATTTATTCACTGAATTAACAAGAATTTAACAAGAATTCACTGAATTAACAAATTTACAACAGAGCAGAATTGGTTTTTTTAATCCACTCCCTATTAAAATAATCCGGAAGGCAAAGCTCAGCTCTTGTCATTGTGCAAGGAAATAAGGAAGAACCAGGAGGTTTTAAGTGGCAAAATTATGTGGCAGAAACTGCTTTTTTGGAATGCACCACCATGGCCGGGCAAAAAGCGGAAAAAAGGGTGTTAGTTTTTTTGTGTGCGTGCTCCATAGGCAGGTTGTATCCCTGCTCACTTCCTGCTTATATTTTGCAATGAAAAATGGATTTTTTTTCCCTTTTTTTCTTATTTCCCGGCACTCTCAGCAGTGCCAGGACTTCTCGCACACCCAGCGGTGGGCGGCCGAGCACCTCTCGTCCCTCCAGATTCCGTTGGGATCGACGCTGGCGCAATCCTGCCGCTCCGGATCCCGCTTCTCCTTCCAGGGGCTCCAGTAGCTGCCAGGAGCAAAAACAGTTTTCTATGGAATGATGGGATCCGTATTCCCAGGGAAAAAAGGGGTCGACTCTTTCCAGATAAAAGAAAGAAAGTGGCACTTTCCCCATTGTATTTTTCCTGTTTTTTGGTGGGGTTTGGAATGTGGCTGGTGCCACAAGGGGAACCTCCACAGGGCCGATTCGAATTATCTTATCTTACTTTATTTTATTTTTTATTTATTTTATTTTTATTTTATTTTATTTTATTTTATTTTATTTTATTTTACCTTTTTAAATTTACTTTATTCTATTTTTATTTTATTTTACTTTACTTTATTTTATTTTACTTTACTTTATTTTATTTTATTTTACTTTATTTTATTTTATTTTAATCTCACTGCTTCTCACCTGATGCTCAGGCGCTGCCCGTCAACCCAGAGCCAGGTCCCTTCCTCCCGCCGGTCGCTCAGCCCCAGCCAGTAGGAGCTGCTGTTGTTAATATTGTCTTTTAGGAACTTCTGGATGCACAAACCGACACAAAAAAAAAAGGAAAAAAAAAAGGAAGGAAAAAAACAAAACAAAAAAGCCAAACGAATCAAGCACCCTCCCTGCTGCTGCTGGTGGTTTTTCCTGTTTGTCCTGGGAAAACCGACTCACCTGCTCCTGGTCCGTGTTCACGATGACCAGGTGGGCGCCCTGGTCGGTGCAGATCTGCGCGGCCTCCTCCCAGCTCGTGCTCTCCAAGGAGAAGGAGTAGCAGCTCTCCTCGAAGACCTTCCAGCCGGCCGAGCACCTCCGGCTGTCCGGGAGGGCCTTGCAGATCAGCGCTGCGGGCGAAATCCGTCCTGGAATCCCAGCGGAGACCCCCAGTCCCCTGCTCCATCACACAACCCATCATCCATCTCACAACCACCGTGATCCATCACACAACCCGTGGCCCATCACACAACCCATCATCCATCACACAACCCATTATGGTCCATCTCAAAACCATTGTGGCCCATCACACAACCCATCGTCCATCATACAACCATCGTGGTCCATCTCAAACCCATCATCCATCACACAACCACCATAGCCCATCACACAACCCATCATACAACCATCGTGGTGCATCACACAACCCATCATGGTCCATTACACAACCACCGTGGCCCATCACACAACCCACCATCCATCACACAACCACCGTGATCCATCAGACAACCCATCACCCATCACACAACCCATTGTGGCCCATTAGACAACCCATCATCCATGACACAACCCATCATGGTCCATCACACAACCCAGCTTAGTCCATCACACAGCCATCGTGGTCCATCTCACAACCCATCATGGCCCATCACACAACCCATCATCCATGACAAAACCCATCTTAGTCCATCACACAACCCACCATCCATCACACAACCCATCATGGTCCATCACGCAACCACTGTGATCCATCACACAACCCACCATCCATCACACAACCCATCATGGTCTATCACGCAACCACCGTGATCCATCACACAACCCACCATCCATCACACAACCCATCATGGTCCATCACCCAACCCATCTGGGCACATGGTCCACCACCTCCCACCCTGAACGCAGCCAACAGCCAAGACAGAGGTAGCCCCGTGGCTCTCACTTGTGATGTCCTGGAGCTCCTGGTAGTAGGTGGCCATCCTGGTCCTCATGCGGGCTTGTCCCCGTTGCGTCTCAGCCAGCTCCTGCAGCACTGGGGAGGGTAGGGAAGTGAGTAAGATGCCTGCACCATCGTCCCCACTCTCTTGTCCCATCCCTTATCTGGTGTCCTCTGGCCAATAGCTTCGAGCAGATGGTTTCACAGGCCTATGGCATTAAATTTTGAATTAAATTATTATTTTTTTCTTTCTGTTTATGAAACATGGGAATGGAAGGCACCCAAGAGAGTCATCGTGTCCCAACCAGCTTCCCACCCTCTACTCGGAGCCGGAACTTCCCACCGCAGAGGTCAGAGCGCAAGAACCTACTGCTCTGGGAGTAGTTGGAGCTCAGCGTCTTCAACTCCCTGGAAAGCTCCGAGTCTGGAGGAGGAAACAGAGGTTGTGAGATCACCCGGATCTGCTGGGCTCTTCCCCCTGAGCAACGGCTGAAACCAGCGCTTACATTTCACCACAGCGAGGAAGAAGAGGGCCACCCACATGACGAAGCTCAGCGTCACCAGCACGTAGAGCGTCACCACCGACTTGTCTCGGCAGCATCTTCCCTCACTGCCTCCGGCCTCCGAGATGCCTATGGAGAGCAACGTCCATCAGCGCTGCGGTATTTTCCTCCTTCCTTCTCCAGGAATGATGGAGATGATGCCCCTTGTTTCCCTCAAAGGAGCTAATTGGTTTGATCAATTAGGGCAATGAGTTCCTTGATGATTCGTTGGGAAGAGGCTCATTAACATTGTGGCAGATCCCCAGTGCGATGGCTCTGGGGGAGCTTGAAGATCTCCTTGGCCTTCCTCCTGCCTCCTGCTCCACCACCACCTCCAGCTTCACCGTGACCCCCACATCCATGTGGGGACCCCCATGTCCATCCACAGGACATTCACGTCCATGCAAGGAGGAATCAGGATACAAGGAACCCATGGAACCTGGACTCACCCGCTCTGGGGGGACTCGAAGAGGCCGGTTTCCCTGCTAGGCTGTAGACTCCTGCAGAGAAGAAGGGACAGGTCACGGTGGCCTTTCTAGAGGATGGCGCCAGGGCCACGGGGCCAAATGCTGCCCAACGGAGACCCTCGGAGCTGGTTGTCACCTGCTCCTCCCTTGCTCCTCTGGCTTTGCAGGTCTTCTTCACCCGGCAGCCTCCGGTGGTTGCGCTCGGGCTCGGAGAGTGACACATCGTCGTAGTCGTCCTCGTCGGCGAAGCTGTCGGGGGAGTCTGCGGGGGGAAGGGGCCATCTCAGAAACGAGGCCGCTGCCCAGGTGTGAGTGGGCTCCTACCCACGGCGCTCGAGTCCTCGTGCCCTGCTTGGAGGATCTTCCTGGGGTTCCGCTTCAATCAGAGCTGGGCTAAAAAAGCTCTCGAGATCTTTTTTCTGGAGGTCTTTGGGGAGTCACCAGCCCCGTTCTTGAGGAGCATCGTCCTCCTCTGCGCTCAACGGTCAAGCCATGCAAGACCAAGCACTGCAAGGTCAAGCAAGTCAAGGCCATGCAAGTCAAGACTACACAAGGCAAGACCAAGCACTGCAAGACCAGGTTCTGCAAGGCCAAGCAAGGCAAGACCAAGCAAGGCCAGACCAAGCAAGTCAAGACTACACAAGGCAAGACCAAACCCTGCAAGACCACGCAAGGCAAGATGAAGCAAATCCAGACCGCACAACACAAGACTGAGCAATGACCCTGGACGGCACAAAAGCCGCCCAACGCTCGCACCTCAAGCTGCAGTTCCCATGCAAAAAAAAAAAAAGCCCCAAAAGGGCAGAGGGGAAAAACCAACCAACCAACCAACCAACAGATCCACAAGGAAGATCTGCTGCTGCCAGGTTGCTGGGCACCCTCAAGAAGCCCTTGCGCGTTGGGCTACTCTAGCAGAGCAGAGTGGAGAGCGAGGCGGGGAGGAGGGTTTTTTTTGCTCTTCTAGAGACGCGTTTTAGCAACGACGCCGAAAATAACCCCCCGGCGAAGGCACCTCGGGGAGTTCTGCTTTCTGTCATCCGGCGCCCTGGAGCGCTCGGCAGCGCATCCAAATGGCTCCAAAAGCCAAAGCCAAAGCTGGCGCCTTACCTGGTCGGAAGGAGCCCACCGGGGTCATTTTGCTGCCTACGGAGTAAATTCCTGGTGAAAAAAAAAGGGAAGAGGGGGGAAAGATTTAGGAGAATTGGTGGATTCTTCAGCGCTCTTAGCCCCTGCTCAGCGGTTGGGTTGATCGAGGGGATAAATCCCGCAGGCGGGTGAATGGGGGCACCCAAAACCCCATGAAGGGGGTGACGCCTGTTGTGCGTCGCCCCGTGCGCCCGTGCGCCCGTGCACCCGTGCGCCCGTGCGCCGAGCCCGGCTCTCGCTCCGGCCACCGCGGTTCCACGCGGCCATTCGGGCGCCTTCGCTCGGGGCACAAAAAAACGCAGGAAAACCCCCCGTTTTGGGGCATCTTTACCTGGCTGCCGCAGCGGGCGCTTGGGCGGCGGGCACAGCCAGTTGCCGTAGGTCTCGTGCGCGGCCATGCTGTGCCGGCGCGGCCGGCGCTAGCAGCGGCTGCGTCACCGGCCCCGGGGACCGGG
>JAWLRI010001246.1:0-12132 GCA_034781795.1 Crypturellus tataupa
AAGACGAGACCCACAGCGCCCTATAGCACCCTATGGAACCCTATAGCACCCTATAGCACCCTATGGACCCCTATAGGGCACCCCACACAGCCCTGGAGTGCCTGGTCTCATCCAGCACTCCAGGAACTGCAGCGCCGCCGCCTTGCGGGGATAGTCCTGGAAAGACAAGACCCACAGCGCCCTATAGCACCCTATGGAACCCTATAGCACCCTATAGCACCCTATGGAACCCTATAGGGCACCCCACACAGCCCTGGAGCGCTTGGCCTCATCCAGCACTCCAGGAACTGCAGCGCCACCGCCTTGCGGGGATAGCCCTGGAAAGACGAGACCCACAGCACCCTATAGCACCCTATGGAACCCTATGGACCCGTACAGCACCCTATGGACCCCTATGGGGCGCCCCACACAGCCCTGCAGCGCTCGGCCTCGTCCAGGCGGCCCAGGAACTGCAGTGCCGCCGCCTTGCGGGAATAGCCCTGGGGAAGGGACCCACAGCGCCCTATAGCACCCTTTGGAAGCCTATAGGGCACCCTATAGATCCCTATAAGGCACCCTATGTAGCCCAGCAGCACTTGACCTCCTCCAGGCGGCCCAGGAGCTGCAGTGCTGCCACCTTGCGGGAATAGCCCTGGAAAAACGGGACCCTACGGAACCCTATAGCACCCTATGGACCCCTATAGAGCACCCCACACAGCCCTGGAGCGCTCGGCCTCCTTGGGGCGCCCCAAGAAACAGCCCTGGAGAAGAGCGGGATGGGGAGCCCCCCAGCCCCCTGCCAAACCCCATAGTATCCAATAGAATTCTATGGCATCTTACAGGGCACCACAGCACGCTATAGGGCCCTGTGGTATCTTACAAGGCCCCACAGCACCCTATAGAGCACTATAGCATGCTATAGGGCCCCACAGCACCCTATAGAACCCACACACCTTCCCCCAGTCGGGGCGCAGCTCGAGGGGCGCCAGGCGTCCTCCAGCGCATGGCTGTAGTGGCCCCATGAGACCCGTATAACACCCTATAACACCCCACAACACCTCTATAACACCCGTAACTCCACGTACCACACTGCAACACCCCTACAACATTCCATAACGCCCCACAACACCCTGTGACACCTCCATAACACTACACCCTACAACACCCCACAACACCCTTACAACAGCTCTGTAACACTACACCCTACAACAGCCCTACAACACCTCCTAACACCTCTATAAAGGATCCTAATGCCCTACAAGACCACGCAACACCCCGCAACACCTCTAATAACAGCGTAACACCACGTACCACCCATACAACCCTCCAACAGCACCTTGGTGCCACCCCACGCACCTTCCCCAAGTTGGGGTGCAGCTCTAGGGTATGGCAGGCGTCCTCCAGTGCACAGGCTGTGGTCACCCCGTGGCACCCGTATAACACCCAATCGCACCCCCACAACACCTCATAACACCCCACAACACCCCAGTTGTGCCCCACGAACCTTCCCCCAGGCAGGGTGCAGCTCCAGGGTGCGGCAGGCATCACCCAATGCGTGACTGTAGTCACCTCCTGGCACCCCTACAACACCCTACAACACCTAGCAACACTACACCCTACAACAGCCTGTTACACCCCATAACACTACACCCTACAACACCTCTACAACAGACCATAACATCCTATAACACCCCGCAACACCATGCACCACACTGCAACACCCCTACAACACCTCCTAAAACCCCCGCAACACTACACCCTACAACATCCCTATAACACCCTGTAACACCCCATAACACCTGTAACATCATGTACCACCCCTACAACACTCAGGTAACACCCTACAACACCCCGGGGCCGCCCCACGCACCTTCCCCGAGTCGGGGCGCAGCTCAAGGGTGCAACAGGTATCATCCAGCGTGCAGCTGTAGTCACCTCCTGGCACCCATATAACACTCTACAACACCTAATAACACCCTACAACACCTCATAACGCCTCTATAACAGATCCTAACACCCTACAACACCACACAACACCCCGCAACACGTCTGTAACACTGTGTACCACCCCTACAACCCTTCAATAACGCCCCACAACACCCCGGTACCACTCCACGCACCTTCCCTAGTTGGGGCACAGCTCGAAGGTGCAACAGGCGCTGTCCAGCGCGTGGCTGTAGTCACCCCACGGCACCCATATAATATCCTACAACACCCCATAACACCTCTCTAACAGATCCTAACACCCTACAACACCACACAACACCCCGTAACACGTCTGTAATCCCCGTAACACCATGTACCACCCCCTACAACCCTCCAATAACACCCTCCAACACCCCACTCACCTTCCCCTAGTCGGGGCACAGCTCGAGGGTGCAACAGGCGTCGTCCAGCGCGCGGCTGTAGTCACCCCATGGCATCCCCACAACACTACACCCTCCAACACCCCTATAGCAGCTCCCAACACCCCACAACACCCTTACAACACTCCAACAACACCCCAGTGCCACCCCATGCACCTACCCCCAGTCAGGGCGCAGCTCGAGGGTGCGACAGGCGTTGTCCAGCGCGTGGCTGTAGTCACCCCGTGGCACCTGTATAACACCTTACAACACCCCCTAACGCCTCTATAACGCTACACCCTACGACACCCCCAGAACACCTCGTGACACTACGCACTACAACATCTCTACAACACCCTGTAGCACCCTACAACACTCCACAACACCTCTATAACGGATCCTAAGAGCCCACAACACCCACGTACCACTGCAACACCCCACAACACCCTAGTGCCGCCCCACGCACCTTGCCCCAGTCGGGGCGCAGCTCCAGGGTGCGGCAGGCGTCCTCCAGCGCGCGGCTGTAGTCGCCCTGGCGCGCGTAGGCGGCCGAGCGGTTGCTGTAGAGCACGGGGTTGTCGCCGTCGAGGCCGATGGCGGCCGTGTAGAGGCGCACGGCCTCGGCCACGCGCCCCGCGCCGCTCCTGCCGCTTCCTCGCTTCACCCGTCAGCGCGGCCAGCGGGGCCTCTATTTGCCACCTCCACCTCGATCTTTAAGGCGCTTAGTTTGTTTTATCACTCTCTGGACCCAGCGACGACATCTCGTTTTCAAAACCAGAGGAAAAAGGTGTCGCTCAAAGCGCGAGCAGTGCTCCTGTTACCTGTGCAGGCTGATTATCTCCTTGTCTGCTCTCAAGTTTACTACTTAAGTCTTCCCGCAGCTTCTTCAAAGAGCTTCTAGCCTGGCAAAGGCAAGCGAGTTTAGCCCCGTCTGCACCCGCAGCGCCGCTCCCGGCCGTGCGGGACCCGCGCGCGGCTCCGCTGCCGCCCGGCGCCTTTAAGGGCCAAAACCAGCGCGTCCGGGGACGTCCCGATCCTTCGGTCATCGCCCGTGTCTCCTTGGAGGAGCCCGAGGCAAAGCAGAGCCTGGATGCCCAAAAAGCCCCTTGCGGCTCCCTGTCTGCCGCCTCGGCACGAGCAGGGCCCTGACTTGCAGCTACCCAAATCGGCTGGGAAAAAGGAGGCAGAGGAGCAAATCCCAGGCCCCATCCTCGTTCCCACGGCAAACAGCGCGGAGCCGCAGCCGGCGCACAGGGCTGGCAGCTCTTGGCTCTGGCTACATGGCCACGGGCAGGGGGTTCCTGATCACCCGCGCGGGCACCGGGCCCCTCTGTTCACCGCCGCTTTCCGTGCGGTGCCACCGCAGTCCGGCTGCTCCTGCTGCCCCAGCGGCAGGATGAGGCCTCCGTCCCGCTCGGCTCTCCCCGCGGACCCTCTGGAAGCTCCCGTTTCCCTCCTGGCGGCTACAGGAAAGCTCCAGGAAGGGCCGAAGGAGCCGCTGCGGTGAAGGCTCAAGCAGCCGCACGGAGCCCGCGGCGCAGCCAGGCGCCCGCAAGAGCCGCTCGTCCTCGGGACAGGCAGGACAAACCCCGCGCTGGGCGGAGGAGGCAGCAGGACGACGCGCGGGACCGGGAGGTTTCGCCGCCGCATCCGCCCTGGCTGCAGTCAGCGCCCGGCGCAGCGGCTCCCACACGGAACGAGCCCAAACGCCGGGCTGGGACCGGGACTCGCTGCCCCGCGCAGCCGCCTCGCGCCCAGGGAGCATCCCAGCGGGAGCAGGGAAGGGTTAACCCTCCCGGCAGCCGCAGCGCCCGGATTTTGCTGGGAGATGAGACATTCCAGAGGAACTGCCTTTTAACAAGAGGCTCCGGCTGCGCCGCGCCCAGGCGCGCGGGGGACAGCCTTGGGGGAAAGGCAGCGCGCAATTCCCTTCAAATTCAGTCCGTATAGCAGAGCAATTAGTCAGGCTGAATTAATTTACGGCGCTCGATTAGACTCGGGCCCTGTACGGGCAAGTCGGCGGCGCTTGGCTCCGCCGCCGGGTTCCGCGGAGACTCCGGCCGCGCGGCCGGGACGCGGCGCCGGAGCGCGGGAGCCGCCTACCTCCTGGATGTAGCGAACTTCGCTCTTCAGCTGGCTCACGGGCTCGCCGGGGCTCCCGCCGCCCTCGGCCCGCGCCTTCAGGTAAACCTGGGGACACGGCGGCACCGTGAGTGCCGGGCCGGGACGCGCCGACCCGAAGCCCCGCGCCGCCGCCGGCCCCACCTTGATGATCTCCTCGTCGCCGTCGTTGGATTTGATGCGCTCCGAGGCCAGCGAGTGCCCGTTGCTCGACCTGTTGGCCACCATGGCGAAGGCCTTTCCCACCGGCTGCGGGACACGAGCATGAGGCGGCGTCGGGACGCGGGGCCGCCCGGGCACCGCTCCGCACGCGGCAGAGGGAGCACGGCGAACGCGGCCGGAGGAGTCAGCAACGCCGCGTTTAACGGCGCAGGAGGGAATTCCCTACTACCCAAAGCAGCCAGCGCTCCCTCCAAACGGCTCCCCTGCTCCAGAGTTACCACTGGACTTGCATTCCCGCTCCAGCTTCGCGCACAAGCAGGACCCCCCCGGCTCCCGCAGCGGGAAGCGGTGCCGCGCGCGGCGGACGCACCTTCTGCTTGCCCTGCTCGCGCCGCTCGCCCGGGAGGTCATTCGGCAGCGTCAGCCTCAGCACCTTCAAGCTGTCCTGAAACGAGAGGCCGGGGTCAGAACTCGCCTCAGGACCCGCATCCCCGCGCGCTGCTTTCCGAAGCGCCGCGGCGCTCCGACGGGATCGCGAGGAGGCTGCTCCGGCACGGACCGGGAGCCACCGCGGGTTTGACACCGGGAGAGCAGCGTCGGGCAGCGCCGCCGGCCCAAGCGCTGCCGTTTTCCACGCGGAGCTGCCGGCCGAAGCGCACGGGATGGGGTCGGGGCCTCCGGCCTCAGCGCGGCCTCTCGGGGAGGCACCCGGGCGCACGGGGCCTCCCTGCTGCTTGGGCTGTTAAACAGCACCGGCTGCTCCGCGACTCGGACCCTGGTGCCTCCTGCTCCGGAGCTGCTGCCGGGGCACCGAGCTCCGCTCCGGCCGCTGCTTCCAAAGCAGCCCCAGCCAAGCGGAGCGCCCGGCGCCGGGAAAAGGGCTTCTCCCGGCGGGATCCGCCTGGCTCCTCCCTGCGCAGCCAGGGAAGGAGCCGACGCTCCCCGGCGCGGCCCTGCCGCCCGCGACGCGGAGCCGGAGCGGAGCCTCGCGCGGCCGCAGGGGCACAAAACCAGCTCTCTGGGGCTTTGAAGGCGGCGAAGGCAGGTGCAAATCCAGTCCGGTCGACTGCAAATCCCTCCCCGCGCGGAGCTTGTTTTTCCCTGCAGCCGCCTCCAGCGCGGGGAGCCGCGTCCGCCCCGGCGCGGGGGCCAGAGAGGAGCCTCCTCCTTCCCGTGGGGAAGAGCCGCGGGATCGCGGGGGGATCGCGCAGCCCCCGGGGCTGCTCCGCGGCTCCCGGCCGGGCGCTTCGGGGAGGCTTCGCCCTTCCGCCGCGCGGCAGGAACTCCAGCGCTCCCCGCGCCGCCTGTTTACGGCCTCTCCCGCCGGCCGCGGGCAGCAGCGCGAGCCAGGCCGCTTGGCAAGGGGCATTTTCTCGCTATAGCCCAAAAAGCAGCAGTCGGAGGGCGTCGGGTGGCGACGCTCCCGCCCCAACGCGGAGCCGCCTTTGGGCTCCACCACCCCAAAAGAGCCAGTTCCCTCGGAACAAAGTCGGGATAGACGCGAAGACGCGGCCCAGCGGACGGGACAGGCTTCCAGGCGCACCGGGGTGGGTTTTAAGGCGTGAAACACCCCTCGGGAAACGAAAAACTTGGGAAAACTTCGGGAAAACTTTGGGAATAGGCGGGGGAAGAGGCCGGTCGCGCCGCGCGGAGGGGCCGGGCGCGGCCCCGGACAGGGCCGCCCGCAAGGGAAAAAGGAGTCTCTAAAGGAAGTTTCCACAGTGGCCGAGCGTCTGCCCGTTGCAAAGGGCATCAGCATTGCCCAAACTGATGTGTTTTTCATCTGCAAGGAGGGCAGCTCCAGGCAGCCTCAACTGATACCTGCTAACAGACAGCCACTGAGCTGCCTGCAGCACTGGGAAACACTCCAACGTGGGTTTGAGTACCCTAACTCAGTACAATTTGCTTCCTGTTCACAGCTTGCTTTGGTTAGTTTCATTCCTGGAAAAAAATATCCTAAAGAGACCTTAGAAACCTTTTAAGATAACCAAGGTGACACTTATATAGAGAGTTTGTGTCATTTCCTCTAAATATCTTTTAAGGTCTTCCCTAATCCCAGATGGTCCTTAGATGAGGAGAACAGGAATAAGTGGCACTACAAACTTTATTTTTTGTTCATTTCTTTCTTTTTGAGTGGACAGTGTTCACAATAAGTATGTATAGCAAGGTATATGAGATTTTTTTCAATAGTGTTTCCTTAAGTATCACGAGAAGGAGAAGTTCTCAACCACCAGCTGGCATTTTAAGTTCCTTTTGGTTCCCTGTAGGTAAATGCAGTCCTTCTGAAGGAAATCTTTCTGTCCTCTGAGTGCCCTTGTAAGCAGGACACAGATAGCAGAGGAAATCTTCCTAAGATTTCGTTTCCAGGATACATTAGGCCAAGCTTAACTGTCACAATGAACAGGTTATTTTGAAATAGAAGATGCTAGAAACTCTAAATTTATGAGATACTTTTGCCTTTAACACAATCATTTTTAAAGTTATGTGATTTTTTTTCCCAACTATAAAGCTTAAGTCATCTACAAGAAAAGCTGAGGGGGAAACATTAGCTTTGAACAATTATCTTTTTTTACAATGCAGAAACTGAACAGCGAAGGATATTAAAACTGAATGCATCATAAGAACCCTTCTATGTAAATAGTTTCTTTAAGCACTAGTAAGTTTAATGTTATAGCAGTGGAATAAGAACTTTCTTCATTCATAAAACAAAAATGGCATGTTTGTTTTGATCAGACTTGTTTTCTGTCTATCAAAGAGTTCTTGTACAAGTCAGTTTTTACCTAGATATTTATAGTTCCGTATGTTGAAATAAAGTGCTGTGACTGCGAAAATAAACTGTGATTAAGGATTTAAACAAAAACTTGGCACATTTTGAAATTTGTTTATATAATTTCCTAGAGCAATGGTGAAATAAAGGAAATGACAGCTTTAAAATCTCCAGATATTTAATACACTTATGTATTTCAGCCACCAGCTCACTCAGTACCACAGCTGATGCAGAAGCTACAGAAGAAATTCCTGAAGAAAAGAGAGATTTGAAAGTCAGTGGGAGTTTTGAACCTAGGGGAAGTAGTTCCATTACTACAGACCCATCTGTTTTGATTGATAAAATTGCAAAGAAGTATGTGGGGCTTTTTTGTCACCATTGCATTGTTACATTACCATTTGTTATCATCCTTGTTACCTTTCTGATGTTGATTGCGGTGATAGGAGCTTTATTCCTTGCTCAGTCTCCTCCTTTTCCTCTGCCTCCACAGATTTCTCCTGTAATTGACATAAATGTATCTTTTAATTTATACTTTCTAGTAGAAATTAGAAGTGCCTTCCTAGCACATCTAACCATGGAAAACAACATGAAGTTTAGACCACAATTAAAGAGAAGTAGTCTTTCTACCTGAGGAAAACCTGTAACTTAATGCTATCATACAGAGTAACTTAAGTACTATTTAAAAATGACCATCATTTCTTTCCATTGTCTTACTATCATCTTCAGATTTTCTTTCTTCTACTGAAATAGATTTTTTTATCCTCTGTGCTCAGCAATAGGGAAAATAAACTTGAATACATTGTGTGATTATTTTATCTTTGTGCACTTATTCTAAAAATCTCTCTATTAAAGAGTAAACTTCTGACGTATTTTTAATTAGTATTTAAAAACTTGTCTAAGTGTCAATTTGACTCTGTTTTGTGGATAACATATTAAAATGCCCTATTGATTGTATTTACTGTTTTAAACATTTTGTACTCGCCTATCTTTGGTCTTACATGTCAACTTTTTATCCTAGTACTGCTCAAGTTGTAATATGCAGAATTGATCATATGTGCAGACGCCAATTTATAAGCTTAGAAGACTGTGAGGTGCTCAATGAGGCAAAAAAGTAAATATTTGTTTATTTCTGTATTTTTATTTAGTTGAATATATATGTATGTAACATTCAAAATGTATTTCAAATAGGAATGATTTAATTGTCTTTTTAATTTAGCTGAAATAACCTACTCCAGAGAGTATTGCAGACTGATTTTCTCTCTAATGACAACTTCAAAAATTGGCCATCCCATGGGTATTCTCCAAGGGTGGTGGAAATTTCATCTTTATCAAATGTGAAGCTGCACTGAAATGCCACCATATACATCTTACACCATGCTTACTGAATTGCTTTTTAGTGATTTTTGAATGGACAAACTGTTTACGGACTTACTGGGACTTGGGTTGTCACTTAAAGATTACAGAAAGTTTTGCCTGGGGCTTAAACAGGCAAACAGACTGTCCAATGCCTCTCATCGCATAGGCACAACCAAGCTGTTTGTCCATCCTTTCAGCCTTAGTTCCCAAGTTGAGTTTCTGATTATGGGAAAAAAAAAATGTTTGGAGAGTTTGGTTAAGTTACAGCCTATAAAAGGCACTGTAAAATGCCTCTGTGTGTTTGTCAGTGTGACGTGACTCAAACTCTGATTCCTCTTTACCTGTATTTTTTTTCTTAAAATCTCCTCACTTTACAAAGAATGTCCTGTATCGTGTAGTTTAATCAGCTATTAAAGGCAGATGTAGCATATAAACATTTTCTTAAGTCGACTTGAAGCCCATTTTAGAATATTCACTGATTAAAAGCCACTTCTAGAGTCACCTTTTTAGAGTTTTGAAGCCTTTTAATTTCTAAACCGCGTTTCCTGGTGGCTACTTCATGTATCTTTGTTGCTATGCCTGCATTGCACATGAGCTTAAGTAGTCTTGTGTCCCTGGAAGAGCTGCTGTTGAAGCGTACAGCAATCCTTATTGACTCCTTTTGCTGGTAAATTGAATGCTTCTAGGCTCCTTTGGGATGCTGGACATTTCATTTTGTGAGCAGGCTAGAAAGTTGCCTTTGTAGCTTCCTGTTTAGGTCCAAATTCATTTTTTTCAAGTAGAGCAAAAAAAATGAATCTTTTGTGTATATGCAGTGCATTGATAAAGTTACTATATAGGCACAAAGAACATGCATGTCAGGTGCTCTGCATATTTGTAACTGATTTTTCTTGGTTCTATTAAGCAGGGAAAGCTTAAGGCAAGAAGAACAAAGCTGCTAAAAAAGCTTATGCAGATGAGATGATAGGTTAGTTCTGGCTTTAAATTCTCTTTACTGCTCACAGAAGTGAGCTAACTACTGGATAATTTTAATGTGTGCATAATTCTCTATTGCCATCAGGGTTACAAGTCAGAGGGATGGATGTCAGGGCTGGGCTGAGCTCAGGACAGACGCTCAGGGAAAAAAAAATTCACAACATGCTCAGAACCAAACACGAATAAAAGGCAACAGATGCCGTAGGTGGGAAGTCAAGTAAACGGGCAGTGTTACTCAGAATGGGAAACAGTGCTCTTGCTACAGCAATAGTGGGGCAGTTTTCATGGTTTTGTGCAGCACAACAAGAATTTTCAGGAAGGTAGATGTGCATGAGAGCTCCTCTGAAGTGTATCCTCCTGCTGTGAATCATCATCATCGTCAGAAAAAGCTGAAGTTTGTGATGCTGAGGAAGGTGAGGATACTCGGAAGTGTTACAACCTCAGGCAGAGGAAAACTGTTGTACGCTACCAAGCTCCTTTGGAAAGTAGGTTATGTGCACAGTTACTCTCCAGGGCTAAATTATTGCATATAAAGGAGATACAATTTCTTGAATGTATTTATAAACACACACACACACACAGAGCTTTGATTTAAATTTCTTACTTTCATTCTGCAAGTGCATGTTGCTGCATTTATTGCATGCATGTATCCTGTGCACATTATATTTATTTGCTACTTGAGTTGCTCATTGCTATTTCTGTCAATGCCTTATTACAAATGGGCTGCTAAAGGGTGACTGCAGAAGGTCTGCTTTTTATAAATCTGTTTCTACTTGTAGTTTAGTTTATAACAACATTTTTCTTTCATTGCACTGCTTTATCAAAAACTTAATCTTTAAGTTTTCTTATTTCCATATCTGAACTTACTGATTTTAATTTAAAGATCTCCACTGAGAAGTATAAAAAGATATATGTACATAAACTTGAAAGAAAGGTAACAAAAACAACATGGTATCTGACCCTCTTGTCACTTTGTTTTCCTGAAAAAGGCTACTATGTGTGTTTCCCTTGTACTATGCATTGATAAAAGACACTTGAAACATATTTCTGGAGTCATAAATGGGTGAAACATCACGTTCTGCCATTTTTTATTTATTTATTTATTTATTCTGTCCCACTTTACCTTAAAGGAGGATGTGTTACTATTAAATTATTTGCTTTCAGTAGAACCAAAGCAGTGTAAGATGTATTGCTCTGGATGGTCTTCTCCTGTCCAAAAAAAGATGTTCACGCAACAGGAATCAGTCACGAAGTAACAACAGGTTAGCAATGATTGTTCTTTATCAATAGTGCTGTCAGTCACATCACTAAACGGTGCTTTAAAGAGTTTTCAGATTGGTGGGAATTAGAGAATAATCGTGACTATTGCTGTGATAGTCTGAGGGCATTAAGAAAACTTAGCCACTGGTTGTTTACAGAGCAATATTCTGAGATTAGTGCCAAGATGATCATGTAGTTATTGGCTGACATCCAGCAAATGGAATTCTTTATCTTTGGATTTAAAGCCAAAGTCCCCCTCCAAAAATCTTAGACTATTTAATTGTGAGGAGTAGAAATCATTTTTTTAAAACAGAGATAATTTATTTAAAAGGAGAGTCTGCCTGGCCATTTTAGTAGATTTTTAGTCTCCTATGTCCCATGATTAAAATAAATAATTAAAAACTGTTTGACTTGACATTTGGGTGAAATGAAGTCCTTGTTTGTGGGGACTGAGAATTGGTCAGACGGCCTTCAACTTGTCTGAGAGCTGAAACTTTCTCAAGCTACCATGTCCTTGAAACCATCTGGAAAGATACGGACTGCAGCAGGTAAACAACTTAAAGGAAGTGAAGACGTGGAAGTTGTCAACGAAGAGGAACTGAGTGGAACAGCGAATCAGGAATCACCGTGTAGCCATGATGAGGATGAAGAGCATATAAGATGGACTCAGGGGGAAGGGAATTGAGCATGCATGTGCACGTGCAAGCGTGGGGTCTGAAGTACTGTGCCTACTTGATCAATAAAAGCTTATGTATAGCTTGCATCCTGGGTCATCCCGACTTCGTCGCGGAGCAAGCGACAAATGGTGACCCTGACGTGATCCTGTAAATAGTGTAAATACGGCCGAGTGGAGATGGGCGGGGACGGAGCCTGATAGCTGAGGTGCCGGGCAGAAGAGCCATAGAATTCCGGTGAGGAGAGCCGAAGAACCCAGGGCAGTTTCGTCGCAGCTGGACTGTGACTAGGTGACCTACCAGGGACTAAAAAAGATGGGAGCAAACCCGTCTACAGAAGAAAAAGCTATAGTGAACATTTGAGATCGCATGCTGCTAAAAAGAGGGATCAAGTATGATAAAACTGCTTTAAGAACATTACTATTGTGGTGCAAAGGGAAAGGCTTGCAGGGGAATGCGCAGGCTGCTTTTGATCCGAAAGAGTGGGAGGCTG
>JAWLRI010001247.1:0-12033 GCA_034781795.1 Crypturellus tataupa
GATTACTTTATTATTAGTATTAATTTCAGAGTGTATTTTCATAATTATGCTGTTTGGGAAAAGATCTATTTGTACAATTGAGATTTCTCATTAAAATGGCAAAGTAAAATATTCCCATAATATATTTATCTTTCATTGCAAATTTGAAAGAAAATATATATATATAAGTATTCACTTAAAAATCATCTTTTTTTTCAGTGCAGACAATTCAGTGATAGACACCTGGAGTAAGTTTCTGAGGGAAAACAGCACATTGGTGGAACAATGACAAAAATCTGTCAGAAGAAACTGTTTATATGGTATCTATACCACGAAGACACAGACATCTGATAAATGCATCTGTTTATATATATCTGCATGCCAGAGAGTGGACTGGAGAAGGCGTTACAGAAAGCAGTGGTTGGTTTGGCTCGGAGGTTTTGTTCGCATTGTGCTGTCTCTGTGAGGAAGGTTATTTATGTGCAGCTCTGAGTCAGGTCGTATACACAAAAAGCAGCTCTTTTCTCAACGGGGCAGACAAGGCTGGCAGGTGGGATGGGATGTTCCTGTTATGCCTGTATGAGAGTAGGGCACCAAGACACATTGAAATTAATGTCTTGGTTACCCAGTTAACATGGAGCAAACAGGAGTCATAGGATTTTAACTGAAAGACCTTCCTAACTATACCTTTCCTACAAATATTGGATGAAGTGAGTTCAATGCATTTTTCCTTTGCACAGATTTTATGTCAGCACAAAGCCACTAGTTTCCTTACAATAACATGAAGAGATGAAGCCGAGACAGGGTTTCTGTGTCCGTAATATTGCAGGATGTTTTTTTTTTTACTATTGAAAACTACTGAAAGCCCAGTTTTTAGCGTATGCATTATTTCACCCGCATGAGACATAACAAAAGGAACTGTTATGCAGATGTCTTAGCTGGACTAGAAATAAATGATAGAAATAAAATAGGAGTAAACCTGTTCCTTCTTAATAACAAAAATAAAGTACCTGCCTCTCCTTCCACCACTATGGCAAATCTCTTGGTTAAGGTTGCTGAAAGCTCTACGTATTGTTACTATGTGGAAGCTAAAGATGCTGCTAGAAATTTTCCATGGTTCTATTAAAAGCTGAAAAAAACAACTTGAGAACTGATTTCATTTTTCTGCAGTTTTAAGCACAAATGTTTAGGAACTGCTTGAGATAAAACATTTTGGGGTGAAGAAAGAAAAAGGAGAATGGCTGACAGAAAAAAAGGCAGAAAAAGAAAAATGACCAATTCAGACCTAAATAAAGTGTGTCTTTACATTGTAAGGTCGCCTCTTTTAAAACAAGCTAAAAAGCTGCTTGACACTCTGCAGTATGGTCTCATTTTTTGTTTATATGTTCAACATGATGTATTAAACTCTTAGGATGTCAAGTTCTCCGAACTGTAATTTCTAAGTTACTTTTGAAATATTCACAGTACGTCTGGTCATGCAATAGGCAGTCTTTTCTTTGGTATTAGTAAAAGACGAGTTTGAGTTGCTGCTGAAGGCAGTTCCTTTGGAAGTCATCTCCGTAACAGGAAATGTATGGAGCATTTTTTAGGCTTTGTTTTGAGTTTTGATTTTTGGGGTACAGCTGTTCTTTGGGATGTGGTTGCCTCATCCTGTATGACGCTCAATGCCCTTTAAACCATCCTTGGACCCCGCAGGAGCTCCTTGCAGGATGGAGCCCTGGTGATGAATTGCAGTTTTGAGAATGTATTCCCTTTCTTTCATCCTGAAATGATTAAGGTTTGTGTGAATTCATGTGTTTCTGGGACATGAGTGATCATTAAGTTTTACCATTGGGATTCAACACCAGACCTGACCTTCCTGCATACCGCAACATGTGTATCAAGCAGCAAGACTTTAATTTAGATAAAAATCAGTGTGAAGAGATTTCCACAGATTTCCACCTGGGAAGTGCAAGTCTATGGGGATCCAAAAGGATTTATTTGGGTGCCCAGTTAGTGCTGGAGCTCAGAATATCCTCATTGCTTAAGTTATTTAGCTTGAAGCTAGTCTGAACAACTACTGTGTTTATTAGAAGTACTATGAGAGAGTGCCAAGGGCTGTTCTTTAGCCTGGGGGGCCAGGAATAACCATTTGACCACATCCTTGTGTCTCCTTCCCAAACAGGGTGCCAACATGTACCCTGCCCCAGGGGACGGCTTCTGGTCCCTGCAGCTCCTGAGCCCGTGTGGATATTGCCCGGGATGGTGCAGGTCGGGACACGCCAGGACCGCTCTCCCAGTGCAATAGTATGGCTGCTGTGCCTGGCAGCACCCTTGGCACTGTTTATTTTCCCAGTACGGGTGCAGTTGGCGTGACTCCACATGCTTTAGTCAGACCTCTTAATGCAATGGAAATGAGCTCCTCTCTTGCTGGGGTGTGAGGAGGAGAGGTGATGATACCCTGTTCTAGAAATGGGCCACTTTGAGATGTGCAAATGGGGCTTAAATGCAATCTTAGATATTTGCCAACCCTCATCCTAAATAATTGCTTGTAGAGTTTAAATTAGATATTCACAGATAAGGTCTAACTTTTTTTTTTTAATGGGGATGGGGAGCACCATAGGCAAGTGGTCTGGTTTAAAATATCATTTTGATTGTGTCTTTTGACCAAATTCCTTGATAACTCAGCTTCCTTATCCTCTGGGAGGTATTTTTTAGGGCAGTATTAGCAGATTATGCAAAGCTTTTCTACTAATACCTTTCATGGGGGTAATTCTATGGTGGCAGCAGCAGCCTACTCAAGGAGTAAGAGATTATAGATCTATGGTCTATTCTAGTTGTGTACCTCAAAGAGGAGCCTGATAACAGAGTGTTTAAAGCTTGATAATTACAAATAATTGTAAACAGCTGTCAAATACTGCTACTGTTTTAACTGATACTCATCACTGCTGCATGTGTATCTGTTCCCATTGGGATCCTGGTGCCTCTAACCTCAGAATGTGTCACCTTCTGAGAGATTAGGAGATCATAAAAGCATGAGGACAACATATTTGTCAGGGTTGAAGGTCACTAATCTGAGTCTAAAGCAGCCAAGAAGAACAAGCCATGCAGAGGGACAATCGGAATGAGTAGTAACATTTTGTAAAATCCATGGGATTTTTGGTTGAGATTCTTCCTTTCTCCCTGCCTTTCTCTCCCCAGGATTCTTTCCATAGTTCTGAATTTGCATCCTACTGCCAGATGTCAGCATAAGACACAAGGAAGGTCATTCAGAAGTATTCATTAGCTTGTTAAACTTAACTTCTTCCAGGCCAAGTTTGTCAAAAAAATCATCAAATTTTAGAAGATACATAACAGAAGCCTGGCTCTTTCAGACGAACATCCCTTGTAGCTTGTTACTTAAGGCTGGAAAGAAGTATCTCAACAATATGAATGACTGTGAATACATTCAGCAGAGTATTTAGCTGTTTGCTCATGCCAGACTTGCAGCTGTAATTGCATTGTCTTTGCAAACCACTGGAATGTCAGATAGCAATAGCTGTCCCTAGCCAGAATGATTAGGTAGATGTTTCTGATAGGGTGATCAGAAGCACATAGCAATTGGGAATGGTGACAAGAATAGCTAGGTTGTAAGTCTTCTGCTCTTGATTGCATGTTCTTAATCATGTATGATATGATTAAATGATATTCATTTTCTGTTTGCAAGTATTTGTGATCATGGAATTATGTCTTTTTTTTTTTTTTTGTAAAACAAAATCTATGAAGATCAGTGATATGTGCATCAAGCTTGTAACACTTAAACATGCTAGTTTACGTTTGGAGAACTTTAGTATTACTGGAACTAGAAACATGTATTTGGTTTTCATGTTCAGAAAGAGATGTTCATGAATATACATTTATAGAGCAGAAGTTTTATGACTTGTTCCAAATTCAGAGGAAATAGATACAAAATAGGTGTATCAATGATTAATAGGGCTATGAACTTACCCATCTGAAGATCATTGTGAGCAGTTACAAAAAAAGTTCTGAAGACTCAGGGCTATAATCTGGGACAAAAATGCAAACTGACACATTTTTATTTATATCAGATTCCTTTTAAAGTTACTCGGTAGGAGCTAATTACTTCTGCTTTGATTTTTGTGAAATCTTGTGGATCATGCATAGACCTCTATTTCCTCCAGCAGGGAAAAGCATGGAGTATGGTAATATATTATTGCGTACATCTTTGAGCTCTGCATAGTTAGTAAGACTGTGAGGTGCAATGATATATGTGATCTTCAAGGAAGTTCCTCTGAAGATTATGTTTAGTATCTCGGTTCAGCTGAGCGTTGAAATGTTGACTTTGAGCCAGGGTCGATTAGCATAGTTAGACACATGCAAGTTTCTTGCTGAATCGGTCCCTGGATCTTTGAATGTCTCAGCGTGGAGATACATTTGTGGTGCTGTATTGGAGATGGAAATCTCTATGATCTGTAGAGTCATAAAAAAATCTTCCGTGGGAAGCAGAGGCCAGACCTTGAGAGGGAAGATGTTTGCCTGCCTAGGCTGAGCGATAAGGAGCACGGATGCAGCTGCTCAGCTCGGTTCACAGGCAGCCCCTTCCTGTTGAAGCCGACCATTTGACCAGGACTGTAGCCAACTTAACCGCAGACGTCTTCCAAACTATCTTTGGAGGTCAAACACCCAGAAATGAGGAAGAAGAGGAGGAAGGCAGGACCCTCGAATTGAGGGCTGGGACCCTCGACTGCCATGCGCGCCTGCTCACCCAGGGGGCAGAGTTGCGCAACTGAAGGTGGAGTTTGTCCACCCCCGGGACCTGCCTGCTGGGTCATACTGACCCTGTGTGCCAGGATGCACCGGGCATAAAAGAAGACAGTGAGGAGAGAGGGTGGGGAAGGAGAAACTCCTAACTCTGAGGCCAGCACTGTCTCCGCAGGAGATGGTCAGCAACTCTCTCTCTCTGATCTGCCAGCTCGAGAGGATGTTCGGGTCCAGTATCTCACCGGCAGGTATCACCTCGTGAGTAGTTATCCATACTTTGCTGCTTTTATGTGCTTTCACCTGAATAAATGCTCGATGTAGTCACCTCATTCTGACCTAATTATTGCCGAATCCTGAGCCCATTCAGAATAGGTGGGAGGAGAAAACATCCTCTCTGTGCAGCCTCTGCTCAGGTGGAGGGCGAGTGGCCGCGCAGCTCCATGTTGCGGCTCTCCCTCTCCCCCACTCGCTGCCTAACGGCCATTCCGCAATACAAGGGCGCACCAGCAGCGTCCCAGGCCGCATGGGCTCCGTGGGGAGGGGAGGGCCAGGCCAGGCCGGGCTCTTGCCTCTGGTCTGGAGGAGGCTTTATGCAGAGGTTTGATCATGGTCGTTTTTGTTGTTGCGGAGAGTTAACTGCGTTGTAGCTTTGCCTGCCTCACTGTTTGCTCGGTATGGAACATAATGAGATTGTATCAGGCTCGGATGTAAAAATAAAAAACTCAGATCTGGTAGAGGCATTATTGTCTCAGAGTAATCACCCAAGACCTGAAAACTGTGTTTCTGCCATCTAGTCATGGTGTACAGTAAATTACACTTAATCTTAGACTCACAGGAAGAAAAAAAGAGAGAAAAAGGAGAAAAGGAGCTTGATGAAGATACTCTGTCTCAGAGCTGGGTGTGTTCCCTGCTGTTACACCACTTGGCATTTTGTGCTACGAGCTACAAAGCACACTATGCATCAGAGAGTTACAGCCAGTGTTTTCTTTCACTGATCTTCAAGGATGATGGATTTCATCAGTGTTCCCCCAGCTTCGTCACCCCTGCTCTGCTTGCAGTGCCAAAAGGTTCAGAAGCAGGGCTGTGTTGCACCCAAGTCCTTCGTGCAGCCACCTGGCTGGCCTTCCCCATGAGGCAATTCTTCATGCGCCTTCCTCCCTCCACCCAACACCTCCCCAGCCACCCTCCAATACTACTTCTCCTCACCAAGGAGTCAGAGCAAGACAGATTAAATAAGAGTGTGGTGTTGGTTTGATCCTTGCTTAACCTCCATTTTAGAAAATGATGTGTGGACAGCAAAAAATCCAATTCTCTGCTTGGAGTGTGTTTGATCTGTGCCTTCCTTATTTTTCTCTCACAGAAGGTTTATCACTCCCTCTTTTTTTTTCCTCTTCTGCAAGTAACATTTCTGAAGACAACAGAAAAATTCTCTTTATTAAATTCTTGTTCCTGACCAGAAATGATTACTGATTTCATTTTGTTAAACATTCTTACTAAAATAGCACACTCCTCACTAACATAGCCCTGTTATATTACCCTGTCATCATATATTTATATGTCAAGAGATTGCCTTCTGTTAGAAATGCTTTGCTCCAGAGAGCTAACTTGGAAAACAGAAGTCTTCACTGAATATGTCTCAGTTTATCTCAGTCCCTGATCTTTTATCATACTTGCTCATACCTTCCCACCACAATAAATCTAAGAAGTGCCTTGAATTCATTTATATTTATTTCCCTGTGTTATTTATTGTGCAAGTCTAATCTTTGCTCACATTATTTTTTCCCCCTCTCCAGTCCCAGTCTTCTAATATCTAGAGTATAGAGCCTCAACAATGGTAACAGATTAGAAAATCCACCATTAGTAGAAAGGGGATACATAAGTAGCTGAAGTCAGAGAGATCAACCCTTGCCTCTGCCTGGGGAACATGTGGTGCATGGGTACACACATGTATACAAAAACTAGCAGTGAGTTTGTAAAACCTGCTTCCTCATAAATATTGGTGTTGTATTTAAGGTGAGTAGTAGGCACGTGGGACACTGCTATGTGAGGAAACTTGTAATGTGCACCTTATTTCCCATTCTATGCATCTTGTACTGATGCAGTGCTGTGAGAGTCCCCAGGACTGTCAAAAATTAAAGCAACCCCCCCAAACTTCACACAATTTTTATTTAATTGAAAAACACATTCTGTTTTTACTATGGAAAATATTTTTGATAACTCCTGAACATATCCTTTTAGCAACTTTAAATCCCATTTCTAGAAAGAATAAATGCAGTGCCTTAGATCTGGCTTCATAACTTAGATTCTTGAACTATAAAAGAAATCTCCAAGGCACTAATATCCAGGTAGACAGTCCTGGAAATAATATTCCAGATTTAACAGGCTGGAACGGGCTGCCCAGAGAGGTTGTGGAGTCTCCTTCTCTGGAGATCTTCAAGACCCGCTTGGATGCAGTCCTGTGCCATGTGCCCTAGGTGGCCCTGCATGTGCAGGGGGGTTGGACTAGATGACCTCTAGAGGTCCCTTCCAACCTTAGGCATTCTATGTTTCTATGATTCTATGATTCTATGAATTTAGTTGTCTATTTGCTTATATTTTTGTCACTAATTATAATCAGCTATAAATATGGACCTGGTCTTTCTCCCAGATTCACAACAAAGACAAGCTTCTGTATTTCATGTTACCTCTACTCTATGGAAATAAGGAGAGTCAGAACCTGCTACAGAAGCAAAATCCATTCTTACTTTCCAAATTCTATGGTGGGCTTTTGCTTAATCCAAGGGTATGGTGAGACAGAGGGCTGAATGCTGATGTTGCTGATGTTTTTCTTACTCTCCTGAGATACAGAGAAAAATATCACAAATGAGAGCTGTAGTAAGTATTCTGCACTAAGGGTGTCTAAAGACTTAGGGAAAAGTCTAAAAAGAGAATCTTTCTGTGATTATCCACCTCTATAGATTTACCTACTGGAGGGATGAAGTAGGTCATGGAAATCTTTAAATAAATTCTCATCTGAGTCTAGCACAATAGGATTTGTACTTGCTTTGGACAACACTATCAACTTCAACACCTTTAAACCAATCTCTATTTATTAGCACATAACTAAACCCTCTTACTGTTTTCTCTGATTTTGGCTTATTGAGTACTGCTGAAGCTATATTGAGTCATGGTACTACTTGGAGGGTCTAGAAAAGTGGCATTTGAGAGGAGATAGTAGTGTCTGTCCTCTCTAATATCTTTTGATTCCTTTACATTCATTTGTGTCCACAGCCCTTAGGCCTTAAGCTTTCAATCAGACCCAGCCTGAAATTCAGAATCAATTGAAGTCAACAGTGAAAGGCTCCCTCAGTGCCTTTAAAGAAATTATTAGGCTTTAATTCCTCGCCTTTGATATAGCCCACATACAGTACAAAATAGTACTCCAAATAACAAATAAAATAGTTTGGAGGGAAATGAGAATAAAATACTTTTTAAGATCATGATATATTAAACATATTTCGGTGAATGTATATATCTATATATACATGCATATATATATATTTATAAAATGCTCCTTGGAATTAGCTGGGGATATGGCGATTTACTTTCCTTGTACTACATTTTTCATATCCATAGGAGCTTTAGTACATAACAATGTAGTCACAGAAAGCTATATTCCTTGATCTTTTTTATATATTTAATGTGATCAGTACTCAAAAATGTTTAATGCTAACCAAGTCCTTCATAAAATGCTGCTCAAGATGAGCAGTAGTGAAAGTTCTATAAAATAAGTGATATTGATATTTTATAAAGATCTAAGGCAGAAATGAAATACACTAAAAAAAAGAGGCAAGCCATTTGACTGCAGTTCAAAGATTTAATCAAAATATTTCCATGCATCTGGGAACATTTGTGGAAACTGTAGTACTGGAAAAATATTTGTGCTGTATTGTATTCTTGCTTAAAACAAACCCAAGAGAAATAGATGTTCACATTGTGACTTAGGTAGACATAAATCATTTTAAAAGCCATCAGTGTTAGTAGCAAGTTACCTTTACCTAGTGTTGCTAGAGACAGGGAAATATTTTTATGTTGTCAATTTGAGAGAAAGCTGATGGGGGAGGTAACAAGACAGAATGGGGTTAAAAAAAAAGGGGGAAACTGAGGTTTTTGCCCTGTTACTTCATTATTATTGTTTGCACCACATAGCACACACCTTTGCAAACCACCCAACCTCCCTTGACTGAATCCGTCCCTTATCTCTGCAAGTGGTGACATATTCTATAAGAGAATATTCTTGAGTTTTGTTAAGTTAGCTCCTGAGCTGCATTTTTTTTCATGTTTGACAGAGAAGTAGAAATCAGATAGGGAAGATAGAACTGAGGGGAGCTGGTGTTTGCCCAGTGCCTTGTGTGGCTGAGTGGGATTGTGTTTTGAGGTGTGGAGCTCTGATAGAGATCTTCTTACAGAGCAGTGAGAGATACATGGTCCAGAACTAGATCAGGCTTTTTAGTACAAAAAAGATCCAGAAATTGAATATCCTCTCAAATGCCCACAAGAAAAAAATGAGGAAAATAAGGGATGGGTGAAACAAGATTCCCTGAGAACACTTAATGGTGAATAAACATGAAAAGAATAAGAGATTATTTCCTTTACTAGGACAAAACCCAAATATTCTCCTTGCAGTTGATATAAATAAGCCTGGAATTTAGCTCCATAGCATTTGCAAATAGTAAGGACAAGGCCTTTTTTTTTTTTTTTTTAATTTGATTTTACTTGCATTTGGTTCAAAGCATGTGTGAGAAGAAAAAAGTTATTTCTTTGGTAGAGATAATGTTCTCACACGTGAAGTTTTTCCCACTAAAACTGAGGATATGTCTAGGAGGCACAGTGCACACACCATGTTGAGCTATATGAACTCTTTGTGGTAGCCGGTGACAGGATGAGGGGTAACGGATGTAAGTTGAAATACAGGAAGTTCCACCTCCATATGAGGAAGAACTTCTTTCCTGTGAGGGTGACAGAGGGGGGGTTGGACTAGATGATCTCTAGAGGTCCCTTCCAACCTTAAGCATTCTGTGATTCTATAATTCTGTGATTCTGTGAACTAGCTTAGGAAGAGTGTTTTGATACTGGTCAGGCTAATTAGCTGTATGAGAAAGTCATCAAGTGTCTAGAAGTAGCATAGCCAATTCCTCCCATGGTTAGATACTATTCTCTACTAGAAAGGCTTTTTTAGTTTTCTGTCAACCATTCTCATGGAAGTTACAGTGGTCAATAGCAGCAATGTAAGTAAATAGTAAAGAACACTTTTCATCCAAATCCCCAGATTACAATTTTTGTTTACTTGTTCCTCTTTGAATAGAATCTGTTCTCATCAGTAATAGAAAGAAAATACCCTGCTAAAAGGAAGAGTCAAAAGTGTTTATCAAGACCATTTTCAAAATCATAGGTACTCAGCCTTCATTCCTGTCCCAGGCCACATGTGACCTACTGGCACAATTTGTGAGCTGGTGGTGGATTCTCTTTCCTGAGGACAACCTGGGAGCAGATATGTGGCAGGCAAAGGGGAGGTGAATAGCTTGGGCACTGACAGAAGCCCACTTCTGCCTGCCAGCTTTTGTAGAGCTCCTTCAGGTGCTCTTCCATTACATGACAAGTCCACTTCCATTACACAAAAAAAAGGCGATACAGAAGTTTGCAAGTAAGGGTAGACTACCACTTCTGTAAAGTCTCTCCCAACATACATCCTATTCCCTTGCATATTTCTGAGTTGTACGTTAGAGGAGAAAGACTGCTGGAACAGGTTGGTTGAATTACTAAGACTCATGCTGTTTCCTGGGGCAATCTCAGACCTGCGCAGCATAGCAGGTTCACAGCAAGTCCATTGTTTTGGAGAAGAACTCGATCTACTATGCACCTGCAACAGAGCCACTTTGCAACATACACATACAGTAAACTATATTTAATGGTCCCCTTAATTTAATACTCCCCTTACAGAAGTTCCCAGCAAACATCATTCTTGCCCTGACTGATACCCCACGGGAATGCTAAGCACCATCGCGCTCATCACAAATGAGGGCAGGGTACAACACAGGCAAAGGCTTCAGGCCTGGGCCACTTTGCAGGCAGATGGAGAGAATTCCCATACATTAAAGTACCTCACAAATATTCATAATGAGGAGTTACATTGCTCAAGTTAGCTTGTCTCCATAAACTTGCTCTCAGTTTACTATATAATAATATGAAATACAGACATCAGAATTCCTGAATTAGAAAAATAAGACTACAGAAAACAATATGCAGATTAAAGACATGAAACATCATTCTGTGCTTTGCTTTCTTTAGTCTTGTTTCTCACTGAAAAACAACCCCCTCAAAGAAAAAAAAATATAATTTCTATACATTTTAAAAGACAGGGTTATGTATTTCCATCTTTTTCTTGTTGAGAACAACAACAGGGTTCTGCTTTCTCTGACAAACTGAACTTCTTCCCAAGCCCTATATTTCAAATTAAGGTTTGACACACAGGAAACCTAGAAGAGCATAAGCCTGTCACAGTTGTTTTTAACTGTTTCATTTATTTTATTTGAAGATATTGTAGGCATGTAAGGATTCTCCTGCACTTTCTTGCATCTCTGACTCATTAGGTAGGCTGAGTGTTAGAGAGGGGCCAAACTGCAAAGTTCACATACAGATTCTTCTTTTTCCAAGGTCTGAGGGAGTTCAGATTTGAGGAACATCAAATATATCTCAGGAATGTACAAGGATTCAGTTCCTAGCTAAGTAATTTGAAACATTTCTCTCTCCCATACACTCTCATCATTCTAGGATTTTATCTCACTGACTGTGTGTTCTGGATGGGCTCAGGATTCGACAATAATCACGCCAGAATGAGGTGACTACATCGAGTATTTATTCAGGTGAAAGCACATAAAAACAGCAAAGTATGGATAACTACTCACAAGGTGATACCTGCCGGTGGGATACTGGACCCGAACATCCTCTCAAGCTGGCAGATCAGAGAGAGAGAGTTGCTGATTGGTTCGGGGGTCCCAGCCCTCAATTTGAGGGTCCTGCCTTCCTCCTCTTCTTCCTCATTTCCGGGTATTTGGCCTCCAAAGATAGTTTGGAGGACGTCTGTGGTTAAGTTGGCTACAAGTCCGTTCGAGCAGCCGACTTCAACAGGTTTTCGGAGGGAGCTGCCTGTGAACCAGGCTGAGCAGCTGTATCCATGCTCCTTATCGCTCAGCCTAGGCAGGCAAACATCTTCTTTCTCAAGGTCTGGCCTCTGCTTCCCACAGGAGATTTTTTTATGACTCTACAGATCATAGA
>JAWLRI010001248.1:0-12011 GCA_034781795.1 Crypturellus tataupa
GGGCAACCAAGTATCAGAAAGTCCATACCCTCCACTCCCTTCTCGTAGTCTCACTTTTTCCAAATAGGATCCTCCTGAGTGAGCTGTACAGTCAAGTGTTAGTGAGAGAGCTGAGATCTGAGAGATTTTCCTTCTTTCCTGTGCTAGGCATCCCATCCCATCCAACAGTACAGGGGCCTCATTCCTTCCCAGGGGCTGCTCGTCACTGACCCATGCTTCCCTGGACTGGCTCACATCACTCTTGGTACCAGCATGAGGAACAGCCCACACACTGCAGGGCTTCAGTCGCTCTGGATGTGAGTCCCATCACTGCTTGAAATTCCCCTGCCTCCCTCCCACTGCCATCTCACTGAGGACCTGTGCACTTTCACAAGTTTCTACAATTATCCTAACTCTTATTAGACCTTCTCTGTCCCTCTGCAAAAATCCAAATACAAATATTCATTGCCTCTGCAAAGCTCCAGTGGAGCTTTACGAATATTAGGAAAAAGGCAAAATAATATTTTTTGAATGTTTGTGGATTCAGGAAATGTTTTTAGTCTTAGTGGAAAAATATACGTTTCCTTCACTAGTGTTTTAATCAGGGTTCTTTATATTTAGAGCTTAGACCTTTCAGATATACCATGGTTTTCACAAATACTAACAATACATTCAAACAAGTAACAGATTTCCTTATTCAAACTAGCAAACGAAATAATCATAACTTGTCATTTTAAATTATCTCATTAGTTCTGCATATAACTAATCAATGGAACAAATAAATGCAGCCTTCAAATTTATTAGTCTATATCATAATGCAGTCTTGTATTGTTTAAGTATAACCTGTTCTCCCTTCTCCTGACAGAGGACCAGACTCTGATACTGTAATTGCATATTACCTTCTAAATGACCTTGTTATGTAAAAAGTCCCCTAAAAACACTGGGATAATTTATGGACTGAGGTACCACCTGAACTCATGAATAAAACAGCCTTCACTGAAACCAAGTCACTGATGGCAAAAATACAGACTAAGCTGCAGAACTTTTGAAGGATTAAATGCAAGGCTCTGCTTGAACTAAAGGGAAGAATTTTTCAGCATGCAGAAATCACGACAAGTATCTCATTCAGTGCTGGTTTTGAGACCTATGTGCTGTTTGTTCTTTCTTGAAGGAGACATTTTGGTCTCAGAATGACAGAATGATTACAGTTGGAAAGGACTTTTGTACATCATTTAGTCCAATACTCTTGAACAAGCAGGGACACCTACAGCATGTTGCCCCGGATCATGTTCGGATGGGTTTTGCAAATCTCCAGGGAAGGAGACTCCACAACGTCCCTGCACAGCCCGATACAGTGCTCTGTCACCCTCACTGCCAGGAAGTTCTGCATCACGTTCAGACAGAACTTCCTGTGCTTCAGTTTGGTGCCTCTTGGTGTTTCGCTGGCCACCACGGGAAAGTCACTAGGTTCTAAACTGGCTCCCAGAGAGCTGCAAGCAGAATGCCTACCCTCGTGCCCCCAAGTGCTAAGTTAATGTGCAGAGGCCAAGGCTCTCTGTCCACAGGCAGACGTCAGAGTAAATCAGAGGACAATGCTTTATTTCCATCCCTCTTTCCTCATCCTTTGAAAATTCTGGACCATCTATGGAGACCTTAAAAACAAAATACTTGTAGATTAAATCAAAATGATCTATACCTGAAAGTGCTGTTGCTGCACCCATGGGTGAATGTTGGGTATTTCGGCTGACCTCTGTCACTGCTCCATTCTTTGGAAGTGGACAGGGGTAAGAGATGAGGTCAGTCAAATGGCAGTACGTTTTGGCAGATCAAATGTAGCCAAAGGGAGAGGCCAAATCAGAGGAGAAGGAGCATGTAAGGCTTCCAGCTACAGTTTCTATGAAACACTGTGGCAGCATGGAAATATGGAAATAGTTCAATTTGCAGACATTAGGGTATGGAAAAAAGGTTGTTGAAGAACTGAAACTGTTCACAGAAAGCTGGTGCTTAAACAACTCAGCTACAAACCAATTTTCTGTCAATAAACAGTTTCAAAAAATCCTGATCTTCACTAGTAGAGGCTGTAGCCCATACTGATATTTTTTATCAGTACCTAAGTACCTCTTAACCAGTTAAACCTGCTGTTTTCTCTTCCTCCACGTAAGGTAGAGATTTGTTCATCTCGTGGGATGTTCAGTCAGCCCTTGGCTCCCCACACTGACAGCCAAGTTATAGTTTCAGCTCCACAAAACAGTGTTTATGTAAGAACCAGAAAGGAAAAGCACCTATGAACAAAGAAAAATAATTACATTTGTATGTGCTATAGAAGTCCGCCGCAGTCCCAGTCACACTTGGGGCCCAGTATGTAGCACAGAATAAAATCATGATTTCAGTCTGAGACTACTTTCATTCTAATCAGGACAAGATGTAACCCGTTCATCTAAAAAAATAGCTCAGAAAAAGATCAAGAGTGGGGGCCTCTTCTTCAAAGGAGCAGAAAGAAAGGGGAGGTTGTTTGAATTGCCTATTTCCAGCATTTGGGGTTTGAAAAACCTCACTGAATATCATGAAAACTAAATATTCCAAGTCTGTAATAAACCTTGAGAGCTGGTAAAACTGGATATTATTTGACATATTAATTACTTTCTTTAACCCAGACACTTCCTGTTTGTGCCCTTATGCGAAAGGTGAGTTAGCATGATTTGTAGAGAGTTCTATATTCAAGGACCCCTGTACACTGTGATTATCTACTCATGGAACTTGCTCCAGAAGCCAGGTTTTGGGAAGCTATCCTGTTTTTTTTAAGAAAGCCCTGAAAACTTATATGGTGTGCACCTTCATGAAACATTCACTCCCTGAGTTTGTAAAATGCAGTTCCATGAAGAAGTAAGTCAGAGGTATCAGCCTACATGAGAATAAGTGGCTCAATTTTAAAACCAGTGAAAATTATTCTTATTTCAGGTTATGGGCCTGTTTGCCTGTTTCAAAATCCTATCAACAACTTGTAATTTTGCAATATGTCAGTTTTCACTTTCTACTTTAAGCAATTATCAGGGCTTTCAGACTCTGGTAAGAGCTACTGCATGGGTGGTATTATTCGTTTTCTTGCTTTTAGTTTAAAAGAAGCACTGCAGAGTTTTAGTCTGGTCCCTTAAAAATTGCAGGGACCACTTAGTATAAATACAAGAGTACAGGTAATTGCCAGACAGAATTATGCTTTTCTCTTCTAGTGTCTCACTATGGCAAAGGGGATGAAATGCTGCTCTAGAAATGTTCTATGATGTCCTGGTTTACTACTGACATGTTCAGTGGGGTTACTTTTGGTTACTGTTTGGGAACAACCTGTCAAGTAAAAATGCTCTGTGGAAGCAAAGGATGATGGTAATGCAGTCCATGATACTCCTCTCTCTGAATATATCCTCACTAGAAAACTAGATTATTGTAGTACTAAGACTTGCTCAAAAGAGTCCTGCTAAAATAACCTCTTTTTATTTTTGGAAAAGTTGCAAAGTGATTACCAGAAAAAAGGCAAAACAAAGTAAAAAATTCTTGAGCATCACACAGTCAGTAATTGCTGGTGCACAGAGAGGGGAGGAGAAAACAAACAAATAAAAAAAAATATTTTGAAAATTCTTTCATGAAGAACCACCTTGTAAGGAGTATGGTAAACTTCCAGTTTCAAGACTTTGCCTTAGTGTTAAAAATATGTAAATTAAGAAAGAAAAAAGCATTTACACAATTTTGCAGTTACTACAGGCGTATGCTCTGGTATTTTGCATTTACAACTGGCCGTAGCTAGACTACAGATCAGTCATTGTAAAGCACTGTTACCACTGAATTCAGTCGCTCTAGGCTGAGAGTGACAAACTCCAGCTCTAACGATTCCAGCATTATATCTAAAATTGAAGAGTATTAAATACTCATAAAAACTACAGTTTAATATGGTCCAATTCTTCAAAAACTGTAAGCTTTCAAAAATAGGACTGACTTCTATAAGAAAGGGTATTTGTAATGCTAGTTAAGATAAACTGTGTTATGAAACACAAACTACTTGTGACCATTTAACTCCTTGGAACAGACTGTCCCCAAAATAGAATGTTACCTCAATTTCTCTGTTAAACCAATTAGAGTTTGCCTATATACACTTTTTTCCAAATAGTTATACATAATATGACATATTTCTTCACTTCCTGCCCTTATGTAGTGCTGGTGCACTGTGTTAAAAAAGCTGCCACATTCCACCTCACTGTTGGCTGTATTTCAGAAGTAATTGAAGTATTTGTGCACAAATTGTAGTTGCGGTAGACGTGCACAAACCATACCCAATCTGCAGAATTTGTTTGCACAACTATTTCAAGATATAGTTCTATGCTAATGGAAAAGAAAATTTGCATAATGACTTCACATAAATAAAAACGTGTGAACTGAGACACAGAGCATATGAAAGAAAACTGAAATGGAGGCTATATAGATTGTAAGCCATTGCTGTATGCTTTTGAGTAAGTAATTAATATCACAGAATCACAGGATGGTTGAGGTTGGAAGGAACCTCTAGAGATTATCTAGTCCAACCATCTAGTAGGTGGCACAGGATCACATCCAGGCAGGTTTGTAAGATCTCCAGAGAAGGAGACTCCACAACCACTCTGGGCAACCTGTTTCAGGGCTCTGTCACAGGAAAGAAGTTCTTCCTCATATGGAGATGGAAATTCCTGTGTTTCAATCTGTACCCATTTCTCCTTCTTCTGTTCCTGGCATCACTGAGAAAAGTTTACATTCTCCCCTTATATTTTGGGGTTTTTTTTTGTTTGTTTTGTTTTTTGTTTTGTTTTTCAAATAAGAAAGATTTCATTTTCAGCTCCTTACTTCAATACTATCAAAGAGTATTAACTATGAAAAGGGGAAACTTATACTATGGAAGAATATTGCACAAAATGCTGCTTGCTAAGGCAGTTGAAACAGATCTTGATTTTGGCTACAGATTTAACTTTAAGCCTTCTTGTCTCTTAATTTGCATTTACTATCTTTGTTCTTTAGCATAATAGTATGATTCTGCTTCAGTAAAATTATAAAATGATAAAATATAGCTGCAGTGACTGCAGTGACTTTAGTGTACTGTGAATCAGCAGTTCTCTATTGTTATCTTTGCTTCCTTGTCAAACTCCAGTGACATGTTTCTCAAGTGGCTCACTAGGAATAACAAGTTTGCAATGCTAGCATTAAAAGGAATGCAGCTCCTCCTACATGCTGCTGATAGAAACTATACGAGTAAACCATGAGCTAGTGATTTAAAATGTTTTGAAAATTTGCAGTCAAGGACTATCTGAAGACCTTAGGCTGCTACAGTAGCTGGCTGCTACAGTAGTATTTCTTGTGGCAAAATAGTCTCTTTTCCTATGTGCAATGTGCACAGTGTGCAATTTAATTGAAAAACAGAGAGTTTGAGCATTAAAGAAATGGTAAGCCCTGAACCATGTTTACTGACCTCTCATAATCAAATAGGAAATTTTTGGAAGGGATTTTTTTTTCAGATATTAAACCTCCCCTCCTTTGCTGAAAACAGATTGAGACCTTTCCTTTAGCCTGATCAGAAATTTTGCATGCTTTTATGAAGAGGGGATTTTTTTTCCATGTGCTGACTGTAATTTATTTGTGGCTTGGAGGAGCAAAGAAGAAGAGATATAGAGCTCTCTTCTAAATGAATAGCCAATTTTAGTTTTTCTCTGCAAAGGTTACTATAGATAAAGCTACTATCTTGAAAAATTGTGCATAGGCTGACTAGAGGCTACAATAAAGCACTAATGAGGAAGCGCATGAGGAATATGAAGAAACTTCTCTGCTGCATCACAAATAGTTTGTGTCTTTTATAAATATGTGCAATGTAAATGGGACCCTTTTAACATGTGTCACTGCAAAGAAACCAGGACTGTCATGAAAGGTGCTAGTTTAATGGGTCTGGCACACGGCCAATAAAAAGGCTACAAGGTCACAGCCTTTCCAAAGGCTCAGAGCATGAGCTGGTGCTGGAGGAGAGGTAGCCCTTGCACACAATGGTGTAAAACAGATTCTGCACCAGCTGCTCTGATTTATAGGCAGAGGGATAGTGGAAACAAGCCCCAAGATGGAGGGAGTACAAAGCAAGCTTTAGGCTGCACTGCTGTCAGGTATTCTGTTTACTTCCTTTCTGGAGCATCTGTCTTTTCATTTAAACATTAAAGGTCCAGGCCTCTGGAACACCTCAGACTTCCCTTATTTAGAAGCAGCAGTCTGCTCCTTTAGCCACTGACAGTTTATCAGTACACTGGTTTATCACATTTTTTATTGGGTCCTTGAAAAACAATGAGGGAGATCAGTGGCTCTTTTATGTTGATAGTGGTACAAGCAAGAAAGCATTACTGAAATGTAATCCATACTCATTAGTCCCAAATGCTGGGGTCTGTCAGTATGAGCTGCCCATCAATGGGTGTTCAAAAAGAAGAGAGACCTGCAGTTACCGTGATACAAGGAAATACATCTAGACAAACCCTGTATAACAAGAAAATAAAAACTTGCAAATTCTTCCTTGAAAAAATGTAGTCTTCACTCATTATGTGGGTATCAGTGATATAAAGAAAACTACTCAAATCTCAGACAAGAACTCATTGTCTTTTAACAAAACAGGGTAATGATGCATTCAGTTCAGAAAAAAAGCGCTTGTTCTGCATTGCTCAAATGCCACTGGTTACAGTAGACGAGTGTCCTTCAGCACCTGGTCTGAGTGCTGACGGTGCCCTGAGATGGGGTAACAAGCAGAACTTCCCACACTGCAGATTCAAAGCAGAAGGGAGGCAGACTCCGGGCCCAAGAGTTGTACTCCCTCTGTAAGAAGATAAAAGCAGCAGAGGAGCACAGTATACTAGTTGTTAAACAGTATTTGAACACAATGTGTTTCTAGTTAGTTTAAGAAAGGATAAACAAGATTTAATAGCTGGCAATGAACCTCCCTTTTTTTTCTCCTATAAATGATACTTGGATTCATTCAGATTCATATAGGTTCCCCTCACATAAGACTCCATTTCATTTTGTAATTTTCCCTCCTCCTTATTTCCTAAAACACGAGTTGTTGAGCTAGTGAATTAAAATACTCTGAGGTTTGGTTTTGGTTCTCTGTGCATCTGTGTTCTTTTATTACCATAATTCAATGTGACAAGTTTATTGTCCTAACAAACACTAGCACCTATTGTAGAACTATAATAAAAAAAAGAAAGATTGCTTTAAGCAGCCTGTTTTCTCCAGAGAAGACCAAATGCTACCTATTGTTTCCATCAAATATGTGTACCTCCAGGCAATATGGGCTAGATTTGATTTTAAAGATCAGCTTCTGCAATGAGCTGGGCCATTGTTCATTCCTCTTATTTGTTTTCAGATGACAGTGAGGAAGGAGCCTAAGCTCAGGAGCCTACCTGTTCAAGGCATATTGAACAGTGAGAGGGCAACCGCTGCCCCAAGGAACTTGCAGCAGCTAAAGACAAGTGTGTCAAGGTAAGCCAGAGAAAAAGTGAAGCTCAGCACTTTGCAGAAGATAGAGCCAAGCCCTGCCTATAATAGATCAATGTTCAAAAAGCCAGTGCACATGAGGGATTGGGTTCTACGTAAGAGTTGAGTTAAACGTTTCTATGTGAAATCAGGCACATTCAGTACAAGGCTGCCACTCTTGAGTGCCTGTCTGACAAACCCTGCCCCTCCCACACATCTATTGCTACGTAAATCAAATACAATTACACTGAAGTCAAATGTGAAACACTATGTTTTCCAAGGCTCACAATGGTCCTTATTTCACCCATAATAGTTGTTTGCAATATAGTGGCTAGAAACCTATCCAGTAGATAGACTTTGGCTTACTGATGGGATAATACCAGCATGGACCCCATCCTATTGCTCATGAAAAGATGAAGCCCCCTCTCCTAGCACCTCTTTGAAAGACCACTGTTTAAACCGTTTCTCTTCTCAATAACAAGTCTTGGCATATTTGTTAGTAGAATGACAGAATATGACCAACATTTAGGCATTTGGTATTAAGTCCATCTGAACGACTTTCCTAAATTCCTGTTAACTCCTACCTCTGGGAAGCAGCTTTAGATATGATAAAAGAGCAGAGACATGGACTCTTCTTACAATACCAGGGTCTGTTTTTTATGTTTATTAGCATCAGGCTTGTGGTATTCTGTGATCGCCAGCATCCTAGCAGACTGCATTAAACACTGGAAGAATCAGTCTGATGTTAATCTGAGTTTTTATGGTACCACATTTAAATGATTATACATATACAACAGGCTGTTGTGAACATCTTTGGCTCAGTTCAGAGAGAATGTACTTTATCCAGCTTTCATCTCTGATTTGAATTAATTATTACTTGAGGAAGGGGCAGGAACTGACACAGGTATATAGAGTATATGTGATAGTTTTTTTTCTTTTGGTAAGGGAGTGGTGAGGGATACAATTTTAAAAGCTTCCTGCCTAGCCTGCTTCTTCTGCCCCAGGCTAAGTAAGAGGCTGCATGGCCAGCTGTTTGGCAGAGTAAGATACCAAGTGTATCCTCCTCACGGGAGGCAAACCTCCTTTCCAAGCAAATCTGCCCCATGCCGTGCTCCACTCCACCACATGCCCACCCTCAGCCCCAACCCCAAAGAACCGTCCATGGTTTAGACATGCAAATGAGGGAGACCCACGAGTTGCCAAGGGAGGAGCCAGCAGCTAATGACATTTTCCGGCAGGGATACAGTTTGGCAGATCTGCGTATAACACTGAAATCCCTGATTAGGCTTCAGAGGACAAGAGATGTCAAGTCCTGTTCTTCATTATGGTGGTCCCAAGCTGACCAGCATGATAGAGCATGTTACAGAACAAAATTTAGCTCACTGCATGGTGCAAAAATAAAAAGAGAGAGAGGAGCTATTCACATTTTTTGTCTATACTTTTAGTTAATAAAATGTTTTAGCTGAAAGATGATTTGCATCTGTGTAAATCCATATATATGCCTTCATTTCCAGACATAGAGAACACAGAGAGGAATTGTCTTGCCCTTTTTTTCATATGCAGCAATTTCCCAAGTGGAAGTTTACTGCTGGGACTTACAGCTAACATATTGGAATGTATTAAGAGAATTTAAGGCTTTCATTTATCTTCATTAAAACCAGTTTGAGTTTGAAAGCTGACATGAGGATAATATTTTACATTGAGAGTGAAAAGACAGAGGCTTCACCCCAAGTATTCCACTGACCTAGGCTATGATTTCAGACAAATCACATCAGTTTGAGCTATGAAAAGTGAGGTAAATAACGCATATCTTTTCTCTGCAAAGTAGCTTGAGATTCCTTCATGGAAAAGTGTATGAAAGAATAAGATATCACTATAAGATGAAGTGATTCTCTTGTCTATCAGTTCAAAATATGAGAAAATAAATGCATATTTTGTAAACAAGGAGACAATGTTCAGCTCTTACCATGGAGTTTCTTGTAAAAAAAAACAATAACTTTTATCACAGAATCACAGAATGGCTGAGGTTGGCAGGGACTTCTAGAGATGATGTAGTCCAGCTCCAGCAGGGACACTTAGAGCACATGGCACAGATGGATTTGGAAGATCTCCAGAGAAGGAGACTCCACAATCCCTCTGGGCAACCTGTTCCAGGGCTCTGTCAACCTCACGGGAAAGAAGTTCTTCCTCATACGGAGATAAAATGTTTTATTTTTATAATAAAGTACATACATTTCAAAAACATATAAAAATGAGTACACTAATATAAGCTTTCATGTCTCTCACTTCTTGGGAAATCCCATCTTTCCTCAATTCCCACAGTCTTGCTCAAACAAGTACAGTGCTGCAGTACTAGCCTAGCAGAGTAACATGACTGCCATCCTCTGCACTGGCCCCTTCCTCCTCTACACCATGCTCTCTTAGGCCGCTCACCCGCATGGGACCATGGGAGAAGAGCTAGGGAAAATGCAATTCTGGCACCTTCAGATCACTACTGATCTGCAGGTGAAAGCGTCTAAATTAGTTCTACTGAAGTCAGCAATGGAGAATTTGAACTTGCACTTTTCCTCTCTGTCACAGCAGAAAGTAGTGCAGGGCTTCTCGAGAGATCAACACCACGGCTTGCAGCCAGGCTAATTTGCCATTGGAAGGATGGGTCAGGCAGGAGGGCTGTGTCTGAGTGGGAAGCTGTATTTACACCTGATGCACAGCTCTTCCATTCTGTGTTATGTCCTAGGCTAAGTAGAAAGGATGCACAGTTCTTCATTTGACTTACAAATAGACAGTGAACAGATGTGTATGGGAGCAGGCACTGAACAAAGACAATAAAAATGACCCCAATTTTCCTTTTTTTTCCCCTATTTTATGGAGCGTCTTTTATGAAAGAGAGCAAGAGCATATTACATTATTGCTCCTCCAGTACTGTGCCTAGTAGCACCATGGTAACTGGAATGACCACTGCATGATTCTCTCATCATTCCTGATGTTGCTTCTTCAGATTTCACTGTTCCAGCTCTCCTGTTGCTGCTCAACAGATAAGATAATTGTTACATCATATGGGAAACCTCAAGTGAGACAAGATTGGAGTGAAGGTGTCTGGAAATGGCTTGAAATAAAAGTCATGTCAATTCTCCTTACATCTGTGTCTCCAGTTGGGAGGATGCTGTTGGAAAAGACCCCTCACTGTGTCTCAGAAAATTACTGTCCATTTTTTCTTCTTAAATTGAATATAATGATACCACATTTGTCAAATGTTATTAGATCTACTAATGAAAAAAGCTATATAAGAGATAGGTATTTTTGTTGTTGCAGCCATTTGCCTGTTTGCACTAATGGTATAATTATGAATAATGCCATCAACAAAAGATTGATACTACCAGACATTTTCAGAAATCATCCCTAAATTCTTATTGATTCATTCTTTAAACCAAATTCAATTTCAATTGCTTTTCAGTGATGCTGTGAAAGAAGCCAAAACACCTTTCCAGAGATTAATGCCAAGCAGTAGTTTTGAACAGGTTTCGGGCAATAGTCAATGAACTGTAACTAATCGTTTTCATCTTATCGCCTACAGAGTCATTGCATTGGAATGATGGTTGGCTAATTTTCCAAAGGAAAATTGTTCTCCAGAGCTGTCAGGAGTGACAATGAGCTAAAGCATACTCTATCAAGGGAAGAGTTTAGTTGATGAAATTATAAATGTCATCAACCAAAAGTCTGCTAAAATGAATCATCATTAAATGTTTCTCTAAATACACTGTTTAATCTCAGCCTCCAAAATAGGAACTCCAAGACTGTCTTTCCATACCTCATTCATAGATCTCTTCTTTGAACACATCATGAGAATATTAAGTTAGTTAATTTAAGCTATATGTGCATGTGAGCACATGCAGAGAAGCAAAGCCTGTGATATGTTTTACATAAAGCAGGCCATTGTGCACTGATTATAATGTGTAAAGAGGAAATATGTTTATACCACAATCTATTCTAAATTCAAATAGGCAGCAGCACTCTGTGTTTATAAATATAAATGCAAAACCTATGTTACAATAATGGTAAGGGTCTGGATTCTAACCACAAAAGCCAGAAAATTCAGATCAAACTTTGAAAGTTTGGGTCTGATGGAGATTTCCCTCTCTTGCCATATAACTCTAGTGTCTTCAATATTGATTTGTACTGAAGAAAACATAGTCTTCTGTCTGAGGCTCTCCAGAGAGGTTGTAGTTAGAGGCAAAGCATTATCATATTTAAGACTGAAGGCTACATACAAGAAAAAATATATAGGCAGTTGTGAGAGGGTCCCCCAGGGCTTCCCTGAATGTGATGAAGTGTGTGTATGCGTGTGTGATTATGTACAGAAGAGCAAGAAGGGAAACGTCATCTTGGCTATAATATCCTCAAAACTTTCAGAAGTATGTAGGCTATATTTACCTACATATTCAGCAGCAGTATAGCACAGATCCTGTAAGGTCTGCTCTTATGATGACTAGAGATCCCCACCTTGAGAAAATTAAATCAGC
>JAWLRI010001249.1:0-11987 GCA_034781795.1 Crypturellus tataupa
CTCATGGTTAACCTGTTGTCAACCAGGACTCCCAAATCCCTCTCTGCAGAGCTGCTTTCCAGCAGGTCAACCCCTAGTCTGTCCTGGTGCCTGGGGTTATTCCTACCCAGGGAAAGGAAATGTACTGATAAGACATGCTGATACTATGCACACTGGGAAGAATGAAAGGATCAGTTTTTCAATGAGAACTCTTTAGGTAAACTCACATGCTTGAATGATTAAACCCAAGGATAAAAATATCTTTTATAATGTGTAATTTTTTCCTTTCTTGCAATAAATTTAGTACAGGTAGGAGAAGAGGGAGGAAGAGAGAGAAATAAGCTTATATTCTTAACTTTCCTAACTCAAATTGCATTCCAGAACTATAAGATGTGGTAAAGATAGGTAAGCAGATTAATTTATCAGACTTCCAGACTTCTGAGGCAGAAGAGGGAGGCAAGAACATTTTATGATTTCTGACATATGGAGTATGTAGTACTGACTGCAATATGGAATGGATGATCAAAGTCATGTTTTCAATGGATTCTAGGAACATTTTTAGCCTAAAAGTCATTGGAAAATTCAATTTAGAATCTGAACCCTAAAACCTTAATTTGGACAAAGCACTTCTACTTGGGAGTAATAGCAACTCACTCACAGGTCAAAATTTAATATCATTCTTGAACCAGGCAGCTCAATGTCTTAGAGAAAACAACTAAAAAAATACTTAGAAAAATACCTTCAAGGGATGAGGATATAATTGAGAACTAAGCACAGAAAAAAATAAGAAGTAGAGCTTTAAAAGAGAATTGAAGCTTTGGAGAGTCTTCAACTATTTTGATTTATATTTAAACATTTTAAAGATTGGAGTTTTGATTAGTTGAGACACTCTCTGATTCCCCTTCAGCTCTGATTTATGGGCAGGCTGAATCTAAGTGAAATAAAAGCTAAATGAGGTATTCTTTAAAATTACCTTTGAACACTTAAAGAAGGTAAGGAATAGGGCACCTTGACTGCTGCTGACATCAAGGGGAATGGGATATGAGGGTGGGTGTTTTAGGAACCCGAGTCTTTTGAATATTGGAGAGGAGGAAGGACCAGAAGGAACAGGATGTCAGGAGGTTTCTAATTGCTATATGTGATAGCACTAATATGTACATCATTTTCTTTTGACTAGGAGATACATTAAGCTATACTTGTTAGCACAAACAAGGCTGAGCATGGATTTTTAGATTTTTAAAGGAGTTTAATTTTTTCTGGTTTTGTTTTGAAGGAATTTTTTTCTTAATGTCTTTCTGAGTAAGAAATCCCTATCTAGCTTACTCAGGGGTTCATAAGTGATTGGCTTAGCCCACTCAAGGGAATTCTGATAGAAACACCATTCAGGAAGCTGCTAGACACTATTTTCAGGTGAAACTCTAAAGGGTGATTGCTGATGAATGACTCTCGTGGTCCATCTTAGACTAGCATCCTTTAATATATAGATGCATAAGAAAGGTCTGTTCATTAGAGATATTCACCTCACTTGAGCACATTCTACCCACTTCTCTTCTATTTTTACTCTTCAGATTGCCATTCTTTTTATTAGTGATGGCACACACTAACTCAGATATTAGCAGAACTCCACATGGCAACCAGCCCTGGCTAAAAATGCCTGTATACAGGCTAGGATTTAAGGCAGTACCCAGTTCTACAAGTGGTCTCAATCCTGCTCTCCTCACAGTTGCAGGCTTAGGAACTGTCCCCCTTCACATCTGTACATGTTCTAGGGTAACTCCTGCTCTTGTTAATAGATTTGGTAGAGATGTCCATGGGCTATTCCTCATGGTGGGGTACCACCCCACCAGGCTTCTGATAGTTGGCTCATCCTCAGAAGAAAAATCTCAGGTGTCAGGGGAAATTTTGCATGGCAGTTGTTTCAAAACACGTCTCTTAAATGAAGTAAGGAATCTGGTATAAGTAGATGATCCCTGAGAGAGTGGTAGCTGCCAAAATCATGAGTTAGCTCATGATGTTTGTAGATTTTAATATTTTTCATATGGAATGTGCAAATTACTGTGTATTCCCATCCCACATTCTTGCTGAGTTTGAAGACATGCATACAAATGATTACTGAGTGGCTCAAAAACTTCCTTTTAGTTATTCTGAAATTGCTTCTTGACAGCCTTTATCATGGCAGAAGGAACTTATTGAAGTATTACGAGTGCAAAGGATTAAGCCTCACTCTGTGGGATTGTTTAAGTTTTCTTAATTAGTTAAATGACTGTAGGGCATCTTGGACCAGATTCAACTTCATAGCTTGGACACGGATCTCATTTAACCTCTATTCTTGGTGTTGTTCTTGACTGATAGCTCAATGATGAGAATCCAGGATTTCTTAGTATAGACATCTCTTCCTATATAGGTGCCATCTCATACTGCAACTGTGCACTCCACATTCCAGTGTTTTCTTTGTGTTTTTCTCACTGGGAATAGTTTCCTGCGAGTGGAGAGTACATGAGCCAGGGCAAACCTTACCACTTCTCCGAGATGATGTTGCAACGGCTTCCATATCAGTCCTGACACAGTCCGAGGTGTCATGCAGTCATTATTCCAGCAAGATGGACTCAACCTTATCAACATGACTAGCTTGCATGCATGCAGCGCTCCCCTGGGACATGCACATCGATGAACAGTGACCTACTTGCCTACTTAATGGTATCTCTTTCCATTTTTTGCAGAACTTTTGTTCCAGATGCATGCAACAATTTTGCTGATAATAATGTGGTTGTTCTCAGACAATTTAAGAGAATTACTGTGGGCTAGTTGCTATTTTTGTAAGTGCTGGCATCAAGTTATAACCTAAGTGTTGCCTCTGGAATTAGCTAGGTCCCACAGATTTTCTCGTTTCTTTTTGAGACACTTGACTTCTCTTGTCTCCCTAATTGCTTTCTCATGTCAAACTAGTGTTGAGCTGTAGCCTTTCTGACACATAGCAGTCTGTCATGCCACAAACTGTAATATCATGTATTGTTTCATTGTGAAATCAGCTGGAGGAGTGACAGTTTTGAAGGGGCACTACATGGGGACAGGACCTTTGTGCTCCCCTTCTGCTCTGTTCCCGAAAGGCAACAATCTGCTGATTGGACTTGCTCCCCCCAGGGTACTTGCTCCCCCCAGGGTACTGCTAGGGCTTTCCTACACCCCCAGTCTTGGTGGAGAGGGACAATGTTGATGTAACCTCAATGTTCCCTCTAACCAGAGAGGTTGTTTTATTCCCTAAGGGATCTCCTGGGCTTGTGCAAGGACTGTGAGCTGATGTGCTAACATTTCCCAGTCCATGCTTAATCAATCTAACAGTCCCATCAGCCCTTCTGTCAAGTGGACCCTAGGCCATCTTGTCTGCCCAAATGTGACCAGTGACTAAACTGAAGAAAAAGACTGGGTAGAAGCAAAGGCACACAATATCCATCCACAGGGGAGGAAGCTGCAAAATTCGGTGACTCTGAAGTGCCCTCTTTCCCTGTCTATCACCAACTATCGTGCACATAGGTTACATGGATTTCTCACTTCTAAAAAAATAATTGGGTTGTATTTTTATTTGCAAGGAGAGACTAAGACAATAACTTGACATCCCCAGTTTTTGCCTGGAGTACAGTCTTGAGACCATAAATACTCCTGCAGGATAAATGGGAGAAAAAGTAATATCTAGAAATGGTTCAGAAGCAGTTCAGAGGTTTGTAAGAAGCAAAGTTGTGCACTTCTTTCTTTCTCCCTTAGGTCCACAACCAGACCTATCTAGCTGCAGTCATTCTCACTTAGCTAAGCCCCATTCAGCAAAGAGTTTAACCTCTTTGTGTTTAAATCCATCTGTGATCACCAAAGCAGAGAAGCAAGTGCTCCAAGTTAAATGTATGTTGAAATCCTTCTTCTAGGAGCTTGATTTTTTTCTAAACTGAAACTCTTCTTCTAAGTTCTTGCCAAAATTGAGCAGATACCAGAGGATTTGGTCCCATTTGTGGCTCAGAGTGCTATCACAGTTTAAATGTGTACAGTAACAACAAATAATAGAATTTAAATGTAGGATTCAAATGGTCCGACTTTTGTGGCTGATGTAAAATCACCATCCCCCTAGGATTGTGGAAGCCTCATTTACTGGGTCTCTGTTAGGATACTGGACTAGTTTTATGCAGGAATCAAATCAGTGGTTTCAAAGGATCTGTTTCATTCATATTGATCTAACACAATCTGCAGGCTAGCACATTAAAAAGAAAAAAAAGGAAAAAAAAATGTAAACAATATTGTCTTAGATGCAATACCAGAGATACCTGTAGTTTGAAACTAGAGGATCAGAATTTTATGGGATCATACTAACTACTCTACACAGCAGCTCATTGTGGCATGTCTACACTTCCTTTTCTCTGTAGCAAGAGACAAAGTGAATATATGAAATAGAGATATGCAGGCATGAAATCATACAGCTAATCAAAGGTTCAAAAGTTCAATCAGTGCAAAATTCTGTCAGAATATCAAGTATAATAAAACTGAAAACAGATTTCCCCAACTTACAATTAGTTTTGAACAGCTCTCCTCTTATGGAAGTCCAAGGAAATCCTGCCGCTGATTTCAGTGTGAGCAGAAAATGCGGAGTAATCGTGAGAGATTCCCCTGCCAAATTCAAGTTCAAGACTGCAGCTATTGAGTGAGAATTGAAAATTCAAGATTTCCCAACCAGTAGCTCATAGACATCAAAGATAGGCACAGGTTCTACCTCCTGGTACACACTACTGCCATGCTGCCCAGGACCTACTGGACTTACTGGTCAACCTTGCGTTGGAGGAATAAGTACTGGTGATATATCCATGGACCTTGCTTCATGCTGCATGTACCTCTGCCTTAAAAAAATCCCATTTTGAATGCTGCCCATATTTCATTGACATGGTTTAAGATGTCTGACAAGATGAAAACCTGATGGGATGCCCTGGGTCATGATATCATTATTGCTTGTCAATTATGATAATAAAATAGCGACAACTAGATGCCATTCAGTGGCTGTGCTAATAGGTTGACTGAAATCTAACGACTATGTATCAGCATTAGAGAGCTGCTGAGTCTCAGAGAATCTCTTCTAATGAACAATTGGAATTTAACTAGCAAATGATGACTTTTGCAACTGAATCTAAAAAATGAACTCATTGCTACCATTTGATTATTAAGAGCTTATGTATTGATGCTCAATCATTTTAATAGATTTGCTTTCCTTCTTGTAGAATACTGCAATAAAAGTGTTGCGAATAGTAATTTGCTAATAATAATGCTAATAATGCCAATAATACCATAATCTTATTTAATCTAATTTAAATAGGCAGCAAAAGACCTACTTAGAACACTTATCTTTTGTTGGTGGAAAGATTCTCATTACAAAATTAAATTGCTTTTCAAATTCCTTTGGCACACTAAAAAATACTCACCATTTACTAAAGTCCACAAAGTCTTTAGGGAAAAACTATCAGGTTGTGTTTAACAGTGATGGACTTAAGCATGTGCCTATATACTTTGCTGAACTTGGCTTTCCCAAGCCTTTGGGCATGGTCTCAGTTTTAAAATGAGATTAATTTTGCATCCATGTCAGTAGACTCTGTTAGTATCTCTGTCCATTTGTTTTTTCAGCAAAGTCCCTGCAAGTGACTGCAGAAATTAATAGGAAGAAGAGAGAGGAAGTAGGTGAAGGCCACCCAGCAGAGATTCAACTGAAATCAATTGGCAAAACCTGTCTGGCATGCCACACTCTTAGGTTAATAGTAAATTTTTCTTGCCTCTGTGAGTACATTTAATATTCTGTACCAGAAAGAAATCCACTGGGAGCATGTCACCCAAATATGGACTTTCATCAGTAATATTTAAAATAAACACCAGCATGAAATATTTTTAAGTTGGATCAAGCTTGAATTTGCAGTACATTTTCGACATGCATAAACATGAGGAAACTTAACAGAATTCCGTAAAGCAAGAATTAAAAGTGACTCTTTTAACTGGGAATCTCATTTTGCCTGTGTGTTATATATACCATTCTGTATTTCAGTCATATCTTCCTTTGTGAGAATAGAGGCAAGTTCACCGTGTTTTGCTTCCTGCAAACTGCAGAGCTTATTCTCTGGGAATGAGAGTTGGGCTCTCTTGTGGCCGCCGCATTACTCTGTAAACTTGCATTCTGATTGCAAAATCTTTATTGGTGGCAATGGATGAGGTAGGAAGAATGTTGTCTCAATTCTGGATCATTTGCAGGATTGACAGTCAGACTAAAAATACCTTTCCTTCCCAGTGACAAAGATGAGTTGATGTCACAGGGATCAAGTAAATAGAGGGATCAATATGGTCTTTTTTATTTTTCTTCAAAAGTTCTTTTTTTTTTCAGAATAGGACCTTATTTTAAGTTTAAAGTAAGTGGGGTGGGCTAGAGTTGCACAAGAGAGTAAAATGCCCTATTTGCTGCCCTTTGCAAATCACTGATGCTGACAGACAATTCTTGAAGGAGATATCATGGATGGTGATGGTTAGGAGTGAAATGAGGACCAGGTAATTACAGAAGGAAAAGGGAGGAATGGTGGTGTAGGAAAAAAAAAACATTTTTCTCTCTTGTTTTCTCTCCTACCTCCCCTTGCCTGGGCTCAGAGCCATGGGGAGCAGGATTGGGCTGTCAGTGCTCCACAACACGGGAACCCACCTCAGGTGCTACGTTTAGTGGCCACGCTTGGGTAGATGAGCCTTAGGCTGTGCTCCAAGCTGGTATCTCTCTGAAGGTGTTGAAAGTGAGGAGGGATTTTTTGGATCTGCTTGTAGGGATTACTGTACTGATGTCCATCCTGTTTTCCATGGGGACTCGGACATTTCCACTCATCCCTGCTCCGGGGTGGTAGAGGGGAGTGTGCTCCTTGGGCAATGCCCCTACTGCAGAGCAACCCCAGGTGATGGACAAGAAGGTGTTAAAAATAAAATTTAAAATAAAAAAATAAAAGCCTGCAAATTAAAGTTGAAGAGCAGAGTAAGCCGTGTGAGAAAATAGTGACTTTCAGAGAGCGCAGTTTGTCAGGAAGACAGCTGCTTTTTATAGCATGCCTGGCATGGCTGATGGCAAAGACATTTGACATTTAGCTCTGAGTGGCAGTTGGGAGCAGGGAGCCAGAGTTAATGTAGATGAAGTGTTCTGGAAGCAGAGCAGGGAGTGAGCAGCACCTGGGGAGAACTGGGCATCTTTGCTGGGAGCTCCTGTCTTGGCTCATCTGAGGGACCTTGACTCCACAAACTCGTTCTTTCATGGGGAGCAAGAGCAGATCCTGAAGCACTGGGAGAATGAGTTTCCTTCTCAAACGAGGGAGCGCTGCTTGCAATATCCCTGCTTACAATATCCCTGCAGTTTCCTTCCCCAGTGAGCGGGAAGAGGAATAGGGAAATGAAGAAGGAGAAAGGATATCCTATAGATGCTATGTCTAGAAAGGTTGAGAAAAGCACTCCCAAGGGCACCTCACCTTCCCTTCTTCCTCATATACAAAAGAGGCAATTTCTTTATCATTCCTGTAATTTCAGGTGCTTCTGCAGTGCAAGGTCAAGCCAGGGGAAGAGGAACTTTCCACTGTGCATCCGTGTGTGCGCACATGTGTGTCTACTTGCGACGCCTGGATGTCATTACCTAGTGGTCGGGCTGCAGAGAGACCCATGTCCGGGCGCCAGGAAAGATGCACAGCTAGAAGGAATTAGTCTCCCCATGCCTGGGTGCATTTACTTGAGGGTCTTGTCGCAAATGTGCCCTTGGGGGAGATGTTTGCCATGCTAAAATCCAGGTCCTTTGCCTGCCCCCTTAGCAGTTCCATTAACTGGGCAAATTATTTGTTACATGGGCTTATTTTAGGTGCTCAGAGGTACCTAAGAGCCTGCAAGACTGGATTTGGTCCAGCAGGAGAATAGACACAGGAATAAGGGTGGAAGATATGAGTTGGCATAATTTTACCCCAAATCCAGACCTTCCCTTTGCAACTGGATTATTGTGTAGCGTTTGGCTAACTGTGTACATGATGTTGTCTGGATTTGTCCTGTAGGCATATAAGCAGGGCTCCTAAATTAAGATGGCAGCTTTTGACACCCTATGATTCACAAACTGCTACTTCTAGTGGGGAAATTGGGTGATACAGGGTGTGAATTAGTACTGAGGGTGACCCTCTGTCCCCTCAGAGTAGGCAAATTGCACCAATCCCAAGCACTTGAGTAACCTGAAGTTCACTGAAATGGAACTGAACCATGGAGGTCTTCGTTTCACCAGTTGTAGAATACGGGTAGCAAGAAGGACCCATCTCCCAACGCACAAGGTGTAGCGTGGGCCCCCATAAAGTAACCTTGAACCTGCAACGTGCTGAGCATTGATGCTGCTGTCAGGAGGGGGGTACTGCCTGCGCTAAAGCTTGATGTGTTTCCTTTCCAACAGCCCATGGCTGTTCACTGTGACTCCTGAGTCCTTTGAGCTCCTTAATTTTATTTACTGTTTTTAATTATGTCTTCCTTGACCCTGTATGCATTTTATTTTTATTTATTGCTTAGGATATATTTGGTCAAAGGGAGCAAAGTATCTCAGTAATTTGCAGTTGTCATTAATTTCATGACCATGTTAATTTAGGAGAGTTTACACCTTCTATTTGGGAAGGCAAAGTATTTGATGGAATAAATAATCTTCTCCTTAAGTGTTTGTCAGGCTGTAATTTTCAGTGAAATCTTTCTCTTTTAATGTAAAATTAAGCTATGGGACTCACCGCCACAGGACAAAAAAGGGGAGACTGTGCGCATTTGTGAGACACTTAATTAAGTCTTAATTAAGAGTTAATAATCATGTAGGCAAATATGTTCACTTACATATGTGTAAAGAAAGACCCTCATTTAGGAGATGAAGAGCAAGAATGCATATTGCACAGAGCATTGGCTATGGAAAAGAAAGGGATCTGAGAAAAAAATATTGATATTGTTCAAGTATCAGATTTTTCCTTAGGGAAAAAATAAATTATATTTTCTATTTTTGTTATTTTGAACTGAAACATGTCGATTTGTGGACCAAACCCAAAATTTCAAGGAATGATCTTGTATCAAACCATACTTGACAAAGGTGCTATGGCGTTTCGCAAAGTTGTGTTTTGAATATTCATTATCTCCTGTAGGCAAAAATTCTCCCTCCAGGTTTGTGATATAGTTACTTTTTCTTCTTCACATCTATCTCAAATTCAAAGAAGTGTTGAAAAATTCCTACTGCAAGCCAGCTGTCTGGAGGCCTATGTGTAATTGCATTCCTGCTTCCAGCAGAGAGAAATCTGTGTAGTGCTAGGAATGGTGTGTTGATGTTGAGTTTATACCTTGTCACAAGCTCAGTATGTATTTATTGGAAAATGCATTTAGTTCCTCTGTGCTTTTCTTTCCATCTGAGAAGTGGAAAAATTAACTCTGGATGGAAGTTTCTTTCCTGCATAATTTCACGGGGGGAGGGGGCAAAGACCAAATCTTTTGGCCTATGCTATCCTCTGTTTTCTTCCTCAGAGAAAAACAAACAAACAAACAAACAAGCAAACAAAAACCTCTCGTAGCATGACTACAAAATACTTAGTCATCTTTGACATTGTGGTCTTCTATAATAATAGAGCTCTGTTTGATTATATTTGTGTTAATAGTTTGTATTATTTAGCTTTGGCCTGTGAAAAATAATTAATATTCATTAAGTGCCAAAGAGTTCACACAGGACATGATCCAGCTTCTGTTGAAATGAGTGAAACTCAGTGATTTAGACAGGTCTTTTGGGAAAAAAAGGGAGGAGAACTGAAGTGCCCGGATACATTCATTAAAGATCATTGCAACCAGAAGTATGACACACTATTATCTCCACACACTAATCTCTAGCAAAGAGAAAGGCTAATGACTAAAGAACTCAAAGATGGCACAGATTATGGTTTAGGGCAAGTTGTATATGAAGCACATTAACAGGTGTTTTCACTCATAAATGATTTCAACAACTAGCTTTTCCAACCATTATTGCTTCCTTCTAGGTAAGAGGAGGAGGGGGAAAAAAGCATAGAGAAAAAAATTAAAGAGCACAACCAATGTATGCTCCAACTTTGCAAACCTTTTATTCAGGCACTTTTGTTGTAGAGACAGTATTCCCTGCAGGTAACTGTGGAAGTATCATCTAGAGTTTTATTTCAGAGTTCACGATAACGAACACACAGTAGTGTCAGCTACCACTAGCTATCCAACAGGTAAAAAAGCTCTATTTTACTGCATGCAGGAGGACAACGTACTGCAGAGGCTGTATCCTGAGGTGAATAAAAACCTTTCAATATGAATCTCTTAGTGCCTGCTTTTATGACTTTGCCTGCTTCCATGGCTGTTTATGTAGATCCTGTGTCATTATGTTTTCTACTATTAAATAATCAGAACATGTTTCAGAAGTTGTATTTTTCACACTTACTTGACAGGAGACATAAGCAAGGCAAGAGACTGCATGAAATGAAAGACACCTGATGGGTTATCCAAGACCTTGATCTGAGGGAAAAAAAATAATAATAATGTAGTCTTAAGTTAAACAAAAGGCAAGTTAGTTTTACTAGATAATTAATTTTGTGAATTTCATACTCATTACCAGCTTTTTTTTTCAGAAGAAAGAGTATGCATAAAAGACAATTCTCAACCTCTCTCTTTCCTTCATGTACATATGAAGGCCAGGAGAAAAAATGGGGAGTTCAGTAAAAGAGGAGTTAAAATGCTGCCTTTGGTTGCCCTTTTATTCTATTGCTTGCCATTTCCCTGTTTCTGTACACACAATCCTTTTCCTACAGTGAGATTTAAAATATATTCCCATCTTAAAAGGGCAAAAACATCACTTTGAAAAATGCTCTGCTGCCTATGGGCATCTTCACTCCCTCCAATCTCTACAAAGTGATCATAATCCTTTGCATTACTAATTAGCCTACTAATTAGCCCATTTCAATGTGCAGTATTTTGAAACTGTTCTTGGTCATCCCCTACATCTCAGAGAGCTGACTCCAGTCTTACTTGTCTCATATACAGGTAGTGCTTCAACTCTCTTCCCTTTTCCTTGGAAGTTCTCCCACAATCTGCTGTTGTGTCACACCTTAAATCCTCAACTCCCTTTTCAGTGTCCCTAGCCAAGAGGTGGTGAAAGGAGGCTGTTTCCTATCGCAGCTGAGATAACATGTATGTGTACACACTGACAGTCTCCTCACTGTTTTTTTACACTCAAAAACACGCAGTAGCCACAGGGGATTGATTTGCTACCAGACATTCTCTTCTCCTACCCACCCCACTCCAACTTTGAAAAAATAAAGAATTAAACATTCATGGCTAGGCTTTGCGAACGAAGATATGGGGAGGGCTTTACCCACGTTTGCTGCAAGCACGCTGATGGCTAAAAAGACCGATGTGGGAAAGGCAAATCCGGTTGCAAAAGACACAGCAGAAGGTCTCCTTAGGCAGTAGTGGCGAGGCACGTTTCTTTCTGCGTTGCCTTTTCTCTTCGAGACTGATTCTGCGTGTGTTCGCAAAGGAAGCAGCAGCGTTATGGATGGTGCGTCTCCGTGTCTCCTGATTTGAGGCCAGAGTGGACCATTGATGGTAGTCAATATGGGCAAAGCTGAGGTATTGTTTCAGGGAGTCCTTGTATCTCCTCTTTGGGGCATCTCTCTTGTGGCAGCCGGTGGCGAGTTCACCACAGAGCACGATCTTAGGGAGCCCGTGATCTTCCATCCTGGAGACGTGCCCTGCCCAGCGCAGCTGTGTTCTCAGCAGCATGGCCTCAATAGTGGTGACCCCTGCCTGTTCAAGGACAGCCACATTAGTCACATAATCAGTCCAGAGGATGTTTAGGATCGTACGGAGGCAGCACTGATGGAAGCGTTCGAGGAGTCGCAGGTGGTGGCGGTAGATGACCCATGATTCAGACCCATATAAAAGAGCAGACAGTACAATGGCTCTATAGACACTAA
>JAWLRI010001250.1:0-11938 GCA_034781795.1 Crypturellus tataupa
GTTATCATCAAGCTCATTTATTCAGCCCGAATAGCGTGCATTTAAGCGCAATTCAAAGACAAACTTAGTTCATGATTAGTTGTTATGTCGTATCCTACGATCCATGGACCTGGATCATTGGTCACCATCTCCGAGTGTCCTCCTCAGGCTGACACTCCTTTGGGCAGTAAGGCCTGCCTCTCATGTCCGGGAGGTGGTGGTTTATTCCGTTGCAGAATGGGCTTTCTTCCCCTCCCCCCGACCTCTGGTGACTCTTCACTCAGTCCACAGCTTTGTAACAGGGATTGTTCACAAACAGCTTGTGACCTCTTTCCTCCAGAAACTCCTCCACAGATAATAAGCTTCTGTTGCACTGAAATTAAGGGTATAGCTTCTCTAAATGTTTCAAATTAAAGCAGAGGTAATGTGATGGTAAAATAGCTTTAAATTATCAAGGACAAACATGGGGTCTTTTTACACTCAGGCTGATGTAGTTTTCATGGAAAGCAAGACTTCATAAGAGTTATACAGTTTAAGAAGTGATTAATATTCTTCGGAGTGCCTTCTTTTTTTCTTTCAACTTCTCTTCTGGAGTCTACATATTTAGTTCATCGACTATAAATAGGGTTGTACATAAAAATTAGTGTGATATAGTCCTTAAGGATTTATACTCATAATTATTTGCTTTTATTCTACAAGGCTAGGAAGTCTATTGGTGAAGTGTGAGCATCACAATATAAAAAGATATATTTGGGAGCAATGAATATGGGAAAATTTAACTGCCTGTTTTTTGGCTCAAATGGCATGACTTCCCTGGCATCTTTGTAGCTACAGATGGGGAAACCTCAATAATGTCTGTGTCTCGACTGCATTACCAAGAGTTGGAATTTAAGAAGTTTTATAAGCTAGAACTAATTCAAATGCCTAAGGTTTATGTAGGGATGTTTTCCCAAGGTTTACTTACAGAAATACCCTCTAGAGTCTGCTCTTTATGTTTAAAATAGGTCAATAGACTGCCTTAAAGCAAGGTGGTCCTTTTGTTTGTTTATTATATTAATTGTTAATCTTTTTAACAAAGTATACTTTGACTATTGTGGGAGTTAAGAATAAAAATTTAAATTGCATGCTGGGATTGTATATGGGGAAAAACAAGGAAAAGGTTGAATTTTTGGATATTTCTTTTTTCACAGAAGTGTGTGAAAAATAAGAAAAAAATAGACTCAATAGGATATAAGCTTTACGTATTACATATTTACCTTTTGCCCTCTATCTCTTGGTCAATTTGTTAGCTTAGGAACTGCCTTCATTTGTTCTTTCAAATTACTTAATGATTGTTTCAGTTTAATTACTGATAATATCATTCATGTTGTTTTGTTTATAGTTGCTGGTCTTTGGGTGTGGTAAGAAAATAAAAAAACAACTGCCACAGTCTTGCTGCTTGATTAAGGCTATAGATTAAACCGTATGCATGTATGTGGCAAAGTAAACTGACATTAAAAACAAAGCAAAAATGTAAACATGGCCCCTGAAGCAATTCAGCCCTATAAATTTATCCCAGAAAATTAGTTTTACATTTGTTCTATCGATGTCAGTAAAGAACCTGCTTGTTAAACATTTTTTCAAATGCAGTTTTCTCATGTGTATTACAGTGCAGTAAATCAAGTTTGTTTATGCCCTGAACTTGGCTACTATGTTAATGTGTTATCTTTAGTGAAACATGCTTTGCATGAAGCATGAAACATGAAGCATGAAACATGCTTTAGAATAGTAGAGTAGCTTCAATACTTTATAGCAGTATTATTATGAGTACAGAAATGAGAAGGATCATGAATTATGTTTCTTACAGTTGAAAGATTTATGAAAACATCAGTCTTGATTGGTTATGACAACAGCTGCCTTAGACTTGGAGAGCCCATATCTCTCCCTCCCCGTCTTTCTCGAACTTTGAAGGATTCAGAAGCTGTGCAAGTCAAAAAGAGTTGGGGTTCATAATAGATCTTAAGAGTAGAGAAATAAAATACTTAAAAGCACAACACTTGCATGAATGTTGCTCTAAATTACACAAGTCCAACCAATTGAAGTCAGTGGTGTTGAATTTGTTTCACTGATAATGAAATAGTTCATTCAATTTTCCACTTTTTTTCTTAACCAGGATTATAGATAATAAATACTCATTATCAAATTTTCCTTTTAGATAAACGAATTGGTGGATGCCCGTGATGTCAGCATTGGAGCCTGGTTTGAAGCTCATATAGAAAATGTTACTCAAGCAACAAGAGGACATAAGAATGGTAAAGCTCAAGTAAAGAGTGGCAATTCTTACAAAAGAACTAATGGAAAGTTAAGTCAAGATCATTCTGGAGAGAATGCAAATAATTTGGACAGTACACCATCCACATCTTACTCAGACTGTATGGACACTGATGAAGAAGCTATTTATCATATCAAGTATGATGAGTAAGTGCTTCTGATATTATTTTGAGGACATCATATGTTATAATTTGATGTGTTTAAACCAAGAATTTTGTTGAATAAACTTGTAATCAAAGAGATGGAGTTGAATATTACAACCAAGGAAAGAAATATTAAAAAGCCGTAATGTCTTTCTGTCAAATGTAATGAGTATGCTGGGAGTAATGAGATTTTTATTCACAAGTTCCTGTGATTTATTAACTTTGACTTTATGAAGCTCAAAATCCCTGTCTCTAAGGAAAGGATTGGATTTTTCTGTAGTTGTTTTTCTGTTTTCTTTAAAAACTACTCTGCTCATATTCAGTTTCTTTCATTGAATTCTAAGCAAAAGTTACATGGGAGCAAATTCTGGCCCTTGAATTGATTAAATTTTGTTTCAAAAGTAATATTTATGCCTGAGGTTACAGCTCTTCCTTTCAGGTCGAGGTTTATTGGAGAAAATCGGGTAATTGGGAGCATGAAATCAGTTCTGAGTCGGAGTGAGGTTGCAAAGGAGTTTTTATTTATTTATAGTAAAAACAAATTTCAGAACCTACAATAGATGTTCTTGAGCAGACCCTTTGTGCTGTAAGCTCAGTGGCATTTGCAGGGATTTCTTATTACTAGACAGATAGTCTTGTTAAGGATAAATTCAATTCACATTTTCAAAATACTTTTAAAATATTTATTTCAAGTTTTGTTATTTTTTAATAATTATAGTTTAAATTTAGTTTTGCCGGGGAAAAAAACAAGAATGTTGATGACAAACTGAAAATCTTCTAGCTGGTAGTACTCTTTGTCCACACAAAAGAAAAAGATAGCTACAGTGTTGAAAGCAAAAGTTTACTTAAAAAAAAAAAATACGGAAATGCTTAAATTCACAACTCTCAGGACTTTAGACACATAGTATGGTTACAGTGAAAATATTGTCTCTAAAATGTTAGATGTGTGTTATGTTATGCTTTCAAAAACTGTTTTTAAGATTAATTTTATAACATTACAGAATTATTTAATTGAACAATGGGTACAAATTTGTGAGAAATAATTCAACTCTAATAATTACAAACACTATGTTCTTCTTTTGTAGATACTGTCATTATAAGTGAGTTAGAGATTTGAGGGGGAAGCCACTGGTGAAGTAGAAAGTATAGTCAAGCTGCTCTGACTTGCTCTGACTCCTACTTACAAAATGTCAATTTTACTTCATGGGTACCTTAAGATCTAGCTGTGTGTTTCCAGTAGATGCAGACAATCATCTTAGTCTTCCTATAACATGATCTGTCACAGCTTTGTTTTCTTAGCCAGTTGCCATCTTGAGTCATTGTATTTTCATGTCTTATCTGATTTTTACATCACAGTCATGATTGGTCTGAAATGTTAAAAGTTTGAGCTTTTGTGGAGAAAAGTTATTTTAAAATTTTCTAGCAAACTAGATCTATGCATTTATCAGCTAAGAAACTTAGATAAATGTTAATGGCTTACATAAGAAAAAACAAGAAAGCATCATTTGGGACACATGATATGAACCTTTCAAGGTCCCACATTTTTCTTTGAGTGGTAGTTAACATGCACATTCACGTAGTGGTTTGTTGTGCATATACTCTGTGTCCTTCAGTTCTCCTCAGTTCCAGATGTTATTTTATTTGTCATCTCTTTGTACTTGCTCTTTGCGGTTCATATTCTACTATTAGTTCTTGTTTCTTCTGTGCATGATTGCTGTTCCTGGATGCTTAGGTTTGGGCTAGGCTCCATAAGACCAGTCCACCTTGCAATCTTTCTTACTTGTCATTTCTTATTATGTTCTTCAATGAAGTAACTCATTTCTTCTTCCTTCTATCTCCTATAGAAGATTATTTCATCCACACTGGAGAGCTTTAAGCTCCTTGCCCACAACAGGAGCATTCCTGCCAAAGATGGAAGCAGTTGTTTGTTTATTCTGCTCTGGGAAACTGCATGGCTCTGATGAGCAGCCTGCAGATGGAGAATGTAAACCTGGTGCCTATAAAGCCATCAAAATTTCTTTCTTGTATTATGGAGAAGAATATGGGGTCTGCCTCTGACACAGATTGGCAACTGCTCAGGTCCTCACAGCTCCTGGTTAGCCAATTTGGATTCCATTTCTCTTGATGCTCACCCACAGGTCTGTCTCCATATTTCAGACTGCATCCTTGAGAGCAGTCACAACATCATCGACAGATATTGGATCCCCTCTGGCTTTTGTTTTCTATCCAGGGATGTTCAACACTGTCCTCAAGGGAGGAAGTCATTCTATCACTCTCTTCTTTCTCACCCTGGAAACTTTTAAATTCTTCCACAATCTCCCAGGAATAGCTGTTCTTAAGGGATGAAGCAGAACTGGAGTACTTGCCCTTTCTTTAAGTGAGGAGGTTGGTCTGCTAGATTCATTATACATAAATATTATGTAAAGCAAAGGCATTTTCTTGCAGTTAGGTTTGCCAAAATTCACATTGTTCTAATCTTTTGACTAAGCAGGTTGATGAGAGGGATTATGCCTATTCTGAAACACTGTATTTTTGATTTATTCCTTCTTTCTTTTTCCTATTTAATTAGTGTTGGTTACAGTAAATGAGAAGGGAGGAAAAATAGCAAAGCTACTCTAGCAAAGAATGTGATAAAGAAATTAGACTTTCTGGGTACGTGCTCAGTTATACTCCAATTGAAATTTGCTAATTACTAATCCCTCATGGCTAAACATAACTCTTCTCCTGACTGCAACCAAAAACTGCAAACTGACTGCTACATGCTCTCTTTGTAAGAAACAGAAAGATGCCTGAGTTTCACTGTAATAACCCTAGAGGCAGTAGATGTAGCATATCATTTCATTTTTACTACAGTAGCTATGAGACCCACAGAAGATGTTTGCAGAAAGATGTTTCAGCTTATAGAAAATTTATTGCTAATTGAAGTAACAGAATTTCTCAGTTCCAGAGTAGACAGCTTTTAAAGGCCATGCTGTACCTTTTAAGAGTGTTGTCCTCAACACTGAGGTACACCTTTGGGTATTATCAGGGAGCAGCAATAGCAGGACTGCTCCACAAGGAAAGATGAACCAGGATCTAAGGATGACCACAGCACAAGCAGTGTAGTCACCAACCAGAGTGCAGTCCTACAGCATCTGAGTGGAGTAAGCAGAACAGGGTTGCTGATAACAGGGTCTGTCAATAGTCCCAGGCAAGGCAAGGCAAGGTGATGAACCAAATCCAGAGCCCATTCAAAGAATACAGTCAGGAGCAACAAGAGACAGGGCCAGAGACAAGACTGGAAATAAGGCAACAGCATAGATCAGGAGATAGGCCTGGACATAGCCATATCTACAATATGGCTTAGGAACAGACTTAAGATCCAGGTCTGAGCTTAAATAGAGCTCCTGGGCCCTTGGCTGGAGGGTATGAATGGAGGCACCAGGTAGAGCTGGTCAGGACCATTAAGGCCTGTTGGTGCTCTCAGAGCTATGACTTGGCTTTCAGTAGTTGGTACAAGTGCTTGTGCCTTATAGTCAGTCTATCATCTTGTGCATTCAGCTCCTGAAGGCAGCCTTTTGCCTTGAGGCAGCATGTTTACAGGTGCATTCCTATTTCTGCCAGTGTTATGTTCTTCCCTTTCTCCTCCTTCTCAGGAACAGATATTTTCATTTCAGCTTAGCCTGTGTTGGTATCACAGTGGAACAGTGGGTAGTAAAGACTTTTTAACTCACAATGCACTGTGAGTTTCATATACTTCTACCATCCAATTCCTTTATCCTGTCCCTTACCAGGAACCTCTTGCATAAGATGCTGTTTCAATAGGAAGTTACTTTGTACTTAAAGACAGTAGAGAAAGTTTCCCTTCACCTCAAGGGAAGGTTAGTTGTGTCTGCAAACAAATGTTTTTGTTTGTTTGTCCCCCCCACCCGCCTTCTCTGTCCAAGGCATTTATAATGAAGGTCTCCCATCTATTTAAGGAGACTCACACTGCTGATGTGAAGGCTAGTGGTGCCTGCAGCCTGAGAAAAATCAATCTGCCTATCAATACACTGAGAACTCAGTGTGGTTCAAGTGTCTATAATTTTTTTCTCAATGTCATCACATTCTGATGGTGAAATTACTATAAGAAATAGTATATTTTCAAGGGTGTATTCAAATTATACCCTTGGGTAATATCACACCATGCGGAAGATAAGGTACACCATTCTGTGGTAAAACTTCATAAGACTCTGAATACCTTAGGAAAAAGTATCATCTGTTTGCATCATCGTTAATAGGATTTGTGGAGTGATGCTCTCCGAGATCTTTCAATACCAGAAGTACTACAAGGTCTACCTCTTCTGTTTTTTGATTCCAAGAAGATATTGTTGCTCTGTCAGATATATTCCAAATCCAGTAGTCAGGAAAATACGAGCTTGTCTGATGCTTTAAAGGACCCTTAGAAGCCTAGCTTAGCCTGGTTAAGACAGTTTGTGTAGCCAGATTTTCCATTTCTGTTACGAGGATTCCTAAAATCTTATTTATGTTCATGGATCTATACAGGTAGAAGTTGGGGCTACTACACTATTCCAAGCCCCTACATTCTCAGATTTCTTTTTTCAGGTTCTGGATGTCTCTCCTTGCTAAAATGAATCTGGTCATCCTTTGTGAGAAGCATCCTTATAAGTAACAGGAAGACTTCAACAGGGCAGATATAAGTAGCCAAACAGATCAGGTTCAGGTTTTGTTGTTCAATCATGTCCCTTGTCTAACAGACTTGTATTTTTGATTATCTGATGGATCTGAAGTATAATCTACCTATTAAGTTGGTCAGAGTCCTTCCTGCCATTTCAGCTCATCTTCTAGTGATGATGTCTCTCAATTTTTTCATTTGGTCTGGTAAGGTTTTTCAAGGGAACTTGATGAATAAGGGATTCAATTTAAATTTGAATTTGGTTTTTTTTTTCAATTTGGTTCAGAAAAATATTTTTTCTGTATTTTTCTAAAGCTTTATCTCTCTTCATATGCTGGATTTAAAGTAGGCCTTGTCATGTTTGCACAGGACCCAATCTTTCAAATGGTCCCCCTAGATATTTGTCCCTAGCTGAAAGATCAAAAGATACAATAATCTCAAAGACCAGTGAACGGAACATTCAATATATTTATCTATTTCAATACTACAAAGGAAGAATCACCTTAGGATTTGATCATGCTCTCCATCAGACCTTAAAGTGTGTTGATAGCTTTTTTTAATGAATGTTTCCATTCTGGACATCTGTAGAATGGTCACATGGAGCCCCATTCACAGTTTTACCAAACAATGAGCATTCCATCTATCTGAAAATGATGCTATCTTTGGATTCAATTCTATAATTATTGTGTAATGAAGAGCTCAGAAACCCACTTCCAAGTAAACTGTGGATGCAGGGAGTTACTGGTTGTGTATGCAGATTATAGCATGAAACAGAAATAGGTTACTTATCAGTAACTAATTTCCTTGAGATGGGTTGTCCATGTGTATGTTCATCTTCTGTCCTCCTGGGAGTCATATCATTCTAGTTCCACCTGTTCTACTAAGACCTGGGAGAAGGATTAAAGGATGCATCAAAAATCCTCAATAACACAGAAGACTTATATTCTATGTATATTCTGACATAGGGTTAATGTTTCTCTATATCCCATTTTAGGAATGCTTCTTCTTGGGTAATGGATTGCTAAGAAAGGTTTCCATGGAGATAACAAAACTTTCATATAATTTCCTATTTTAGTATTAATACTTAAAATTAGAAGTACAGTAAGGAAGGTACAGCTCCACAATAAAAATGAGCTTTCCTATAGGCTGTATTTTTAATGATTATGTTTTCTGAATGTTATATACCGATTTTTTTTTTTTAAGGAAACGTGAACATTTTTGAAGTCTGAATCGCTTCAGACTTAGTAGTGCATCTAAGAACAAAATTCAGTCTGTTATATTCACTGAATTATATGAAGTTTGAAATCTACTGTGAAGCATATAACTTCTGTTGTCCCTTGAGGGTTATGATAGGTTTTTTAAAATAAAGTCAATAAATAAGAAAACAGCTTTACTAACCATATTTGTGTCTAGCAATATTATTTTTGGGAGGTTTTACTGACATGGATTCTTTAGTGAAACTGAGAAAACTTTGCAGTATTGTTTTTAGCTCTTGAGGCTTTTTAAAAGATTATATTTGTTCTCTTGTATTTACATAGCCCTACATATTCCCATTTTCTGATACCTTAGTCACATACTCATCTTGTATATTTTGTATTTGTGTCACATATCATCTTGTGTAAGGTAAGTGGTGACTGCTATAAAAGCCTGAGACTTCCTATATGTCAGGCGGAAACTGTGAGCTCTAGAGAGGAAAGATGTATTCAGTTGACACTTTTTGCCCTCATATCTATAAAGTTAGAGCATCCTATTACTAAAAATTGTAGAATAAATAAAGTTATGGAGAACTCATGTAAATAGTGTGCATGTATGTGTGCTTTTTTTTTTCTTCTTCTTCTTCTTAAAAGGATATTAGAATTGTACTTTAGGATTGCCACTTTTCAATTTTTTCCTTTTTTGGAAACCAGGAACTTTTTTTTCTGAAAACTGATGATGATATCTGAGATCTGATGTCTGATAGAGAGGAAGGTAAAAAATAGCAATATTCAACACTTCTCCCTTAATCACTTCAGATCTAACTTGGCTTTCAGGGAAAAGCATGCAGTAATACAGATGAACATTGTTCCTTTACACTTTTCCTGTCATCTGGAAGTTCAGAAGTAAAACACAAATGAGTGAAGGGCTCCCAAGTGTACTTAGTTTTTGAGTTTCTTAATGAATTCCCAGAAGACATGTAGTTCAGGGCTGATGGAAAAGTTTTTAAAACTCACTTTCAAAAGCCTGGTTTGTTGGGCAGTTGGTTGTTCCACTCTATACTGCATGATTTCTAGCAAATTTTTCTCTGTCCTGCTGAAAAAGAATCAATTTCAGAAGAAATTCTGTCCATAATAGACCTTCAGATATGCATTTGAAAGCACCATTCATTAGAGAGGCATGTTAAAGAACCTCTTGAAGCATTGTGAAAACTTTAAGAGAAATATTCTTTACATTTTACATCTGGAACCTGATGCAAAAGAAAATTGCATTCTGATTGGGAAAATTTCACCTCTTTTTAAGTTATCTGTTCCTTCAAATGAAAGTTTCTCAACTTAAGTCTCTGAGCAGGGAATAACAGAATAAACTCAGTGAAAACTACCTTATTTTCTGGAGAACAGTTCTTTTCTGTCTATATAATAGGATATTTTGGATACCTGTCTTTGATACACAATGTTATTCTATTCATGCCTTCCAACAATCTTCTTTCTTTGGATTCTTTTCATTGGATGCTTCTCAGAAGAAGAGATGGAATAGCTGTTAAGGTTAAAGATGCTAGAAGTGCATCAGTAGTACAGAATTGAATCTGGGACAAAAGAACTCCTAGTGTTGAGGAACTCTTATGTATCACAAATGCTATAAATCACACTTGTTTAAATCATGTGCTTGATAAGGACATTGGAATCTCCTGTGTATTGATTATTTTTCTAGCCATACACACACATAGATATATATATACACACACACTGTTTACAGTTAGTCTTCAGTTGATTTTTCTATTGTTCACATAGACTACATTTTAACTTTATTTTGTCTTCTTTAGTATCCTAATATTTAGTTTAAGTCCTGTTTCAATTTCATAGTTAAAGTAAACATATTCTCTCTCCACTATATGCTACTTTCTCTTTTCCTGTGTTTTTCCTCATAATTCTATGAAAAGGTTTATTACAAGATATGTCCTACGTCCAATCAGTATCTTAAACTGTTTTTATTTTTGGAAGTCTGTTGGACTATAATGTTATGTCATTATCCCGGTCCTGCAATAAAATAGAAATTATCTTACAGTTATTTTGTGCATCATTTTTTGTTATCTGTAAATGAATCTACTTATTGCTTCTATATATATTTTAATTTACAGTAATTATTTTTAGCACATAGCTGTAGAATAGTTCTATTCTTTTGAAGAAAAACTGCAAAACAAAAGGGAAACACAAAAACAAGTAGAAAAAAAAGCTTTTAAAACCATGAAGAGTTATGTCACACGAGACTGTCATTTGTATAGTAGCTCTATCCCAAATACCTCTCTGAGTGTCTTGGTTATTAAGAATAGATGTTTATTAGTGGGTGATTGGTTTATTTAAAGATGCAGACAATTTTAAAGTATCATGGTTCCTAGTGTAGTGATTCTCTCCACCCCCCAATAATTTAATTGCATAATACTTCAACAAATTCAAAGCCAAAAGCTATGTAGCTGTCCAGTAGAAGATGAATAGAACTGGAGAAAGAGTATTAGTTTTCTTTTTTTTTTTCCCCTAATTTATCTGTGGAGTAACAGACCAGGTTGTAAGATTTAATAGAAGATAACTAAAGCCAAACCTCACTCAGTTAGAAGAGAATATTGCAATTATATTCAGTGGACCTTGAATGAACTGTTGAAGAGTAGACATCTGACTCTGAGATAGTTTGTCAGAGTCCTTGTATTTAAGTTACTAGCAGTAGCAGGAATTTCTTTATGCAACAATGAAACTATAGTATATATTTTTTGAAGACCTCTGAATCATGTTCACTACAAATAGGCATGTTGGAAAGTGATCAAATCATGCTTTCATTAATAAGATTAGAATTTTGCCATCTTGGTCTAACAAGCCATGCTAACTGTTATCTCCAGGCAGTAGGTGTTTTCTCTTCATCTTTTAAACTTGTACTATGACCTTATTGTAAAACATCTAATTTTAAAAACTAATACTAATTTTATGATGGACACCTCTTTTTACTGTGCAACATCAGAAATGAACTTAATTTGTTAATTATGAGTTTGATAAGTTTTATTTCTACCTTTTTATAGCAGTCCAGCTTCCTTTTCCTGCATTTTTTCATGGTGTCCACATTCTATGTTTTTTCCAGAACATAGGGAAGCGATGCAGCCTCTACAGTCATTGCAGAATGGCTTTATGCAGAACACTTAAAGTAATGTTAAACTGAAGTTGGCATCTCCAAAACTTCTTTTTGCACCTCTTTTTTAAATTTACTTTATACTCTTTAATTGTAATACTGTCCAACTCAAATATTCCAAGCTTAATTGTTTTACATGAATACTTCTCAACTTGACAAGGGAATGGAGCTCACTAGAAGCTATTCACAGTGTAGCTGGGGAGTTCATCAGTTTTCTAATTAAAAAACAAAATTGATCAATAAACCAAAATTTCATGTCTTTTAGTGAACTGTCTTTTTTTTCTTTTTATTTCTTATAACCCTTACTGTATCTTATTAACAGAAGTCCTTAAGTAATGCTTCTCTTGTTTAACATCATACATTTTTTAATTTTAGAACTGAAGAGGGAAAACAATTTTAAAATTTTTGCTGCCATGTCTAATAGAATTAGTTGGGACCTTTGACTCCTGCAATCAAATTTGGTCTGTGCCTATGCTGAAACTTGATC
>JAWLRI010001251.1:0-11917 GCA_034781795.1 Crypturellus tataupa
GTGAATCCATGCTGACTAGTCCTGAGCACCTTCTTGTCCTCCATGTGCCTGGAGACAACGGCCAGTATGAGCCGTTCCATCACTTTTCCAGGGACGGAGGTGAGGCTCACTGGCCTGTAGTTGCCCAGATCCTCCTTCTTCCTCTTTTTGAAGACTGGCGTGACATTGACCTTCTTCCAGTCCTCCAGCACTTCCCTCATTCTCCAGGATCTTTCAAAGATGATGGAGAGCGGCTTGGCTATGACGTCCACCAGCTCACGCAGCACTCTGGGGTGCATCCCATCAGGGCCATCAGAGCCTTGATTCTTCTACTATCACAGGTTTGGGGTATTTCCTTCAAGAAAACTCTAACTCACAAAGGAATTGTCCAGATTCCTTCGGGAACAGAGTGCATGCACTCATGGCCAAATCAGGCCTGATAGCAGTAGGCACAAAGAAGACCCTGGTGGGTCAGGGACTCAAAATTATCATTGCAATAAGAGCCTGCAGTGAGCCTCCATCACAAAAGAAAGCCTGCAATGAGCCACAGGGATTAATCCAATTTGCATGTAAGTGGGGGAATTAAGTTATACTTTTGGCCAGAAAAATAGATATGTGGTATACTTTTGCTCCTAGTCATCCTTTTCATGGCTTTTCTAACCATATTGACTCTTTTTGTATTTTAGAAATAAGATATTTTTATTTGTTTTCATTTAACCTGTCCAGGCATAACATCGAAGGCATCTGACAAACACCCAAGCACATTGTCCAAACATATATCAGCTACTGTCTTGCTCCTGCAGAGCTCAACACTCCACCACACGGAATCCAGGGTAGCTAAAAAATACTAAATATCTCCATTATAGTTTAGTGATCGTGTTGGCAGTTGATTTCTATAGCATAGGCTTTGCAGATGAGAGAAGTAGAGAAACTCTAGTGCCTGGTGTCAGGAAACCTGCTTGGGCCTTACCAACTACCCAAACCCACAGCTCCACATTCTCTTGCAACATCTTTGCAACCTCTTTGTTTCCCCAGGGTAGATCTAAAAACAGGCCCTAGGGTATACCAGTTTGCAGTTGTGTATTTGCATATTCACTTTGTTTCAGCTGCTTGTCTAAGTTGAAAACAAATTTTTATTTCTTCTTTTCTGTTGTGAGTTCTATAGCTCTAAGTCAGGCCATGGGATAGACTGGAGAAAGAGCAGCAAGAACAACAAAACCCCCAAAGACTGTCTTGTGCGTGGGTGCTTTTGCAAGTGGAAGGTCAGAATTTAATTGCCTGTGACTTATGAGGTCATAGTGGTCATAAATTTCTAGTGTTAAGACACTATGTGAGTATTAATACATTCAAGAATTTTCATCAGTTTTAGGGCAGGCTCTTATTCAACTGACACGATGTACTGCAAGGCAAATTACTGTTCAGAAATCACAGTTTCAGTAATTCAACCCAGAGTGGCAAACCATACCACTGGGCTGGTACCAAATCACACAGTACAATAATGAATAGCAGATAGTCAAGGTAAGCAAGTCACAAACAATTTCATAAGCACTGAGGTAGAATTTTCATAATAAGCATCACTTAAAATCACTATCTGTGTTAACTAAATAAGTCAATGATTGTTTAATGAGAATAGAATTTGTTAATAACGATGCGTGATAAACACATTCTGTTCAATGGTTCAGATTGCATAATCATCTCAGTTCTTTGGTCAATCAAGTTGGAAATTTCATGAGAACCCTTGAGACTTACAATGTTTTCAGTATTTCCTGCTTTGGCTAAACTAGGAATATATGAAAATATCTTTCTCCCACTGTTTTGGTACTTCTGCTAGAGGGTGTCACCAAGAATATAAAGGCATTTAATCACAGAAAGGATTAATTTTGTTTGGGCTCATGGGATAGTAAGCTGTATTATTCATCATATATTATAATGGCATATTTACATAAGCACATTTCAGTAAGCCTTATTTCCATATTTCTAATGTAAAGCTGTTTCATCATCTTCTGAAACACCCAGATATACCTAGGAGACCAAAAGGCTTCATCTTGCCCAGACATTTCTACATATGTTTTCTTGAATACTACAGTGCTCTGTATTAAACCTGAATTCAGACATATGAGCAGTAAGCTTTATCTGTTGAAAGGATGATCTGAGGTGACCGAGCAGATACTGTTTAATAAGAAAATTCTTTGAAAAGTTTTCAGAACACATTTCGGTTCAGAAGACTTCTGTCTTATCTGAACAGCAGAATCTGTGGTTTCAGCTGATTTTTAGATCATGTCTGTATAGTTATTCTAAAATTAGCATCGGTTCCAGATCATTTAGATTCAAACTACCTGAATTTTCCTATTCAAAATCAGTCAAAGAAAGCAAATAAGCATAGATGTGAAGCTGTTAAGAAAAACTATTTGTGTCTTTTTTTTGTGTGTGTGTGTGTCAAATCAAATAAATAGCATCAGATTTTGCCGAGACTATGGAGAAACCACAGTTTGGCAAATGATGCATTTGTTCCAAATAAAATAAGAGACTCATAGACTTTAAAAAACTTAATCAGTCTGCATTGTAACAAAACCTTTTAGCAAGCTGTCTCAAGGGCAAACCACACACTGGACTGTGTTAGCAAGAGCAGAGTTGGTGGGCTGGCAAATATGATATTCCTCTCCTCTCAGTTTTGCTGCACCCCTTCAGCTCTGTCCCACTTTGCACCCCCAGACAGAGGAAAACATTGACAAACCACAGCAACCATGCGGTTCCATTAATATGATTCCATTAATAGTGATACCATTAGAAATTAGGAGTGTAAATCACAAAGTTATTTCAGCAACTTAGTAAACTTGAAGAAAAAACTTGAAAAACTTGAAATCTTCACTCGTTCTTCTAAAACTTTCTTCTAAATCACAAGAGACAGCAAAGCATTCAAAAGTCACTAGCATGGTTTCATTAAAAAAAATGAAAAAATCCTGAAAAAAATCAGGAAATGAAGAAAAAAGACACTTTGTTATTTGTCTTCTGGTTTGTGTTTAGCTTGTTTTTTGTGTGTTTTGTTTTTTTGAATCATGTCACATGTTCATGCTAGCTCTTATTTACACTCCTTCTAATGCTGTTTCCAGGACCTGGGAATTTTCCAGTAAAATACCAGCTATTGCAAAACATCATAATAAAACAAAAGCAATACTAAATCACTGCTTCTTTTTCAGGTCCCTATCTTCAACTGTATTTATATTTCTTACCTCATAAAAGCATTAATGTGGGTAAAATATTAAACGTGTGGTGGTCTCAGCTGGCGTAAAGAAAGGCATCTTAGCATTTACCATGCTACTGGCTCTTAAGAAGAGCTTCTGAAAACCCCCTTTAAATGAACTACCATTTTATTCTTCCTTGGTTCGTACTTCCCATAAAAATGTTATAATATTTCTGCACCAGAAAAGCGAAACTGCTGCTGACATTGCTGACAGGTTCTGCTTAAATAAAATGTGTGTGCTTAAACAATAAAAAGCAACTACAGGAAAAAATAGCAAATACTTTTCCAGTGCTTTATGTAATTTAATTTAAAAGCAATGTCAAGCAGCTGTATTTGATACTTTGCCACAAAGGAAAATAACTGCTAACACATAAGGACTCAAGACCTAATCGTCTTTTAAAATGGTCGTAGCCCATTACTATATTAAAGTGAATGAATATAAATACACACAAATATAGGCTACTAAATTAGGAATGCAGCCAAAGACAATTGCTAAAAAAGAGTCAGTCTGTTCTGGAATGAGCATATAAAAACAGTTTTCTGAGCAGATAGTATCTTCTTGCACAATGTGGATTACAATAAATAAAATGGAGGAAAGTGCGGAGTCTGGCTCTTGGCATGCAATAGAGGTCAGGCCCTGAGCCTTCAGTCTTCCTCTCTCTCCCTCTTTAAGTCCCTTTAAATCATTCCGTATGCAGTGTATCAAATACAATCCCCTTCTTCCCATACATCCAAAAATTTGGAAGAAACAGAGCTAAGACTGGATATACCTCAGTAACTTAAGCTTTATTTTGATATGGTAACTCCCTTCCCCCTGTCACCTCCCCAATTAAACACTCATCCAAACATCCAAAAACATGAAAAAAATTTAAAAAAAAAAAAAAAAAAAGAAGGAAATTCACGGGTAAAAACTCTAAAACTGAAAACTGCTCAGGTCTCTTAGAGGATGGATGCGTGCAAGCATTCAGTCAATCATCATTGTATTGCAGTGACTACCAAACCACATGGTTTTGCTCAATACTCTCTAAATTCAGATTAGATATAAGTTCAAAAAGAATAATCAATACTTTGATGGATGTTTGATGGATTCTGATGATTTGTTCCAAATTTAAATTCAAAACTATGAAATATTTTACTTCCCGCTTTCCCATCTTTATGCTTTTTTCAGTAAATGTATTGCTCGTTAAAAATAATTCTTCCCTAGTTTTAGGTTTTATTGCATGCAAACCTGTAACACAAACCACAGCCCAGGCCACGCGAGCGGGGTTTGTGGTGCCCCTCAGCACAGGTCTCCGTGGGACGAGAAGGCAGAGGCAGCCCCACGGCGCTAACCCTGTTGCGTCAGGCAGCGAACACGTGACCTTCCAAACGAGCTTTGCAAAACTGCTTTATTTTCTGTTTTTAGCCTGCGGATGCACTGCTGTTTAATAGCAGGCATGTGACACCAGAACCATTCATGTCCTCTATTAAGAACTTCCTCAAAACTACTCAGTGCAAAATTATCACTTGGTTTTCTTTCTTTTATGCCTAGTACTTCAAAAGGTCAGCAAGGTTCTTCTAAAAGGTGATGACCTGCTATGAAAAGCAATGTTTTTGATCTCATTCTCCCTCAGTTCAGCTCATGTATCCTTTTGCAATTTTTATTACTCCTTCCAGTATTATTCTACAATATTTGCTTAAATAGGGTTGATATTTTCAGATGATTCAAATATGAGCAGTCAGAATTTGTGACACTGTTCATAAGAATTCCTTAAGAAATTCATGCAATTTCTACTTCATAACTTGCCTGCCCAATGCAACAGATGTAGCCTCTTATATTTGGATACTTTCTTTGAAGCACTGTATCATACATACATTTAATTATAATATGATACATCTGAAAAAAAAATGTCAAAAAAGCAGAGCAAAACATGAACAAGCAAAGAATATGTGGAATGAGTGTGATTATTTTTTCATATATGCAAGGAATTTGCTCGGGAGACATCTGTAAAATATACCCTAGTTAAGAATGACAAGGTAAGAAACAAGTAGGGAAGACTGACTGTGAAATAATTAAATCCTTATTTTTAGGAAAAAGAAGAAACAAGTATAGAAAAACAGAAATGGACGCCTCAAAGCAGATTTCAGGAAGCCAAACCCGGAAGGGTTTTAAAGGTGTAAAGGGTTTATGAAAAGCTATTAGTCCTTTGAAGAAGTGACAGCAAAATTAAAACCCCCAATGCACAGGAAGGAATGGATACACAGAAAGAGCTCAGGACCTTTCCACAGAGCTCAGACATGAGACAGAAGTATTCAGAAAGTGGAAACTAGGACAGATAGCTACGGACAAGTATAAAGAACTCCCTCTCAGATCAGAGGCCTGGAAAACATGAGCTGTAAGAGCAAGCTGAAGGAAGGTGGTGATTTGGAAATTGAAGAGAAGATGAAGGTAAAATATGGAACATGGTCCTCTCAGGTACAGAAAAGACTGTCAGGAAAGGTAGAGGGCAGTCAGTTCTCCTCCTTTTCACCAAATCACACAATCCCAGAATGGTTGAGGCTGGAAGGGACCTCTAGAGATCATCCAGTCCAGCCTCCCTGCTCCAGCAGGGACACCCAGAGCACGGGGCACAGGGTGGCATCCAGGCGGGTTTGGAAGATCTCCAGAGAAGGAGACTCCACAAGGAGCCTCTCTGGGCAGCCTGTGCCAGGGCTCTGTCACCCCTCAGGAAAGAAGTTCTTCCTCACATGGAGGTGGAACTTCCTGTGTTTCAACTTGCACCCGTTACCCCTTGTCCTGTCACTGACCATCCGGGAGAAGAGCCTGGTCCCATCCTCCCTACAGTCACGCCTCAGGTACTTGAACATGTTGATCAAATCTCCTCTCAGCCTTCTCTTCTCCAGACTAAACAGGCCCAGCTCCCTTAGTCTTTCCTCATATGACAAATGCTCCAGTCCCTTAATCATCTTCATGACTCTCTGTTGGACCCTCTCCAGAAGCTCCATGTGGCTCTTGTCCTGGGGAGCCCAGAACTGCCCCCAGTGCTCCAGGTGCGGCCTCCCCAGAGCTGAGCAGAGGGGCAGGATCCCCTCCCTGGACCTGCTGGCAACGCTCCTCCTGATGCAGCCAGGATCCCATTGGCCTTCCTGGCCACGAGAGCACACTGCTGCCTCATGGGTAACCTGTTGTCAATCAGGACTCCCAAATCCCTCTCCACAGAGCTGTTTTCCACCAGGTCAGCCCCTAATCTGTACTGGTGTCTGGGGTTATTCCTCCCCAGGTGCCCAGGACCCTGCACTTGTGCTTGTTGAGCCTCATGAGGTTCCTCTCTGCCCAACTCTCCATCCTGTCTAGGTTTCTCTGAATGGCAGCGCAGCCCTCAGGAGTCTCGGTCACTCCTCCCAGTTTGGTGTCATCTGCAGACTTGCTGAGGGTGCCCTCTGTGCCCTCGTCCAAGTCATTGAACAAGTTGAAGAGCACGAGGCCCAGTACTGACCCTTGCGGGACACCACTGGCCACAGGTCTCCAACCAGACTCAGCCTCATTTATCACCATCCTAAGAAACAATGATTCCCCTTGTATGCAGAAAGTTTCCACACATGACTCCAGTTATTGAGTAGGATGATATAAATATGCTGATCAGAGGAAAGAGAGACAGTTGCTCCAAGTGTTTTGCTGACAAGTCCATGTGAAAGTAGCGTTGCTCCCTGTTTCAGTTTGGGAGTGGGTGAGGCAAGGCTGCTGTTCGAACTGCAGAAGAATTAAGCTTTAAGAATTAAGTTCAGCTTCACGTGGAATTTATTTTTGTGGCTAACCCCGACAAAATCAATATGAGTATAAGCAGTAATTCTGGTAGTGATGAAGGGTTGTGCTCTCAGCTGTTCCTCAGAGGAGATACCTTGTAAATTTTGTCTGTAAATATGTACTTACTTATTGCTCTGGAAAACAATAATAACAGAAATGGGGTAATATGAACATACTGAATATTTCAATAAAAAGTAGTTGAATTTACTCCAAAATTCCACTTTCTTAATTGCAAAGTGCGCATCCATGATGGACTAATGGAAGAGAGGGTGTCCAGAAGCAGACTTGTTCTTCCCCTGCCAGGCATGCATTGAATAGATCTTCTGTTTATAACGCAAGTTGCAGAATATCTGTTTTTAGTTTGATCTTTCACACATTCATTAATGTTCCCTGATAGGAAAAACACTGAAAGAGGATGCTGTCCATCCCGACCCTGATCCTTGTTGTAAAATGATTAATGACACTAATCAGTGAGGCCTCAGCGATTGCTTCAGGATTTGCTGATGGAAAAGACTGTCTGAAAGCATAAAACAAATCTCTTTATATACAGATTTGGTATGCTTCCTTTAGTATTGATATTTAGTATCTTGTTGGTGGGGCTTTCTGTGAAGAAACATTAGATGATCAATTTCAGACAATTTCAGTTTCAACCTTCTAATGATAACTTCTCATCTCTCTTTCTTATTCTAAAATATAAACTTCCTTACTATGCCTTGCTAGTTAGCAAGTGTCTGCTTGGAAGATTAACTGGACGATTGTTGTCTTCACTGACCCTTAATTGGGCACTAAATCTAGAGATTACCATGCAGGGCTGTTTGGTTTCCTGTCCTTTGAAAAGTCAAGCTGGCTTGATCACCTGCTGTGCAATTAACATCTCTACTTCCTTAATATCTGTCATCAAAATATTTTCCCTGGAGAAAGAGGAGCTCTTCTTCATGAGTTGCTACTCACCTTATGAAAACTTGTTTTAGTGACACTACATGTAAAGTATTGAATAACTTTCTCATGCTGGTAACATTCAGAATCTCTCAGCTTTGTCAGTTTATATCAACTAAAGATCTAGCTCCTAATCTTTTTATATAGCTATTTCAAATGTTTTATGCAAATATGCAAATTTTTGAATGAACTAGGCTACTTGTTGGTAGTTGTGCACGTCTGTTTTCAGATTCATAAGAACTTGAAGCAGCAAATCTGTGGGGAATAGAGCCAGGGTACAATGCTAATAGGATTTTACAGGAGAGATGGGAAAGCAGTTCCACATATTGGTTCTCCTTATCTAATGTATGTGTTTTTTTTTTTTGTTTTTTTTTTTTTTTACTATGGAGCATTTTAAACACAACTTTACTTGAAGTTATTTGAAAAGATTTGTTGAACAAATGCTTAAACCAGACTTAGTTTTCATACATAAATTACAGATGTAAATTAAATCTATTGATTAAATTATTTTTTAAAGTGATAGGTACTTCCAGGCACAGAAAGTTGCATCATTTTAATGCACTATTTACAGCTGTGTCTTTTTCCAAGCTGATTAATCTTTCTGTGCTAGCTAAGCAATAGAAAATGATGAGGTAGCAGCATGTGGACGTCCTATGCTCCTCTCTGTGGATGTGACTACTTTGACGCAGGAGTGTCCATCCTGAAATCCTGCCAAAATCTTTGGTCTGTCAGCTACCAGCTTTCGTTTAATCCAGTAGTTAAGTCAATAACTTCCGTAATGCTGCACAAGCCTTGTAATGCAATCTTTAATCTGATTTGCAGCACATGAATAATTTAGCATGTGTTAGACCACATAAGTCATTTGTCTCATAGTAATAAGCTGTCAAGTAGTTCCTTTAGTCTCAGGATAAGTACCAGGGTCTTGAACTTGAGTTTTACAGTTTCAAGGAGATATTTTATCTGGAGAAAAAAAAAAAATTTATGTAAATACTATTGAAAATTAAACCCCATTGAGCATTTTGGGAAAACCTTCAGGAATGCAGCCTTTGAGATCTGAAAGGCAGTTTTGTGTTCAAGGTTATTAAAAGAAATTGCGAGTGAGTGCTTTGTTCAAAGATATTAACTACAACCGAAATCTACCGCATGAGAGTAGATGTATACTTCTGCACTGAAATTTATCTTATATTTGACAGAGTGCTAGCTGGCAAATTTATCCCAACTGGAGCAATAGAATTGGCCAGCTATGAAAGTACACTCCGATAGCATGTGTAAGATGATTCTTTAAAATTAAGTATGTGAATTTTCCTGTAGGTTACACCTGTGTTCTTGCCCAAACACCTGCCAACGGCACACAGTTTGCTTTTTCCCAAGATCCCCATGCTCAGGGTCTTCAGTGTCCTGCCAGGTTCTAAGAGCTCTGGCTCTGCTAGGTGAACTACTTAGTCATGTTCCCGTGTTAAATATTCTCATATTAAAATAGTCTTGCCTGTTTAAGATCAGGTGTCTTTATTGCTTTGCTAGATTAAGGGCAAGCTGCTGAGTTATAACAAGATTTAATCCTTAGTAGCAAAGTACAGAAAAGTTAATTTTTTTTTAACGTTGGAATATAAATGTTTTACAACACTAGAAATATTGTTTAATTTCCTATGTAATGTATGAATAATTATCTTAAAATGTTTTTCTTTTGGCAATTTAAAATTTTCTTTTTTAAAGGATACTATGTGGGGAGGATTCTAGATACAAACTCAGACATTTTTTTTTCTTGTCATAATACTTGGCATTATATCAATGCATTATATTTCTTTAAACAGAATGGAATATATTTTCACTTATATAGAGAAATTCTCTTACTTTGGAGTAGATTATACAAATAACATAAAGAGCTGGATTTTGTCTTTTGGATGATTGATGGTAAAACTAAATATTTATATATATATATAAGTCTGGGAAAAATTACCACTGTACTTGAGAAAAGTGTTTATAGCCTGAAAGAATTACCATTTCCATCAGTAGACCTAAATTCTTTTCATTAGCAATACATGTACATTTGAGTTGAGTGTCAGCTCAAAAATTCCTGTCTGCATAAACGCAGCTGGATGTTACCGTGACTTTCAGCTGAGATGCATCTGTTTTCCTGCTGTGATATCTTTTGGGTATTGAATGTTTTTCAAGTAGAAAACTCTTCTACCTTCATGGCAGGTAGAAACTTAAAATATAACTTTAATTCTGTTTTAGCAATTTTGTTCTGAAAGAGATGGTAAGCTGGTTTTACAGTTAGATCCTTCCTGCACATATCCTGTCCCTCAGGTTACTGTCTGGAGCTGATATGACATATCCCACATTTATCTCTCTTTGGCTTCCTCGAGTAGTTTCTGGGATGACTTAGCTTTCAGGGCGAGTCCAGAGCAGTGTTCAAACTCTGGATTCGTAGGAAGGCTCCTTAACAGCATCTGATAACTGATAACCAGTTGTTACCCTGTCTTCAGTTTAAAGGGACCCACCCAAGTAGAAAGTGCCATTTCCAATTATAATACTTCATTATATGTTCTTTAGCTTATGTAGCACTCTTAATGATACAAAACTCTCTCTGTTCCGTGCTTCTAGTCTGTCACAACAATGAGCCTTTTAATAATCCTCAAATTGGTGTCAAACCATGCATAATAATTGCCGTTTTAGGACAGAGACCTTCATTCTTTAGCAGTGGTGCCTTTTTTTTCCTCTTCCCCTGGAAAGTTTTTTTATTTACAGTGAAAAATCTTTGTTTCAGTGATTCAGTGATATTATTCCTGGTTGTTTTCATATCCTGGGCTTCTACACAGACTAGGTGAATGGAATGCTATTCATATCAATTGAGACAATTTGTTATTTCTGCTTCTTAACACAGCCGAGTATATAACACTGACAAGGATGCTATAAAAACAGGCATTCATCCAAGTGCTGCTGATGACTCAAACTGTAATATCAGCTCACAAGAAAAGTCTTTAGGTCCACAGCCCTTTTAGATTGTGTTGAGCTGAAGGGCTCTAACTCATTTCATCAGCAGAATGACTTGTCTTATTGGCATTCAGTGGAATGAGGATAAGCAGGCAAAGTGATTTCAGCTATGCATATTGAGCCAAACCTGTCTATATTACATTATACAAACACTGGAAGATTTTCTGTTGGTAGCACATATCTTGCCATGACTTCACACGTGAGAAGTCTACACACTGCAAAGATAAGTAAAGGCCTAAAAGCAGTTTACAAGGATATGCATGTACATGTTGGGTACTTACATAAACATGTGATTCAGTGCAGCACAGGACCTGAGAGCCTGGTTTAATATTCTATTTTTTCTTTTCTTTTCAGCAGTCTTAGTTTTTGGTGATGGAAATATTTTATGTGCTCATACATGTTATAAATTCTTGTGTCCTTTCCTATTCTTGAACTGATGGAATAATGAAATATAGCAATTGTACAAACAAACAAACAAACAAAAAAAAAACCCATATACACACGCTAAAAAAAAACTGCAGCAAGAAGAAAAACACCTTTGGTTCTGGAATAGTTGTACATGTGTTACTTTGGCAAGCAAGTCTAAACTAAAGGAGGTTACAGGGGAAAAAATTTTCTCATATTTGGAGTTCAGCGAGTTAATGAAGATGGCAAAAGCAGAAATTCTTTCCTAGGCATAGTTTTAACAGAACAAAAAGGTTTTCTTTACTCTCCTGTTGGTCTCAAGTTCAGGAGCTATCTAAACCTAAATATATTACCTTGAAAAGCAAGTTTTGCTTAACAACAAAACTGCTATGACTTACTGTGGGTTTAACATGCTGCTCTAACCAGAGTAGAGGGAAACAAATATGTAGGATTTCTCTCTTTCCTTGTCTGCCTTCCTACTGTCTATACTGACTATATTTATGTCCCAATGGAGAAGTGTTTAAATTCAATTGTGATTGACCATACTCCAGCATTACTATAGAAAATGGCCAAGAAGG
>JAWLRI010001252.1:0-11904 GCA_034781795.1 Crypturellus tataupa
GCCTTTCAGTATATAAAAGTTAACATTCTGAGCAACTGGGGAAACAAAGAATACACTTGTCTTTACCATCTTAAGTTGCATGGCAAAAAAAATCACAGTCACGACTGAATTTGGTATTTAGAAACCTTCCAAAAAAATCTATGATTAAAGAAATAATAAAAATAAAATCTGTGGCTCTTGTTTTTGATGTACATTTATGTAATTTCCTAGATAGTTTCTTGCTTTCACATACTGAGTTGCTCCTTGTTTTTTTCTCTTTCTCTTTCCAGTACTGATCTTTTCCTAATAAAGTCAGAAGAGAGAATGCGCCTGGGGCCTTTTTTTCTCCTTAGTCACTTAGTCCTGAACTAAGGCTCTCCCAATGCTTTCAGAAAGAAGCTGGAACCTGACAGAGTATGGGGGTGGGATCCTCAAACCAGCAAGTCCTTCCTTTCCAAGCGCACCGTGGCTCTGCTTGCCGCCTGAAGAAACCGCTGAACTGGATGAATAGTGACACTATCCAGAGAAGCACTGCAAGACAGAATCACAGAACGGCTGAGGTTGGAGGAGACCTCTGGAGATTATCTAGTGCAACTCCTCTTTCAGACTTTCCTCATAGGAGATATGCTCCAGTGCCTTAATTGTCTTAGTAACTGTATGTTGGACTTGCTCCAGTAGGTCCATGTCACTCTTAAGCTGCAAAGCCTACAGCTGGACATAGTACTCTAAATGTGGCCTTACAAAAGCTGATTAGAAGGGAGGACCACAATTGATGGAAGAGCAAATTTGCTAAGAGATGATTCCCCTTGCATTCCATCCAGTCCTCAGAGGTTAAATGGACTGGGGAAGAGTGGACTCTGCTCTTACTAGGGGTGCCAGATACTATGGTAGCTAAAGCCCGGCTCTGGCTGCGCTGGATCCACAAACAGTCCGTCCACTATAGGTCCAGGCACATTCAAAGCAAGTAGTCAAAGTCATGGATAGTGTGATTTATTCAAATTCAGTGAGTGACTGTGCTCTGGAGAGGTTGGACGGCAGTATAGTTTCACTGTTTTTATGACTAGTTACTGCCTATTTCATGCATTTGACAAGAAACTTTGCGTATCCACCTCATGACTCCAGTAACCATTACACATTGAAAGTTAGTTTCAAATTAGAGTTTCAGTACCCAAGGCATTGATTGGGTCATCGCTTGTAAAGGGGTATAAGCGGAGAGTTGAATTATCTTTGTGTTAATAGCTTTCATTATAGATGATTTTACACAGGATATTGCCATACTTATGATATTTATAATCACAATGAACAGTACCACATATTGTATTAAACTCTGATTCTAACCAGTAACACCAAATCAAAACCAGCTAAGCACCTTTGACAGCCACCTAGTATTCACTGATTTTTGGAGGTCACAGGTATCTTTTGCCACCTATCATATCTTCTATGGTTTTGGTGTTGAGGTCCTGTGTAACATCAGAGAGATAATTGCAGCAGTCAGTACTGGAGACCTTTAGGTAGCCACAAAGTCCATTTTGGTGTAACAACATCAAGTCCAGCACCATGCAGTTCCGAAGGACCATTTTTGATGTACCTTGTAAAAGATCATTAAGCAACTAGGTACTAGTATCAGTAGCATTAGCTATCTTTTCTACTTGATAGGCTATCTTGCTTTTATTTGCATGGTAGCAACCCCAAATCCTCAGTATCCTTTCATTCCCCAGGCTGTGTGGGTAACTTCTTCTGGATCTTGCCACTCCTCTGCATCTTCCTTCAGTTCTCTTTCCACCCATTTTGCTCAAGCCATCCAGTGGAGTTGGACAGGAGGCCTCTCCCATGTAGGGCACAGTGTTGGGAGGCCCAAGGTACAATGGACTTCCAATAATCCAGCCCATAAGGCAATATCCATATTACTGTGATTGCAGGCCCAGACCAAACCAGCTTGAGCATCACCAGAGGCAATACAGCAATCATTATGAAGTGAAAAGTTTACACCTACTGAATCGTATTTTATTCTGTGATTATGGCACAGACAGTGCCATTTTAGGGAAAGGTAAACTGGCCAATAGTATGTGACCCATGTGTTGTTCCCAAATGGAGCAATTTATCATGTTTTGGCAAGACCACAACCCCAGCTCATTTGATGCTGAATTGAAAGAAAATCCTAGGCCAAATAGCGTAAAAACCATGAAGTTCAGAGGATCCTCACCCATCTTGAATCAAGAGCAGTTTAAGTTATGAATCTTTCTGGGTAGGAATATGGGGGGAGAAGGGTACTAGTCTTTTATTGATAACCAATTCATCTCTTAGGCTTCTGTAAGAGTCAGAGTGCAGTCCCACAGTCTGTTATTTCTCAGCAAATTATATAAGAGGCGGAAGTTTACAGAAAAATCAGGGACATGTTCCCTGCAGTATCTTAGTGTTCCCATTAGCTGTTGAAGTTCCTTCTTGTTCTGGGGTAGGCATCCCTTTTCAATTTCTGTTAATGTATCCCTGGCACAGCTACAGCTCCTGCTAGCCACCAAGCTCCCAGAAATAAAACATCTTGCACAGGGCCAGGAAACTTTCATGAGTTTAGAAACACAGACATAATCTAAGAAATTCTCACTCTGAAAATATTTCAGACTCTGGTTCCTGCATCCAGCTAATACAGACTAGCTATAGGAAATAGTATCTGCAGGAACTGCTTGTCAAAAATGTGTTGCTGCTGTTGTTGAATTATGATTGTAAATTTTAGTACAACCTTAACTATGTCTGACATGCATCTCTTCCAAAAGTCTCATTTTCAGCTGAATTATCCATAGAAGCAGTGCTGACCACATGACACCATTTTATGCATCAGTCATTCAGAGTCCAAGATTTTAGGGGAGAGTTCTATAATCCTCATTAAGAGAAGAATATCTCAAAAAAAAGGATGCAACTGGATATGTCCTAGAATATAGCACTTACTAGTTAATGCTTTTAAACAAGTGTTTTCTACTGATGGAAGAACATGTTTTTCTGATTGAATTGGAATATGTGATAGAGCAACATGTGAAACCTTAGCTATTTCTATAATCTAATTGATTGGCACATCTAACTGTGCCAAATCTTAAAAGTGTTTTAACATATCACGGAGCAATGCACATACTCTGTCATGAGTCATCTGAGTGGTAAACAAACTGTAATGGTCTGAACTTTTCAAGTTAGGTGTTGAGGTCTGCAGTTAAAAAAAGAACCAGTGAAAAGGCATCCACAGATCATATCCATTTTTAATTTGCTTCAGGAAGGACACTGTACATTGACACTCCATATGTCCACTGTATATGGACATTATTCCATATTCCATTATTCCATTCCATTTAATTTGTGTAGGAAAAGATTTCTGAGCAACATCCTTTTGATAAAAAGGATAAAAAAATCAAATAGCTCTGAGTTCAAAGCACAGCTGTTGTAAGCACATTTCTTATGAATGAGTAGTTTTAATCTAAGACCAAGAAAAAGTCCTTATTTATGGATATTGTCATTTTTCTGATGGCACCTCTTAGGGTCTAATATATAGGAATACTAGGTGAGTAGTATTAGTTTAGGACAATGCGCACCTAAGCCTCTCTCCAGATACAAGAAGTGAATGGAAGAGTGTAAGAAGAGCACAAACATATGGTGATATAAGCAGCATGATATTGATGGAATCAGTGTTGTTATTTGGAGTCAGAACACTCACCAACAGAGTTAAATCTCATCTGATCACTACAGAGAAGGAGGGAAGGCAAACACAAATCAACCAACAATTCATGATGAAATAAAGTTGTAGTAGTAGTGCTCCAATGACTGGTCCTCCTGATAGCGTTGAAAGACTGTTGTGGGTAATGTATCTGATCTTGCCTCTCAGGCATAAGACACAAACCCCAGCTCTCCAGCAAAAGTAACTTCTTTAACAGTGTTCAAGCCACTGAGTTACAAACACATCCCTAAGACAAACACTGATAATTTATTCAAACAGAATCTCACTTCCAGATTTGTATCATGCCTCTTTTCCTAAAAAGATCTCTTTCCTCCTTATGAATAAGCACTCTTTAAAAATTATCTCATGATCACTTTTGAACTTAAATATATACCTACATCCTCTCTGACCCTTGAAAAGTGGATTTGGGAGCTCAACATTCCTGCCACCAGGATTCTTGACAAAGGGCACCTCTTACACACTGTTGTGCCTCTTGCTTTGAATAATTTTGCATCCTTCCAGTATCTGAACACTCATATATTGCCAGGGGATTTAAGAAACAGTAATGCTAATTCAACCTTCTTTAGAAGGGCTCTTTATAGAGCCCTTCAGAATGTTTTTATTCCTTTCTTTCCCACTTGGTTTATTTTTCTTTGTAGATGTTTCCCCTGAATAACCTCAGTGAATAATTAAATTGAAAAACAGCCTCTAATTAAACTGGACTAAAAACAGTTAAACCAGTCTTTTACTGAATTGGATGGAGTTTGATTAAAAAGGAGAACAGTGGATAAAACAGGTACTTGTACTTCTTAGAAATAGATCACTTTTCTCATCTCCTCAGACACTGGATTTTGGGGGCTTAAAAACTTTTCTAGACATAGTACTGTAAAATAAAAGGTGGAAAAAAAAAGGCAAAAAATAAAAAAAACAACTGCTATGTGTGTTTTTAGGTAGCACTGTTTAAACAGAAAGAAGCCCTTGTGTTGCACACTGTAACTCGTGGTCATAGGTCAAAATCAGCAATCTTGGAATACCTGAATTGAGACCAACGTAAGGACCTGGAATTTTTTGTTGTTGTTGCTTTTTAATAGAGAGAATCCCTTACTTACACAATAAGAATTATCAGGAAATAAAAAAAAAAAAAAAAAAAAGAAACAAAACCTCCTGAAATCAGAAATGTTTACAGTTTTTGAAAAAAATAACTGAGCTACTCTGGTCATCCCAAACCACAAGAACACAGATTCTTATATATGGCAAACTGTACTTTGCAAGATCTAACAGTGTTGATGGAAAACTCTAATCATATGGTGTTGCTCAGCTTCAACACAAATATAAAAGAAAGCACAGCCGTGCTATAGTATACAGTGCTAAGCAAAGCCCTGAAAGTAAAAAAGTTCTTCCGCACATGGAAATGGAACTTCTTGTGTTTTAATTTATACCCATTATCTCTTCTCCTGCCACTGGCCACCACTGAGAAGAGTTTTGATAGATTTTCTCTCGTTTTCAGTCCTGCTCAGGTTTCCAAGAAGTCTTTGTCATTAATGCTTATCTGATACCTGTGCACTGAATAACCACAATTTCTTTGAATAAATGAGTTTACTACATGTTGTTTAAATTTGTGGTGTATTTCTCAGTTTCCATTTCTATTTTAATAAATAAATAAATAAATTAATAAATGGTTAATGATTAGCTTAATTTTACTTTCACTTTTTATGAGGATGCAGTTTAGAGACATTTTTAGATTGGTGGTAGTTTGCCAGTTAAAATAGAACAAATGAGTCTTAACTACAATAAGAGTGGATGCTGAAGTGATTGAGATCTTTATAGGGAGTAGCTGATGAGATTTAAACTTTTAAACAAATTCAACAAACTTCTACGACTTTTCATAAGAAAAAAAAGTGAAGCTGAAGACAGTTATTAAAAAAAATCTAATAGCTAATGATAACTAATGACTAATAACTAATCAATATCAAAGATTAACCAATATTTGAAGTAGTATTTTCAGTATTTAGGTATGCTCACTAAAGTTTCAAGGTACTCTTTCATATGCAGAAACAGTTAATTACTCCACACTGGCACACATAAAGAACAATAAACAATGAATATGAAATAACTGAGCATAAATCTGCATTATTGTCATCTATGTAATGTGATAGCAGTTCAGGCAATGTGTAAACTGAAACTGCCTACATAGTTATTAATGGAAAAAAGGAATCTTCAGCAGTTGCAAATACATTAGTTCACATGCATATGGCAATAGTGTTCAGTAGCTAGATGCTATTTGAAAGTTAGTTCAAAATAAAAACTACAGCTTCTTTAAAAGTGTAAATTCTGCTTAATGTCGTATTATCATTGCATTTTAATGGAACTTTTTCTCAAAATTTACTCGACTTGTTCTAAAATATAAGCATACTTTTTAATTTGATGTTCTCTGAAGTTCATTGGTTGTCCTCCAAAGTATTTTCTTCTGATCACATTGAGATGAGTGTATAATGGAAGCTAATGGAGTTGTAAATCACAATATAGTGGCTATTCATTGTATGATTTGTCCTGCTCATACCTTCACAAATGGTAGAATGATGGTAATATTTATGAAGTATGCAGAAGCTTTCTTGAAAGGAAGCACAGCCCCAATGAGTCTTAACTTTATCCTGAATGCTAAACAAATACTAACTTCAAAATAATGAGATAAAGATTTCAGCCAAATATTATCCCTGTGTACTCTTTTTAATGTGCTGTTTCTCTGGGCACTTTTATCTCCTCATTTTTCGTTCTTAGCGAATTGATTAGAAACGTCAGGATTCAAATTATTCTGTTAGCCATTCAGCTTGCTTACAGTCATTTACATAATTACTTAATGGCTAGAAAAACATGCCATCCACAATGGATTGTGCCAGCACAGAAGAGTATTCTAAGAGCAGACAAGCATAGAAAATCCAGTGACACGATTAGTTTCAGCGCATGTCCATGCACTAGGGAAAGATCTCTGAATAAGCTGAGGAGTGTGAACGAGTGCAGTCAGGTTGCCACCCTCTACTGTGTAAAATTCCGTGTACCTGTGACTATGTCTTCAGCAAAATAGGTCACCGACTAACTAAAGCCTTCAGCTATAAGGAGGTAATGCCCTCACCTTTGCCCCAGCATGTTCATATACCATTACTCTGATTGTAAAATAAATCGGCAAAGACAATAAAACCTGGGTGCATTTGATTATACCTGGCCAACTTGTGTTCCATGTGACCATATCCCACATGTTTGAAGATGTACTTTTGTTGAGATCCCAAACTCCAGCGCTTTTAAATGCACCTGCTCAAAAAACTTGCCAGGATCCCAAAGCACTCAAGGATAGTGCATATGTTTATGGATCATATTATCCAGAAGGACTAAGCATGGAAGAAAGAGAGTTGTGTGTGTATATATCTGTACATATTTATCACTACTATACTGATCAGTTCAACACATTAAAAATTGATTGGAATAGGGCTTCATGCTTAGGATGTGTGCTACTGATTACACATCTTCCATAGACAACTGACATACAGTTGCTTCTGCAAAAGCTTTACACATATATACCTAGGCTTTGCTCTTGCAAAAATGAAATACAAAAAAGATAAGTTTGGGATCATGTGAATAAGAAGTGAGTTGAGAATCATTTAAGCCCAGAGACACTCAACATTTTTTTTCCTTCATGAAAAATATGTGAATGATGTTACACTGCAGTGCACAGCTGAGTGACTATAAAGGTTTTTTATATATATAGTAACAGCTTGTAGAAGCCAAATATGACTTCTAGGAAACTGGAGCTGCAGATCTTGAGCAGAACTGTACAAAGTTTCCTTTCACTTATAATCTCAGTATCAAAAGATCATGAATAATTAACAGGTTTCTCACAGAACATTAAATGGATGTAAATTCAGAATGGGTCGTGAAAGCACTGAGAAATGGTCTATATTTTAGTGTTTGTATAGTCACATTGCATAGTATTCCAGAAATCTCATACATCCTTAGTTAGTATTCTCTAATATCCATGACTGTCTTAATGCTTTGACTGATATCATATAATCCACCATCATAATGATGGTGGATTTTTGAAAATAAACTAGGAAAAAAGTGCAAATATAAAGTTGAGGGTCTGTCTACATGTGAGACTGCTATTGAAGCAGCTATTGATACTAAGATAGAGAGTAATGGACAAGTGATAAAAATAATATAATGTAATATAGCAAGGGAACAAATGAATGAATAAGAAAATGGAAATTTTGCATATTAGAATAATTCAGCTTGAAAAGGACTGCAGAAGATCATCTATACATACATAGAATTACAAGTAAGATTAAATACATTTATAACATAATAATTATTGCTACTTGACGTGTTACTTGTTATGATACATGCAATACAGTCGGGGGATAAAAAAAGAAAGAAACAAGAATATAAATTAATTTCTTTTAAGTCACAAAAAAGTCAGAGCTCCTGATTCTACTATCTAGATTTTAAAGTTATCTCCAAGTTACAATAAAACTTCAAATCCAACCTCAAATTTGTGTAAGATGCAATTCTGGAATTCAGAAAACTCATCCATGCTCCTCTTAGTGGATAAGTTTCACAGTCTTCATTCAAACTTTGGATCCTACTGCTTTCAGTGGCACTAGGACATGATCTGTTTATTCTTGGGTTATTTATCCAGACCTGTGTTTTTATCATGAGAATCATCAAACTGAAGTGCTAATGAAGATCTCCGGGAAGCCAGTGTTCCAGTTCCTGAGCTTCATCAATGACAAGACCAAATACGAAGACAGTGAAAACTAATTGAAACACTTTGAAGTCCAGGAGACAGTTGATAGGTCAAGCCTCAAAATGTTCATTGTAATTCTGTAGTTACAGGATATTGGTTGAAACACTGACTTATCCTTTCCCAAACATTTTTTACTCTGCAAAAAAAAAAGCAGTAAAAATTAATAAAAAGGAAAAAAATAGTTCTGTCTATACAGCTTAATCAGTTTTCTACAGCTGCATTAGGTGCAATGCAAATGAAGGAATTACTCTGCGTGCATTGACTTGAATTTCTAATGATGCATTGTATGTGCTATACACTCAATGCACAAAGCTGGTATCATGCTGTGATCACATTTGTAGCCTCCGATACTCAACATGTTTTGACTCTTCCCAAGTCTTTAAGTCTGATTTGGGTCATTTATTTCTTAGCTATTCTTTTGTGTATGTGCTTGTTTGTATCATTAAGCAAACAGTTTTTTTCTTAAAGTGCATGCAAATTATAGAGGTGAATTACTAATCAGCTTAGAGGTAGGGTAGGGACATTAGTGAAAACTGGAGCTGGTTTCCTGCTGGGTTACCCTAATGAGAGTTACAAGCAGCTTAAAAAATGCATCCTGTATTTTTCACCAAGTGCAATGTCATAGAGGTCAATGAGTTTACAGAGAATGTAAATCTGTGGAATATATAACCACTTCGTTTTTCCTACTGCTAACAGCTAATGAGGAATTTCTACTCTTATGGAAGGCAAGGACTTTTAATTTACATTATGCGTCTTTGGTAATGGTATGTTGTGGCCTAGTTCTTGAAGGGTTACCTTCCCATTTCATTCAAAGGCAATGGTGAAGCTTTTCTGATACTGATGAAATCTGTGTTTGGCAAATACTGTTCTTAGCACGCTGAGATACACATCAGCTTAGCAATAATTGGAAAATCTCTGCAGGTTATACTGCTTTTCAGGGTCTAAGTGTAAGGGTTTCACCATGTTTTCCTTTGAAACAGGATGACAGAGGGCTTTATTTTGATGATGATTAAGGCATCCCAAACAGTCTTGTAGTCTGCAGCTTGACATAATTTCTAACACAAATATGTTAATAATATATAACTCTGTAAGATAAAGTCTTTTAAAATAGGCAGGAAAAATTGATATAATCTTTTCCTTTTCTTTTCCTTTTTTTTTTTCCTTTTTGTTAAGCAAGAAAGACTTTAAGTAGAACATTATCAGCTCATTGCAAATTTACCTGTGAAATGCCTACATTTTTTTTTCTGGGAGAAATAAATCAAGCTGCTGACTGGCAAAAGGAATTATGTTTCCAAAATATAATGTTGCTAAGGACCACAAAGAGAACTTAATTACTAGATTTTGTTTTTTTGTTTGTTTGTTTTTTGAATTTTAGTTGTTACTGAGCTATCCCAAAGAAACAACTCACTTTTTCTTTTGTCCATTGCTTTCTACTTGCTGTATATACTTGCTTTCTAAAGTGCTAACTTTATCCACCACTACAACCACCTAGCTCAATGCTCTGGGTCAGAGAACAGGTCCTATACATTTTTTCTTCTATTAAATAAATGTATGGTTGCGTTGTTGTGGTTCACAGTATTACCTCTCATGCTGCTTACCGTGCCATGATGAATAATGCATAATACTACTTAGGAAAGACACACTTAAAAAAAAAAATCCCTTTTCAGGTTAGATCTTCCTAAGCAAAGTTGAATCACTGGATTTTGAATCATATATTTTTTTTTTGTAGGAAAATAAATTAATTCTCCATCATAGAAACAAGGAATTTGACTCTTTTTCTCAGTCTCCAAAACTTCATTGACTTTGATTTATGCATTTTTATTACATATATATATATGCAAATACCCTAATAGGTGTGTGTATGTGTGTGCGTGTATAGAAACATTTAAGAAATTTCTTTTTTAGGAAGAATTTTTTGTATCACATCTATCATTCTATTTTTCCCCTTCTGCACCTCAAAATGTTTTGCACTATGTTTTCATCTTCAAATCTGTAAAATATAACTTCTCTTACTCTTCGTCCTCCTTTTCTTTTACTTTCTCTTTTTGTTTGTTTGTTTTCTTCTTGATTATTTTTTTCTCTCACTTGTAAAACATGGTTCATATTTTTACCTATCACCTTCTTCCTTTTCTTGCTTCTGTTCCAGACTTAAAAGGAAGGACACCAACTTAATATTGACATAGAGAAACTGTGAAAATTTTATAAATTTTATAGATTATGATAAAGCACATGGGTTAATTTGAAATATGATTATTAATTAATAAAGAAACTTTCTAAGCTTGCAAAAAAAATGCACTAGCTAAGTATTGCTACAACTGCTACTACAATAGTGCTGCTAGTACTACTCACCTACTAATGGACTTCTAAATATTTTCCCACATTGGCAACTGTTATTTCACTGAGGTAAAAAATATTTCACCAATCAACTCAGAATCTGCAAATGCACCAGTGAACTCAGTTTATGAATATATGTGACTATAATCCATTGTGAACAGGTCTAATGTTCGTTAAGCAAACGCTGGGATGACAAGAATGTTTTAGTTAGCAAGATCCATTGAAGTGTGATTGGGTAGCTCTTTCCACCTCTTTCAATAAGCTCTTTCTCTCTCTTGCTTTGCAATACTCTCTCTCTCTCTCTCTACACATATATATATATATGTACATACATATAAAAACTAATAATCTATTTTAAAACACATATAAAATATATATTTTTAATTTAAAGCACTAAAATAGAATTCCAGTAGTAATTTTTTAATGTTGTAGTTTCAAAAACCCAGCTCAAAGTTTTATTGAGGCACATCAACATACTATCCCTTTGTCATCAACACAATATGCCAAACCCACAATACCATATGAGTGTAACACTCCTCTCAACATCGCTTAAATATTACACTTTGTCTCTCTGTGTGATAAGAAATGGTGTCTTTTGACAGGTGCAAGCACTAGGAGAAAAGAAAAAAAGACAAAAAAAAAGTCAGAGGACTAATTCAACTTCACTCAATATCAAAATGAGGAATATCTTAGTAAATATATTTTATTCTACATACACACCTGAATACTTTAATGAAAGATGTAATTAAATTCAATAGAATTAATTCAATAACTTTAGAACCTATATTTGCTGTCTTACATTTCGTATGTCAATTCCAAGATATGACATGAGAGGAATTCTTTCTTAAAACTTCACGACTTCTATTATTCAGAAAGTCAGTCTCTGGGGGAACAGAAGGCTTCTGTCTACCTCCTCTTTGGTGGAGGAATCCATACTGGTGGATTTTCTGGTGAGCTGAACAGAAGCCAATGGGAAGCTGTGAAAATATTGCAATTTGAAAGTCGTAGTGGTGACAGTGAACCGAGTTCCCAAATAGTATGATCCACTATAAGCTCGACTCTGGCAGTATCGGATTCACGAACAGTCTGAGGACCGTAG
>JAWLRI010001253.1:0-11887 GCA_034781795.1 Crypturellus tataupa
CCCCGGCCCCGCCACATCCCGCGGCGCCGCGCTGCCCCCCACCAGCAGCGACTCTGCTGCGGCGCGGCCGCCTCCTCTCGGCCGCCGCCGCCAGCTCCGCCCTGGGGCTGCGCCCTGGCCCGTCTCGGAGCGGGTCGAGCTGAAGGTTCGGAACAGCTGAAGCCGGGGACGTTTATCCTTCTGGGAGAAGACACACAGTCACTGACAAGGCAGAAAAGCGGCAGTTCTCAGAGCTTTTAGCTCAAAAGCGTTTCTGTTTCTTCCCAGGGCCAGATGGCCAGACCGGCATAGGGCCTTGTGCTGTCAGGTCCCCTGTTGGTGCCGGTGTCTTCTGGGGCTGTCCCTCCATTTCCGCATAGGAGAGAGGGGGTGTGTGCAGTGCAGGGCTGAGGTTGTGGTGAGTAAGGAGACCTACAGACCTGTCCAAAATGGGAGACAGAGAGGGACAGTTTGATACAGAGCACTTCCAGAGGACTATGAGGAAGTCAGTTTGCCTGCAGGACAGGAGCGGTCTGGCTGCCTGGGAACCCTGGGATGAGGGAACATTGTTCATGGGTCACTTGGGCAGTATCAGAGGCAGGAGGACCATGCTGGAGAGTGAGCCCCAGAGAGCAGCTCTCCTCTGCAAGGTCCCTGTGAACCTGACATGCCAAGGGCTGCCTGAGGAACAGTGTGCAGTGCCAGCTTCAGCCTTAGCCCTGGCCACTGTTCCAGTCCCAGTCCTGGCTTCATCCTCCCTCTGGTGCATCCCTGCTATGGACCCCTCCCCTCCCAACCAACAACAGTGCTGCACCCCCTTGGAAGGGGGATAGTTGCTGCATCTGGCTGTGAAGTATCTACCCTGCCTAGTGTGAGGTGCTTCCAGACAGTACGGGAGTCAGCCCAAACTGGGTGCTCCTGGTACGAGGGCAGTTGAGGATTGGAAGGAGACATAACTCCATCCACATGCAGCCACACTTTGTCCCTGATCTCCAAGACCTGGGATTCATGAGGGTCAGCTGTACTTCTAAATACTGAAGGAAAGAAGGCATTCAGTATCTCTGCATTTTGTGCATCCTTTGTCACCACAGCCTCTGCCTCATTCAACAGTGGGCCCACATTTTCCCTATGCTTCCTTTTCTAGCTGATGCATTTAAAGCAGCCTTTCTTGTTGACCTTGACATCCATTGCCAGATTCAACTTTGACCTCACCTCTTCTAGCCCCATTCCTGCATACTCAGACATCATCCGTATATTCCTCCCAAGTTGCTGTCCCTGATTCTGCTTTCTGTACCCTTCCTTCTTATGTATGAGTGTTGCCACTCCATATAAGGCTCCTATATGGCTGTAAGATTTTTGAATTTACAGGAGGTGATATCTGGATCTTAATCAGCTTTGTTGGACTCCTCTTCCTTCTGGGTCCCTATACTGTGGGATTCTTCCAAGCAGGTCCCTGCAGAGGTCAAAATTTGCTCTCCCTAAGTCCAGGGCTGTGATCCTGCTTTTTGCCTTGCCTCTTCCTGGCAGAATACTGAGCCCCACCATGGTCACTGCAGCCAAGGTGCTCCCAGATGCTCCTTCACATTTCCAACCAGCCTTTCCTTGTTTGAAAGTACAAGGTCTAGCAGAACATCTCTCCTCGGTGTCTTCTCTATCACATGTATCAGGAAGTTGCCATTGATCCTGTCTAGGAACCTCCTGTCTTGATTGTGCCTTGTGGAGAGGATGTAGCCTCTCCAGCAGATAGTGGGGTGGTTAAAGTCTCCCATGAGAACCAGGGCTTGTGAATGTGAGGCTACTTCCAAGCTGTCTGTAGAAAGCCTAACATACTTATTTTTCCTGATCATCTGACCTGTAGCAAACCCCCACCCAAGTTAGTCTGCCCTTTAATTCTAACCCGTAAACTGCTGGCTGGCTCATCATTCACTCTAAGAGTGCCATACACCAGTTTCAGCTGCTCTCCTGTGTAAAGTGTGACTCCCTCTCTTGCCTTCCTAGCCTGTCCATCCTAAAAAGTCTGTACCATCTATTGCAGCATTCCAGCCATGCAGGCTATCCCAAGATGTCTTCATAATCGCAGTGGAATCATAGCCCTGCAACTGTACACAGGTCACTAATACTTCCTGTTTATTCTCCATGCTGCATACATTTGTATACAGGCACTTCAGAGAGCTACCTGACCATACTTATTTCCTCAAAGGAGTTCAAGAGGTTTCCCTATAGTGTTTTCTGTAGCCACTTGCCTGCATGCACTTGCCTACTTCTCTGCCTGAGCAGGGGGTTGGACTAGATGATCTCTAGAGGTCCCTTCCAAACTCAACCATTCTGTGATTCTGTGAGGTGAATGCTTGTAAATGTCACCACTTAAGCCATGTTTTGCTCACAGTTCACTCCATGATATCAATAAATGAGATCAGGATTAGATGAATTAGATGAGGATGGCCTGACCCAGAGAGTGGTGGTAAATGGAGTTCAATCTAGTTGCCAACCGGTCACAAGCGGTGTTCCCCAGAGGTCAGTGTTAGGTCTGGTCCTCTTTAATATCTTGAGCGATGATCTAGATGAGAAGATTGAATGCACCCTCAGCAAATTTACCTACAACATCAGGTTGAATGGAACAGTTGATTTGCTTGAGGGTAGGAAGGCTCTACAGAGGGATAAGGACAGGCTGGATCGATGGGCTGAGACCAACCATACGAGTTTCAACAAGGCCAATTGCTAGGTCCTGCACTTCAGTCACAACAACAACCCCCCGCCCCCTGGCAACCCTGTAGAGGCTTGGGGCAGAGTGGCTGGAGAGTTGGGTGGCAGAGAAGGATCTGGGGGTGTTGGTCGAGAGCTGGCTGTACATGAGCCAGCAGTGTGTCCATGTGGCCAAGAAGGCCAGTGGTCTTCCAGCTTGTATCAGGAATAATATAGCCAGCAGGACCAGGGAAGTGATTGTCCCTCTGTACTTGGCAGTGGTGAGGCCACACATCAAATACTGTGTTCAGTTTTGGAAAAGGAGATAATAGAATTATCATTTAGTTGGGAAGGGACTTGGGTCCTAGGCTATGGCAAGTAACAAATCATCCAAGACATCATGCCAGGTCAGCAGGCTGGTATTTCTGAGTCTTGTAGGAGTGAGTAAATAACACATGTCTTTTCTCCATTGTGCAGATGCATGTTTTGGTCTTAGATAACTCTAATGAATCGCATCAGGTCTTGTTTGTCCTCACCAATGCCTGGGGCACCATATCTGTTCTGAAGCAGCAGTTCTGCAGGCAGAGAAGGAGCTTTTTTTCCTGTTTCTAATTGTCACAAGCTTCCAGTTTTTCCCCCTTCCTTGTTTTTTTTTATGGCTCAGGATCTTAGGCAAGTCTGAGGTCTAGGTGGAAGATGAGTCAGTGAGTCAAGGTCAGGATCAAGTCTCCTGGCAGTAATGATGGCATGTCCAATGCAGACTGTTGATCACCGGGAAAGATCACAGTGAGAAGGTAGGTCCAAGATCAAGACAGAACATTTTCTATAAATCAGGATCTAAATCTCAGTTGGCAAGATTCATGGCCAGAAACAGGCATGGATGCAATGCAGCTGGAAATATAGCCCAGGGGAGGTCAAGAAGTAGAATCTCAGCCTAAAAATAGCTCTCTTGGGAAGAGTCTTCTTCCTGCACTCATGCATTCCTGCCCTGGAAATCACATAAACCTGGTAATGAAAAGGTAGCAAGGCAGGAAATGGAAACATAGCCCATATTAACTAAGATGTTCTGCATTTAAGACCAGCTTGTGAGAAAATTGTTACCTCTGCCAAAGCTCTGGGCCAGTGGCAGTGCAGGACCAGTATAAATACGGATCCAGCTACTCACTCTCTCATACACTTCTCTCACCACCTTTTTCTTCAGAACCAGGTGAGTCTGAAGCCTTACAGCTTCCTCCTCCTCCTCACCTTACTGGACATCTAAGCTGATACCAGCTCTGTCATATGTTGGGAGTTAGAGCTCCTTCTCATGGGTGGGAGGTAAAAGAGAGAGATAAGAGATGTCTGTGACCTAACTGAGGTGGATATTGGTCTGTGGGATAGACAGGAGCCTCTCTGGACTTTAGTGTCCTATGCAGGGCCACGACTTGTGCCTTCCTCCACAGTCTTGAGCTCCTGGCCCAGCAAGTGTGTTCGCTCTTCTCTGTTAGAGTATTAGCTGTGTCTCATGGGCCCCTGTGCTCTGTTTTCTCCTTGTCCTCTCTCCCAGCTGCACCTCCAGAGCCCACCCATGTCTTGCTACAACCCATGCGTGCCATGCCGGCCCTGCGGCCCCACCCCACTGGCCAACAGCTGCAATGAGCCCTGTGTCAGGCAGTGCCAGGACTCCACTGTCATCATTGAGCCTTCTTCTGTGGTGGTGATCCTGCCTGGGCCCATCCTCAGTTCCTTCCCGCAGAACACTGTTGTGGGATCCTCCACGTCCGCTGCCATTGGCAGTATCCTCAGCTGTGAGGGAGTCCCCATCAATTCCGACTGCTGTGACCTCTCCAGGTTTTCCAGCTGCTACTACAGCAGAAGATGCACTCCTTGCTAACAACCAGAAAGAAGGACAATTATGAACTCAGAGAATGATGCTGTACAGATGATGATTTAGGACAGTGAATGAACTGCCTTCCTTGGCTCCTCTAGCAGTCGTTGCTCATAAAGGGGCCACCTTGGACTCTATGAAAACATGGCCACTGTCTTCCTTTTCGATCTTTCTTGTCTTTCATTCTCTTCTTTCCCTCTCTCTTCTTTCTTGCTGTCTTCTCCCCTGTTCCATGAGTTCCCCCCTCCAGAGATAGCCTGTGGTCGATCTGATGACCCTTCTACCTCCGGAGAGCACTAGTGGCTCTGGGTCACAGATTCTTGGCTAGACTTGGTGCTCCCCTAGTACACTGGAGCTTCCACTCAGAGCAATCTCATTTTCCTCTTTTTGACTCATTAAAGATCTTCTGCATCCCAGCCTGAGCCTCCATGTGGTCTTTCCCTCTATGTACCCTCTTCTAAGATGTTTAGTGAGAAAGGTTTGTTCTGGGATGACTGAGGTGGAGGCACCCATCACCATCCCCAGAGGAAAGGAAAAGACATACTCTAGTAGGTCCTTTTCTGGAGCTATACTTTGGAGTTGCCTACTCCCAGGGCAGCTGAAATCAGTGCTGCCTTGCTAGCTACACGACTAGCAATGTCCCTAAATCTTGGAACACATCCTGTGAACAGAGAGTTCTAGTGTCTAGTGTCTTCTAGTCTAGTGTCTTCAAGAGACTCAGCAAGAACATCTGCTCCACAAGTTCTTGGGGAAGAGAGTTTCGCATGTTCTGAATGGAGTCATACTGGTGAAGGAGGCTTGGAAAGAAAATAGTTCCAGGATGTCAGGAGTAGCATTATGGGGAATGGCTACAGGGACAGCTCATAGTGTCTACTTCATCTTTCCTGGCTGTTATGCACATTTGCAGAGCTGAGATGAATTACAAGTTAGATCTGGTATCAGCCAAATCAGGACCTTTCCTGGATTTCCCACAATCTATGAAATGTGGCAGCACCATGTGTCACGGCTGCCATGGGACAATGATTAGTGCCCAAACACCCATGGCTCTCTGAGGTCTCACCTTGCCCAGTTATGGAGCAGCTTTTCCCACAGACCCAGTCCTTCTCCTGACGCCACCACTGCCAGAACCCATCTTTGCTTCAAAAAGCTTTGGGAGTGGTCAAATACCCACCCTGTCTGTTGTGACATGGTGGTGAGTGGCATTTGTGAGGTTTCTCTGGCAAGTGACTGTCATTTGGGAAAAGCCCCTTTTATTTTAAGTGATGCTCTCAGGCACTGACTGGACCAAAAGCCATGACAGGATCACTTCTGTGGAACCTGCCAGCTATGCAGCTAGAAAACAGCTGATTTTCTTTGTTGCAAAGGCACACTGTTGATCCATGTTCAACTGAGTGCTGGCTATGACACTGGGTGTTTACTAAGACTTCTTGAACAGTAGGTTTGATGGGTTTTTTTTGCAAATCTTCAGGAACCTTCCCACTCTGCCGTGACCTTTCACAGATGATGAATAGCAGCCTCATAATGACATCGGTCAATTCCTTCAACACACTTAGATGCACACCTTCCAGTCCCATCAATTTGTGTCTGCCCAAATGTACTAATTGCTCCTTAACTGTTTCCTCTACTGTAGGTGCAGCTTCACACCCAAGATTCTGCTAATAGATCTAAAGACATGGGAGGCCTCAGAAACCTCACCTGTGGAAACTGAGAAAAGTAGGCATAACTTTAACCTTTTCCCGACCACTTGTCACTAGGTCATCTCTCTCATGGAGCAGTAACCTCACTTTAGCCTTTCTGGAAACTAAATAGTTAATGCCTCATAGGCCTTTGCCACCTATCTGCAAAAGGAATACAAGTGTTTGCATGTCTATCTAGCAAAGAAGTATTTGCAGCATGACCTAATGGTTCTGGCAAGTCAGTATGACTCAATTATCAAAGGAATGTATTGTTTGTAAAAGAATATGCTATCTGTATCATTAGAGCTTCCTTATTTGAAGTAGTTCACCTCAGTTGTAATTTACCACATCTTGCTTGTCTGACATGCTCTTTGAGAAAGAAACTGTATAACCTAGAGGTACATGACCTCAGGAACTAACTGCCTCATTTGGCCAGAGTTCCTATCAGTAGAGTCTATCACTCTGCTCTATATTCTTTCTTATAGATGTGGTAATAAACTACTACTATTCTGACCCAATTTAAATTGTCTTTTGGTTATTCCACAACACCTTTCTTTTGTTGCCAAGGTGCTTATACACACCTTTCTTCAACTCCATCTGAACCTCAATTTCCTAGGCTTCATGCTTGTGTATGCAAGCTTTGTCTCTGCATTGCTCCTAGATATCCTGTCCTAGCTTCCACCTTCCTGAAGCGGAACTTTGTGAAATTCAAAAAAAGGGAAGTGCAAAGTCCTCCACATCGGGATGAATAACCCCATGCACCAGTATAATTTGAGGGCTGATGTGATGGAAAGTAGCTCTGCAGAGAAAGACCTGGGGGTCCTGTTGGACAAATAGTTAACCATGAGGCAGCAATGTGCTCTTGTGGCCAAGAAGGCCAATGGTATCATGGGCTGCATTAGGAAGAGTGTTGTCAGCACACTGAGGGAAGTGATTCTTCTCCTGCACTCAGCCCTCAGCTCAGTGGTTAGGCCACTCCTGGAGTCCTGTGTCCAGTTCTGAGTTCCACAGAATAAGAGAAGTATGGAACTACTGGAGTGAGTCCAGTGAATGGCTACCAAGATGCTATGGTAAAGAATATTGGACTAAAACTTTCTGGAGTTAATCACTCCAGACAGCATAACTTGCTTAGCAGCAGCAAGTTGTCCATAGCATAACTTGCTTAGCATCAGTCATTAAATTTGCTGGAGCCTTAGGCTGTAAGGTGTGAGCTTTTACCTAGTTAAGTAAAAGAAGGCCCCTGAGCTGATTCAAAACAGAAGATAAAACAGTTACAATGCTCAGCAGAAGCTGCAGCAGCAGAGATAAGAAAAGAACTATCCACCTACATACAATGAAGACATTCAATAAAGCATGGGGAAACCCCAGATCTTAATATTACTGTTTGTTCTAAATTATCACATGACTGGTAGGGGATTTAAACTGGGATTTAAACTGTAAGAATCTAATAGCCCAGGAATTTCTTTGCTTGATCTTTCTCAGGAGGAAACCAGCTTGAGCTGCTATTTGCCACTGTACCACTGATAATAAAGAACTTATGATGTTCCGTGTCTGAGACTCTTCTTTGGGAAACGTATGGTCAAGAGGCCTTCTTTAAGAGTTTGGCACCCAAGATCCAAGGTCACCACCAATGGACCTTTCCATCTCCAAAGGTGCTCTAGAAATGTACCTGGTGAGGAGAAGGAAGGCTCTTAGCCAAGATACAGTAAAATTGGAAAATATTGATGATGTGGTCAGTTTGTCAAAAAAAAGCACACAGTTACAATATTTCAGGAAGACACGCTATTCACAGCAAAAGAAGGTAGACCAGCACAATGGTGGCTACCACAAGGGATTTTTGACCAACAAGAACTGATGTTTTTACAAGAGCACCTAGAAGACTGATTCCTGGGACAAATGTATCTTTAGTATATATAAGGAGTGATTGGGCATTCACTAGGAAAAAAAAAAAAAGGAGAAGTCTAAAGAAGAAATAAAAGTTTCTTCTCACAATGCTGTAACTAGTGCAGCTACTAATACACTTGTGAAAAGTGTTCCACCCTATGTGCTACACCGTGCTCCAACTTCTGTGCACCCCCCCTTGCCTTGCCTTCCACCTTTCAAATTCCTTTGCAGATTGTTCCCGTGCTAGGAGTGACCCCACCAGGTCTGGATAGGAAACCTCAGGTAGCCACTATGTGAGTTGGCCACCACTGCCAGCCCCCAAATGGGACCATATGGATTCAAAAAACTTGCAGGTTTAGGAAGGACCCAGGGAAAGTGTTTTGCAAGTAGTTTGCATTTGACCCCAGTGGGACAGATGTGCAGATGCTGCTGGAAATGTTTTTCACTCCCCAAAAGAAACATGCAATTCAAAATATGAACTGTCATTGTACTGAGCAGGAAGGACTAGTGGCTGCCTAAATATAGTAGTAGAAAAGGGTGAATTATAATATAAAAACAGATTATCAGCAGTTATAATTAGCTAGACAGGGTATAGAGGAAGCAAGGTTTTTCCACACAGAGAATAGCAAATTTGTCTACGATCTGGGATTGTCAACAAGTAGGTGAACACTCCTCAGCATTTCTGTCCAGATAGCTTAAGCAAATTAGCAAATTTGGGTGAGGGATGAATCCAGAGGCAGAGGAAAACAGATCCCCAGTAGTTTCCCCTTAATGTACCACAAATATCTCCAGGTATGAAAAAAAATATTTCTCTAAGCATGTTCCCAAATGGTTCCCTTTTGGGGAGAGCTCTTTTAGCACTCTCAGAGGTTGCCTGTTCAGAGAGGGGAGGAACAGCAACAGGTCAGTAGATGTCTCCAGAGGCTGCATTAGGAGGGAGAGACGTGAAACTCGGCAGTGCAGCTCACCTGATCCTGGGGCCTGCTAGGGCCTGCTAGAGGGGGCTGGGAGGGAGGCTGAGGGAACAACGTGACCATCCTCACACATGGGAGACCTTGAGCTCCATTTGTGTATAGCAGGATGGGGAGCAGCTGCACTCTTTCCTGAGAATGGGGACACAAACAACCCCTGAGGAGTGCCTGACGTCACCTGTTCACCAGGGACTCATCCGGCTTCGTTGCCACATCTTCTGCCCACTCTGACACATTGCTGCTCAGGAAATCCTTGGGCGTCCCATCCCATCTCTCAAAAGAAGCTTCCTCTGTGAGGGACCAGGCATTAAACGAGGAAATGAGACAGCAGCCTAGAGGAACCAAGAGCACAGCCCATGTCATTAGCTGGAATATTTTCTGTTCATTAGGAGCATCTGAGAACATTGTCCCTTCTGCTAAGGGTGCTGTTGTGCCTGGGGCATCACAGGCGCGCTATAAAAGCCAGCGCAACTCCCTCACTGTCTCACCCACCTCCTCCTCCATGTGCGCCAGGTGAATGCAGAGCCCTTTGTCCTCCTCCTTCTCCTGTGGCTGGTCTCAGGCAAGACCTGCTCCCTTATTGCAGGCTGGGTCTTGGAGCTGCTGGTCATGCGAGGGAGAAGGGGGAAGAAAGTCTAGCTCAGAGGGAGCCCTTCCCTAGGCATTCACGCTCTGTGCAGTACACCGGCAGGCCAAGGGGAAGGAGAAGCAGCCTGTCTGTCTCCCTGCAGAGACTGACACTCACAGCCTAGCAGCTACCTTGGCTCCTTCGTGGCACGAGACAGGATCGCGCTCACACTGCTACCTCCTCTGCTTCCTCCCTGTCCTGCCTCCCAGCTGCACCTCCAGAGCCCACCCATGTCCTGCTACGAACCATGCGTGCCATGCCGGCCCTGCGGCCCCACCCCGCTGGCCAACAGCTGCAATGTGCCCTGTGTCAGGCAGTGCCAGGACTCCAATATCGTGATTGATCCCCCTCCCATGCTGGTTGCCCTGCCCGGACCCATCCTCAGTTCCTTCCCACAGAACACCGTTGTGGGATCCTCCATGTCTGCTGTCGTTGGCCGCATCCTCAGCTGTGAGGGAGTCCCCATCAATTCCAACTGCTGTGACCTCTCCAGGTTTTCCAGCCTCTATTGTGGTAGAAGGTGTCCCCCCTGCTAAAGCCACTGATTATGGCACTGGAGAAGGACCACCAGAAACGCTCAAGTTGATGACAATCCAAGGACTTCTTTGACCATTGATTTCCTAGAGGCTGAGAATCAGCATGTCCCCTTGCAAAAGGAGGGCACAAAGGGAACTAGACCGGTCTCCCAGAAAAACAATTTCTGAACTTACTTGTCTTCCCTTCTCTCCCATTTCTCTGTTGGGTTCTGCTCCAACGGCCCTGGCACCCCCTCAAGTCAGTCAAGGCTGCACCTGCTGCACCCTCTACTTCTCTGGGCACAGCAGACACATGCTCTGAGAAAACTCTGCTCTGGTGACAGGATGCACATTCTTGGTTGCTCCTGGTGCTCCCTGTCATGCCAACCTCCTCTTGGAGCAACCACATTTCACTCTTCAATGAAGTTTTGTTGCATCCAACCTGGGTATCCATGTGCTGTTTCCTCTAAGGACAGTGCCTCAAGCTGTAGAGGGAAAAGGCATTACTGGTGCGGGCTGAGGTAGGTGGGCAAGTCAGGTCAGCAAACAGTGTGATCCTATTTCCCAAAGCAATGGCAGGGGCAGACACATTACATCGACCCCTTTAAGGCACTGACCCTGGAAGCTGAGAAAAACCTCTGTGGCTACTGCAGAGTCAGTGACCATCAGTGCTGACTATGCTCAGGCTCTGCCTAGAAACCCAGCTATGGCTGTGGAGCTTGTCATGCAGAAGGCAGGCCTGAGCACTGGCTGTCCTTGAGTGAGCAGCCCAGGATGGCAGGAAGGCTTGGGAAGTGAGTGACCCCACAAGCTCTTGAGGAAGTAACTTCCTCTTCCTCTCAATTGTGCTTTGAGAGAAAATAAAATATGTTTCACCTCAGGAAGGATGGCAAGATGTGGGGATAGTGGGAGAAAGAGCCCTGTTAACAGTGCAGGACCTCTTCCCCTCACTCTCCCATCCATCAGCAAAGCCAGGGAAGATGCTCTGGGTATCTTGCTAAGATGCCCAGATTTCTGAGTAGAATTCTTGTGTGCAGGTCCCCCATACTGCCTCCAAAACACATGCAGCATCTCATGCAAGCTCTCTCTTGCACTCTCTGTGCCAAGTTCGGGGAAACTCACTGGGTTCAAGAGAGTCTCCAGGGATGAGGGCTGGAGATGGTTTCTCACCATGAGGTCAAGTGCATGGGGACAGATCACTATGTTTCCTTGGGATAAGCAGAACAGAACCACATGCTGTCCCCCACAGCCGTGACGATAGCTCCCATTTCTTCATCCTCCTGATTTGAGAGCTCTGGTCTACAGGAGGCCACACTCAGCCCTGGAGACTTCACCAAGCAATTCCTAGATGATGTGCAGGATGGACCACTGTGAAGCAATAAGTATTGTCACCAGGTAGCTACAGGAGGCAGCTCAGATAACATGACATTTTGTTACTGAGGGCAACCGATGCTGAAGTACAGAAAAACCTGGAGCATGAGGAAAAGGTGAAAGAGCATCGTGTGGCAGAGAAAAGGGTGAGTGCCACAGGTCTGGACACTGGAAAGAGCGTCTCTCTTTCATCTGTGCCTTGACCATGAGGCATGTGGGAGAGCGGATGATGCCGCATGAGGAGAGGCGGCCCCGGCGCGCGCAGCCGCAGCGCCCCCCGGCGGCAGCGGCCGCCACCCACCCCAGCAGCAGCC